>JAYESA010000004.1:177462714-178062714 GCA_036927795.1 Iris macrosiphon
CCCGGACGCCAAACCAAGAAACAAAAACCCTACAAAAATGATCGATCTCATCATTTTCTAAACGGAGGGGAAGGGTTCTTGATTTTCGGGACTATAATCTGGGGAGCGAAGTGGCGGATGAGGAGGAGATGAGAGGGAGAGGTGGTCCTGGCATTTGAGCAGCGGCTTTGTTCAGTCTGCTCCGTCAATGGGGAAGAGGTGGCTCCGGCGGGTGACATGGGGAAGGAGGTGAACAGGAGGAGAGATGGTTCTGGTCGGCTAGGGATGGGTTGATTTCTTTGGGTTTTGGAGAAAAGGATAGGAAAATGATATTTATACACATGTGGACTAGGGTTCTTGGTTGACCTAGGAGTTTGTGGGCTTGGTCAACTCTCCTTGAAGTGGCCTTGGGCTTGCATGAGGATGTTTTGCAGGCTACAATTATATTATTTAAATGCAAGGATTGGATAAAATAAAAGGGCGATGTTGCGCGTTTGCACATCCAAAAAATTATGGAAAAAATTCCTATGAAGGGAAAGTCTGGGTTTCTTCATGAATTGTCCAATGGTAGGGACGCCTCAATGCATTTTTGTATAAAAGCCCCCCAACAATTAGAAAATTGCACAAAGGCAGAAATTGGATTTAATTACTTAAATTGAAACGCGCACCATATTCTAGAATTAATTAGGAGTACATGGGATTAAAATTAGAGAGGACACAAGTGTCAGGGCATCGAGGGTACAGTGTAGAATATTATTAAATTCGGGTTGCACAAAACGGTCAAGATTGTGTCTCCAAATTCGATTGGAACGCACAAGGGTATTGAGTTGGAATTTATATCGAATTAAGAAATAACGTCCGCGACGTTTATTGTGAGGCTAAAATATAACATCATAGAGCAATATTATAAGTTGCACAAGGGTCAGAATAGTAGGCGGACATGTCTAGGATAAGGTTGTGAAGTTTGTAGATAAGCAATGGCTATTGAGGTGCTCTAATTATCGAAGCAACGGTAAGATGCGCTACACGATATAAATTATTGCATAGTTAAATAAATGCCGCGTTCTGATTCTAATTGGTTCAAACTAGCCATAGTTTCACTATCTAAGCAAATTATGCCTAATTTTGGGTGAGGGGTTTACATTGTTGCTTGGGGTTCTAACCCCACTGGATTTCATGGCCAGGTTACCCCGAAGAGAACCAGGATCCTCCGCGCTTCCAGCAAGATGGCTCGCACTCGTAGGACTGCGGCCGAAGCTCACGAGTAGGTTTTCTTTCTTTCACCCCTCGTCTCGATTACTTTATTTTATGGTGTTTAGCAAGGGGCAGAGTTAACTCCTTATATTTTTGAGACTTCGATCATCATGATGCATATATTAGACCATGGATGGTATATTTAAATCATGTATATTTAAACTCTGCTAGTGCAACATTTTGTATCCACTAGCTTCGTGATCATATGTGACCTGTAATTTGGGATGCCTTTTTACTTTTATGTATGATATACTCTTGTACTTGTATTGTTGGATTGAGATAATATGATTTGTCGGCCTTAGGACTGACGTCATAGTTGTCACGCCCCGATCTTCTGCAGGCTAAATCGGTCGTTCCCGCTAGGCGAGAATCACCGTGCCAGTGCTCCCACGGAACGATCGCTTTGTGACCCATCCGGGTGTGATGCCGCACGAACGTGAGCCACGTCCGTGTAAGGCCGTGGTTCATTGGCTGGCGGTAAGAGTTCTAAGCCACAGAGTCGCACAGATTGTCCGAGTGGAGCGGAATCATAAACGCATAGGCGATTTGGTAACAGGTTCACTGAGTCGACAATAGCGGAAGCATTGAATAACACAAGTTGAAGTAAAGAAACTCTTTATTAATATAAACAAGTGTTACAGGCGGCGTATAGCCGAGATTACAAGTCGCTCAAGCCTCTCTCTCTGAAACAGTAAAAGCGTGCTAAGTGGCTACAATTGTGGAATGATTGTACAGGCGATGTTCAGGCAATGTTCATAACATTATGTCTTATATATGTGCTTCAGTTTCGGACACAGCACTCCAAGGCTTCAGAGGGAACTCCTGGCCTTAGCACACACGAAGGAGGCATCCACACCGAACGAGGTTCTCCCGCACCCTGTATACAATCTGGTGGATTATCAATACATTGAATGCACTGGTGGGAAAGCTACTCGCCCGCTCGATAAATCCAAACACGTAATATAGGTTCCGTGCACCAACTATTAAATTGTCTTTCTAGTTGCCTTAGGATCAGTTTCATACAAACATTGAATAACCTAACTCGAGTGGCAGTACGCCGTGCGTCATGATAGGAAACACGGCGAGACTTACCAACTTAGCATTTGTCCTTCCCTGTCCAAGGCAAACCAAGTTAATTCAAGCAATAGCATGTATAATCATTCAGGGCAATGGCATATGCAAACATTGTGTTATTGTGAATGACTTTATGCTTGGATGCATGAGTTACTAGGATTTCTCAGGTATTTTGTATAAGATGTTCAAGTGTCCTTTATGCACAAGTGTTGTTATACCATGATCGTTCAGATGTTTGGTTATTCTTGATGCGATACAATGACTCGCACGCGGATAGCCGCTAAGCGAGGATGACTTATCTATATGAACAATTATCGCTGGCATAGCCATAAATGACCAATTTTAGTCTATAATGAGAATGGTATACAGCGAGAGAACAGGATGTGTTGCATGCCATTCCGTCTTTATACATGGGTGACTAAACATGAGAGTCCTGTGGTGCCCCGTTCCTCCTATTCGGGGAGCGCGGCTAAGAAATACAAGACGGTATCGTTCGATCGGGATAGATTGAAACAAGAACTCATCCTCGTTATGGATTTGTCTCTTCGGAATCGATTCCCATATTCAGTGGACCGTGCCCCCGGGATCGACTTAGCGGCAGAGTTCCGGTGAGGGACCTCTCCGCTGCATCTTTTGTTGCCTAGATTTCGCTGTCGCTTGTTGCTTTCGTGCCTTGAGTTAGTTTTAAGATTTGCTTGAGTTTTCTTGAACGGTTTCGATGGATTTCATTGTTTTCATTCATTGAACTGTACTTTAATTCCGATAATGGAAAGAGTGGAAGAGTTATTGATCAGCCGTTCGTGTCAATGTAGGTGAAAGAACAGTAGGCGACACTAGAGCGGAGTCTTAAAGCATCTCTTTCCTTCTTCCTTCCAACAAACTAAGTGAGTGGCTTATATTTGATTCAGTTGGCCCTTCTTCCAAGCCTCACATCTATATAATCTTGCATTCTTGTTTATACCGATCAGACGATACCAAGTAATAATTAAAGATACCAAGATAAAAAGGGAATAGACTTGGATTATATTGCTTGTCAACAAACTTGTGAACGGTTAACTATTGCATACTAGTTGTTCAAAATGTTCTTATATGTGCTTCAATTTTAGTTAGAATATTTACTTCTTCTATAAATTGAGCTATATGTAGAACACACTTGTTTATGCCACAACTGTTCAGGGAGACTATGCAAAATAAATCATATCATGTTACTTGTCTCAAATGCTCATTGCCTCAAACTGCATCAATGGATAAATTCAATATAAACGCCATTGATCACGGACAACTTGTGCACAAGGTCATAGTTCCTACGAACGGTCGCTGGGGCACTGGCACCGATCCGATCCGGACGGAACCTCATGTTTAGTCTTCATGTACATCGGACATGATGGTTTGTGGCGCCCTTGTGTTCACGCCGCATATCATCCTCGTCAATGACTAAAATGGGTCCATTGGTCCATTTGGCATAAACCTGTTGCAAATCTAACTTGTATCTTCTTGGCAGGGAAGGGATGGTAAGTATTGTGCAGGTGGTTCAGACGGCAAGTAAATGTCACCGAACGGTGGCGGGTTATTTCATTGATTTCTATATCTATTGCTTGCTGTAAAATAAAATAAGGCAAGATAGAAAGACCACAAAAATTATATATGCTTCATTAAAACAACGTGTTGATTGGTATAGTTGGGTTAGCTTGCCTTCACCAGTACATTTCGATGTACTGACCCTCGTTGAAACAGGTTCCCCGCGCTAAGGAGAATCGAGCGAGGAGACAGAAGACAATCCCCCAATCCAGTCCAGCTGTAGGCACGCCTTGATCCGTGCCACCTTTTGAAGTGTTTTGAAGAAGAAGCTAGCAACCTAAGCAAACATGCAGCTTCGTGGGAAGGCCGTTATTCCTTCAGGAGGTCTTATATTTTGAGTTTTAATAAGGGATGTAATGTACAGGACTGCTATCTCATTTTGTGTCAACACTTTTGTAAGCCCATAGAGGCAACCTTATGACTCAGTTCAAGAGTTTGTAATAGATATTTATATTATCAATAAAAGAGAACTTTTCCATGCTCAATCTGTGTTTCAATTTATCTGCGTACTCTGAATATGTGCTCGCTATGCGAAAACAAATACTTAGCCTTGTGCGGTGCGCAACCTAGGCCCGCACGCCGGTCACACCCGGGGGACGATTATCGATTCCACGGAATCGGGGCGTGGCATGTTGGTATCAGAGCGCAGCTTCAAAGTTTCTTTGATTCTTGGACAGGAAAAGTTCCTTTAATGATGAATCCCTGTGCGAACTCTTGAACTCGTTAGGCCAAAATGAGATACGTTCATGCAATAAGTCCATAATACATTATGATCCTAATATAATTTACCTTTTTTTGAAGGAATGGCACAAGCGCAATCCTCAGCGCTAGCACCGGGCGAGACACAGGCTCAAGAGAGCAGCTCTGGCACTTCGGGAAGCTCTCGGAGCCAACGGGGCATGTCTCGAGTAGATCCGCTTTAGCAAGTGATGCAAATGTTGGAAGTACAATGACAAAGAGATGGTGCTCGCCAATCCAAGTTCGAAAGCAATTTAGAGGCTCGACTCTCAGTCCAACAAAAGCAGGTAGATACCCTGCAGCAAATTGTTCAGACTTTGGCCTCCAACTAGTCCACCGCAACAACAGCGACTCCGGTGGAACAACCAGCACTTGAAGTCGAGATGACTCAGACTCCGAGGAAGCAGGATGTGACTGCCTTCGACTTTGGTGACTTCAAAAAAGTCTGCAACACGCTATTCAAGGGGACTGAGGACCCAATCGTGGCCCTAGATTGGCTTGCCGAACTAGAAGATCATTTCTCTTTGTTGGAAGTACCAGAAGAAAAGTGCGTTTCATGTGCTCAATTGCAACTTCGCCTGTCACGCCCCAGTCCCAAAAATACGTAGGACTAGGACACGTAAGCATGCCAGCCGCATGGATATGGCAACTCCAATATATGGAAACCAAATCCACACGTACGCTGTAATATAAAAATCAATCCACAAGTGGTATAAACATATGTCACAAGTCATAGGGTACAATCTAAATCTCATCCACAGAAAATTAATATAAATGACTAACCAACATCTATATAACTAGATCTCAACATAAGTATCTAAGGATGATAGTTGGATGGAAACAAATCCACTACGAACTCGAATGTAAGAGCAAATATTAAAGTAAGTACAACACAACAACACCACCATATAAGAACACCATCTAGCAATCACGGGCTCGAAGAGAGGACATCCACGAAACACATATAGCCATCTGATCTGTGCTCCTGCAAATACTCAAGAATAGATACACCTGGCAGAGGACCAGGTCCTCAGAGGGACGTAACAAGATACAGAAAATACGAGCCAACTTGAATATAGTAAACATGCATATAATTTGAAAATAAATAAGTATGCTGTACAAGACAATCTATATGAATGCAAATGAGGACAACTTTTCGACGTATGGGCAAGGGTAGTCTACTAGATCTAAGCCTCACAACTCATGCACTCGTCCATGAACATCATCAGCCGACATACCTCGGGGGTAGCGACCCTCGGACTCCATCAATCGACATACCTCGGGGGTAGCGACCATCGGATATGACCCACCATAGTGCGTGCTAGTGACTACGGTGTTACCAGAGTGGTTAAAACCCATACGCCTAATGATTGTCCTCTATGATGCTAAGTGTCAAGTGTGTGTCAACATATCTAATATATAGTAATGACTGAAATAAAACTACACATGCAAGAATAAACCGAAATGCAATAAATATAAAGAAATATAAATAGCATGCAAAAGTACTGTAATAATTTGGCAAGGTATCTTGCCTGGTAAGAAAGCTGCAAGGTGTACTGTCCAGAAGTCAAACGCACAGGATCAAAAGCTATGGCCATAGAGCAAATGTCTCCGGATGCTGAAATAAATATCACCAACGTTTCTAGAATGAGCAAAATAGCTAAAAAGTACTTCTCTTTCGTCCAATTTGGACACAGGGGCAAAATGGTAATTTCGGGTAAAAGTGGGGTCCATCTGTGGCCCACTTTGCACCGAAAAGCGTGCCAAGGGTAACAGTCTCTAAATAGGACAAACTATAGGTCAAATAACTCTAAATGTCAGTACGAACCCAACGGTATGTCCAAATGTGGATTCCGATGAGCCAAACACAATTTTGCCCAAAAAGTCAACTGTGGGGCCCGCCAATTGGCGATCTGGTCAACCGTCTCAGAATTGCGTAAAAATTGGGTCACAGGACCAGCGCATTACCACGAGTCCAGTGGCACAAGTTTTTTCGCAATCTGACAAGCATGCACAAAATACGCACGAGTTCCACAAAAGTTGCGATACGGGGTGTGTCCGCGGATACGGCCTGATTCCGGCGCGCACACGCGTCCGAATCATTCCCCACGAATTTTCACGTGTCCGGTTATGCTGCGTGCACCATTCAGTACACTTGGCACACGGCGGGGCGGTCCCATTTTGCGGGGCGCGCTCCATTTTTCTACTTTTGGAAATCTAGAAAAAGTGGGTGCGCGCAGTTTTGTGACGAATATAATTATGTCCACAACAACTAATAACATAGGGTTATTCAACAAAAAATAAACTAGGTCAAGTATTCTACAGGTATCAAAAAGAATCATCGAATTCGGATCTCTGTGGTGGGAGATACAAACTCGGCAATATGGGTGGTCACCGCAGTTTTCTGCGATACCAGAATTGGGTCTGCTCGCGCCAACTTGGGCCTATTTTTCACCTAGGGGTACACGTTTTTTGAGGTTGGCTATAAAACAAATATGGAAGAGAATTAAGGGGTGAGCATACCGGTGAAGACGGAACGGCGTTTGGTTGAGCGAGTCGACGGAAAACAATTCCGGAGCGAAGGTGCCTCGTGTGGGAATCTGCAGGACGCGAGGTCGGAGTCGTCGGGATGGTTGGATGGCTTGGCTGGGCTTCTCTGGCTGCGGTGACGGCTCTAGATGGGAAGAGGAGGTCTGGAGATTTAGGTTAGGATTTTTGTGAAATAATATATATATATATATATATATATATATATATATATATATATATATATATATATATATATATAATATAATAGGGAGAGAGAGAATAGGAGGCGGCCAATTGGGGTGAAGGGTCGGGTCTTGGAAAGCCGCTGATGCAATAAAGTGGGCGGGTCCTATGGACGCTGAAGTGGACGGGTCAAATGGGGAGCAAGCAAGTATTTTGCTAAGGAGTCACAACAAGTATTTTGCTAAGGAGTGGAGCAAAGTACCCGTAGCAAATTTTGCTAAGGAAAGGAAATAAACATTGTTATTATTATTATTATTATTATTATTATTATTATTATTATATGCGGGTTCTCAGAGGGAGTTAGAAATTGTTGCTGAAGTGTGGTTCCTTGGGCATTTGCTAAGTAGTAGTAGTTTGCTGCTATTGTGCTAAGAAGTACATTATATTAGTATTACTATTATATTATTATTATTTAATAATTATCTAATAATTCCTTTACTTTCTTTTCTTTTCCTTTCTAAATATATATATACATATATACATTTGTGTATACATATATATTATATATATACTCATAAGAAAATTATGGATTAGAATAATGCACACCATTAGGCTAGCAACTGCTCAAGGGGTCTCCTACATGGAATAAATTCCGAAAAATTCCTGATGGTCCCATAAGTCATCTAAGTGCCCGAACACCTAAAATAAAAATTAATAAAAATATATTTATCCTATTTAGCCCTAATTACTATAATTTAATTAATAATTAATAAATAAAAAGGGTATATACGATTTTTAGGAAGGGGGTTTTACATTCTACCCAACTTATAAAAATTTTGTCCTCGAAATTAAAATTAAGCCACGATAGAATGCCAAGAATGGTATAAGATTTGCATCGTTTAAAATGCAAGGCTAAGTTTAAAGGGGTGGGCGATGTTGCACGTTGCACATCCCGAAAAAAAAATCATGGAAAAATCTATATGAGCGAAAAATAGGTTTCTTCATGTGTCATGTCCAATGGTGTGGACACATAAATGCTCTTTTGCATAAAAGCGTCCAACAATTGGAAAATTGTACAAAGATGAGAATTGGATGATGGGCATGTCTAGGATAAGGGTATAAAATTTGTAGGAAGGCAGTGGCTAGTGTAGTGCTCCAATTATCGGAGCACGATAAGGGGCACTAAGTGATACAATATTGCAGAATTAAATAAAAAGCTGTGTTCTACTTCTAACTGGATTCAAGCTAACCTTAGTCTCACTAACTCAGCCAAGTAGGTCAAATTTTTGGGTGAGGGGTTCACAATCTGCCGAACTTAAAAATTTTCATCTACCACCTAAGGCCATACATCTAGAAAAACTATTGCTCAAATTGTTTAATCATGATTTTTAATCCTCAAAGGTTTAATACCAACATATTACCTATGATATGCCCTTAACCAATTATAAAAGAGAGTCACTAAGTCATGTGTTTAGCCTTATGGGGTATAACTAGTACTATCAGTGTCAACTTATACCAACACGAGGTTTCGTCTTTCCGAAATAGGGGAAGACGGAGAGAAATAATAAAGAACTCAAGGTGAAGGTGACAGAATACAAGTACGAGGTTCAAAGAGATTAAAGAATCGAAAAGAGAGTTGTCAGGACAGTTGTGGATTGAAATCCTATTTTTGGTAATTTCCTATTTACATGCTCGTATCAGTACAGTTATGTAACCGATACGACGTGTCAGACATATCTAGGGGCAAGTATATCTGTCTACTACCATATATCTCAATCCATGTAAAGTAGTAATGCGGAGAGCGAACCAAGCGCACTAAGGTTAGCTAGACCTTAATACACCGATTCTGATTAGGCGATTGTATCATTGTGTGCACCCAATAATACATATGCCATGAGCAAGCTCGATGAAAGAATACGCTTGCAAAAACTAGGCTATAATAGCAGCATAAATCAAGGTAGTACAACAAACATAAATACGCTGGATTATGATGAAAGAAGGTACAAATTAATTCAAGTTCGCAGAAGCAAAAATAACATAAGCAATAATAATAAAAGACTCTACAATCTCTACAGTTATCATACTAATTCCTGGTCTAGGTCGATATTTGACAAAGCAGGGGTATGGCTTCTAAGCTCTACAGTCTGAGAAAAACAATGTCGTCCTAAGCTAGCATACAGTTAAATGTCATTCGTTCACACTTCAATAATAAGGCAAAAGACTATGTGATACTATGTTGTGAGGTATACTACCCAACTTATAATAATAAACTAGTACTGTAATTGTCTTAAGGATACCGTAGAAATTCTTGTTAAGGTTTACGAGAAGGATCTTAGTACTAATTAGGGTATCCTCTATACTAGAGTCAAATATTATGGTAAAACTTCTAACTAACTCTAGTAGCATCTATACTACTCTCAAGTCTTCATAATATATCAAGGGGTAATGATAAACCAATCTATAGATAAGGAATTCTACGGTTCACTTAATTGTTCTAAACTTAGTGGGGTGTCTATATTCTCGTTGTATTCTTAATCGGTATGCTACCATAATCATCATCCTAATAACAGGGGTTCCTATATTCTAGCAGAAGGCTATACTCAAAGAACTATTAGGGAAGTACAAGAATCAAGCATGATGCAATTATTCAGATAGAATGGATTGGAAGGAAAACGAATCATAGTCAATTGTGGATGAGATCCTATACTCTATTCCTAGGTGCAGGCTTGCTCGGCACAGTAACGTAACCGACACAATATGCTCTCGACCTGCATGAGCCACCACAAAAATATGTCACGCCCCAGTCCCAAAAATATGTAGGACTAGGACACGTAAGCATGCCAGCCTCATGGATATGACAACTCCAATATATGGAAACCAAATCCACACGTACGCTGTAATATAAAAATCAATCCACAAGTGGTATAAACATATGTCACAAGTCATAGGGTACAATCTAAATCTTATCCACAGAAAATCAATATAAATGACTAACCAGCATCTATATAACTAGATCTCAACATAAGTATCTAAGGATGATAGTTGGATGGAAATAAATCCACTACCAACTCGAATGTAAGAGCAAATATTAAAGTAAGTACAACACAACAACACCATATAAGAACATCATCTAGCAATCACGGGCTCGAAGAGAGGACATCCACGAAACACATATAGCCATCTGATCTGTGCTCCTGCAAATACTCAAGAATAGATACACCTGGCAGAGGACCAGGTCCTCAGAGGAACGTAACAAGATACAGAAAATACGAGCCAACTTGAATACAGTAAACATTCATATAATTTAAAAATAAATAAGTACGCTGTACAAGACAATCTATATGAATGCAAATGAGGACAACTTTTCGACGTATGGGCAAGGGTAGTCTACTCGATCTAAGCCTCACAACTCATGCACTCGTCCATGAACATCATCAGCCGGCATACCTCGGGGGTAGCGACCCTCGGACTCCATCAATCGACATACCTCGGGGGTAGCGACCATCGGACACGACCCACCATAGTGCGTGCTAGTGACTACGGTGTTACCAGAGTGGTTAAAACCCATACGCCTAATGATTGTCCTCTATGATGCTAAGTGTCAAGTGTGTGTCAACATATCTAATATATAGTAATGACTGAAAGAAAACTACACATGCAAGAATAAACAGAAATACAATAAATATAAAGAAATATAAATAGCATGCAAAAATACTGTAACAATTTGGCAAGGTATCTTGCCTGGTAAGAAAGCTGCAAGGTGTACTGTCCAGAAGTCAAACGCACAGGATCAAAAGCTATGGCCACAGAGCAAATATCTCCGGATGCTGAAATAAATATCACCAACATTTCTAGAATGAGCAAAATAGCTAAAAAGTACTTCCCTTTCGTCCAATTTGGACACAGGGGCAAAATGATAATTTCGGATTAAAATGGGGTCCACCTGTGGCCCACTTTGCACCGAAAAGCGTACCAAGGGTAACAGTCTCTAAATGGGACAAACTATAGGTCAAATAACTCTAAATGTCAGTACGAACCCAACGGTATGTCCAAATGTGGATTTCGATGAGCCGAACACAATTTTGCCGAAAAAGTCAACTATGGGGCCCGCCAATTGGCGATCTGGTCAACCGTCTCAGAATTGGTGAAAATTGGGTCACAGGACCAGCGTGTTACCACGAGTCCAGTGGCACAAGTTTCGTCGCAATCTGACAAGCGTGCACAAAATACGCACGAGTTCTACAAAAGTTGCGACACGGGGTGTGTCCGCAGATACGGCCTGATTCCGGCGCGCACACGCGTCCGAATCAGTCTCCACAAATTTTCACGTGTTCGGTTATGCTGCATGCACCATTCGGTACACTTGGCATACGGCGGGGCGGTCCCGTTTGGCGGGGCGTGCTCCGTTTTCCCACTTTTGGAAATCTAGAAAAAGTGGGTGCGCACAGTTTTGTGACGAATATAATTATGTCCACAGCAACTAATAGCATAGGGTTATTTAACAGAAAATAAACTAGGTCAAGTATTCTACAGGTATCAAAAAGAATCACCGAATTCGGATCTCTGTGGTGGGAGATACGAACTCGACAATATGGGTGGTCACCGCAGTTTTCTGCGATCCCAGTATTGGGTCTGCTCGTGCCAACTTGGGCGCTATTTTTCACCTAGGAGTACACGTTTTTCGAGGTTGGCTATAAAACAAATATGGAAGAGGGTTAAGGGATGAGCATACCGGTGAAGACAGAATGGTGTTTGGTTGAGCGAGTCGACGGAAAACAATTTCGGAGCGAAGGTGCCTCGTGTGGGAATCTGCAGGACGCGAGGTCGGAGTCGTCGGGATGGTTGGATGGCTTGGCGGGGCTTCTCTGGCTGCGATGACGGCTCTAGATGGGAAGAGGAGGTCTGAAGATTTAGGTTAGGGTTTTTGTGAAATAATATATATATATATATATATATATATATATATATATATATATATATATATATATATATATATATATGATATGATAGGGAGAGAGAGAGAATAGGAGGCGGCCAATTGGGGTGAAGGGTCGGGTCTTGGAAAGCCGCTGAAGCAATAAAGTGGGCGGGTCCTATGGACGCTGAAGTGGGCGGGTCAAATGGGGAGCAAGCAAGTATTTTGCTAAGGAGTCACAGCAAGTATTTTGCTAAGGAGTGGATCAAAGTACCCGTAGCAAATTTTGCTAAGGAAAGGAAATAAACATTGTTATTATTATTATTATTATTATTATTATTATTATTATTATTATTATTATTATTATATGCGGGTTCTCAGAGGGAGTTAGAAATTGTTGCTGAAGTGTGGTTCCTTGGGCATTTGCTAAGTAGTAGTAGTAGTTTGCTGCTATTGTGCTAAGAAGTACATTATATTAGTATTACTATTATATTATTATTATTTAATCATTATCTAATAATTCTTTTACTTTCTTTTCTTTTCCTTTCTAAATATATATATACATATATACATTTGTGTATACATATATATTATATATATACTCATAAGAAAATCATGGATTAGAATAATGCACACCATTAGGCTAGCAACTGCTCAAGGGGTCTCCTACATGGAATAAATTCCGAAAAATTCCTGATGGTCCCATAAGTCATTTAAGTGCCCGAACACCTAAAATAAAAATTAATAAAAATCTGTTTATCCTATTTAGCCCTAATTACTATAATTTAATTAATAATTAATAAATAAAAAGGGTATATACAATTTTTAGGAAGGGGGTTTTACATTCTACCCAACTTATAAAAATTTCGTCCTCGAAATTAAAATTAAGCCACGATAGAATGCCAAGAATGGTATAAGATTTGCATCGTTTAAAATGCAAGGCTAGGTTTAAAGGGGTGGGCGATGTTGCACGTTGCACATCCCGAAAAAAAAAATCATGGAAAAATCCATATGAGCGAAAAATAGGTTTCTTCACGTGTCATGTCCAATGGTGTGGACACATAAATGATCTTTTGCATAAAAGCGTCCAACAATTGGAAAATTGCACAAAGATGAGAATTGGATGATGGGCATGTCTATTTATCCTATTTAGCCCTAATTACTATAATTTAATTAATAATTAATAAATAAAAAGGGTATATACGATTTTTAGGAAGGGGGTTTTACATCGCCTCAATGCGGACGATTGGTGGGACGTGCATCGACGATCTCTTCCAGTTGTGAATGGAGGGGAGGCGATAGCATGGGACACCTTCCGTGGCACATTTGAGGAGGAGTTTATACCCCCACCTGTACGACGTCAGAAGGAAAATGAGTTTGTTCAACTACGGTAGGGCAGCATGACAGTTAAGCAATATTCTGCTGAGTTCAACAAGCTTGCTAAATTTGCCAGCTCCTATCTACCCGATGCAGCGAGTTGTGCCAGAAGATTAGAAGGAGGTCTACGTCCAGCAATCCACGCGCACGTAATCGTTCCACAGTACCAAACCATGCGGGAAGTTTTGAACCACGCCCTTTTTCTCTTGAACCGCAGTATCCTCATATTTCTACCGGCACTGTGCATACCTCCAATCACAAACGCCAAGGCAACGATAGAGGAAACAATGCTGCAAAGCATCACAATGACGACGGCAAGCAGAAAGCAAATCTAGACAAAGTATGTAACTTCTGCAAGAAACCAGGGCATCTCTTCAACGATTATCGCATGAGGCTCGGGGTATGCCTCCTTTTGTGGCGATCCAAATCATAAAATGCAAGACTGTTTGATCTTCTCTGAACGTCGCCAGCCAAATCCGACTCAGACTGCTGCACCCCAGGCCAATCGAGCTGCGCCTCAGCAAGGGCGTAATCAAGCTCAAGGCCGGGTCTATACCATGACACGAGAGAAAGCTTTGGCCTCGGACACCATGGTGTCAGGTACTTTGCTTTTTAATAACATACCTGCTCGTGTACTATTTGATTCTGGTGCAACGCATAGATTTATATCTACAAACTTTGCTGCAGAGAACAATATAGAAATGACTCTGTTGTATTTAGACTTAAGTGTTAGCACCCCCCTCTGGTACGAAAATACCTGTCCGTTCAGTATGCCAAGATGGTTACATCTGTATTGGAGGAAGGAAGCTATCGCTCGATGTTTTAGTTCTAGATGTTCAGGACTATGATATCATTTTGGGAATGGATTGGCTTGGCACCTTCGCGGCAACTATAGAGTGTGCAGAGAAACGAGTCATTTTCCGCCTGCCTGGAGAAGCCGTATTCTGCTACACTAGTAGTCTAGCGACTAATGCGACCAGGGCCTGCATGGTAATTTGGGCAAAGCGTATGCTCCACTCAGGCTATGAGGTATTTCTAGCGTCGGTTCGGGACACACGGCAGGACTACGCAAACGTCGAGTCTACTTCCGTTGAGGCGGAGTTCCCCGATGTGTTTTCGAGCGAACTACCCGGCATGCCACCAGATCGAGATATTGAATTCACTATCGATACATTGCCAAATACACAGCTGATTTCCAAGCCTCCGTACAGAATGGCCCCTGCTGAACTAAAAGAATTAAAGTGCCAACTTCAAGAATTACTAGATCGTGGGTTCAGCTGTCCGAGCGTGTCTCCTTGGGGCGCTCCTGTGCTCTTCGTGAATGTTTGATGATAAATAAAAAAAATTAAACTAGGTTTATACGAAACCCTTTCTTTGTTTACAAACAAGAAAAAGAGTACAATTAATCCTATACGAGGATGTTAAGTACAATAAAAATGATTCTGGAGAAAAATTGCTATAGGAGTCTGATCTGCGGTCGATCACTTTGTTCCTTGGACCACACGATGATGAAGAAGTGCTGTAGAAGAAGAAGAAGCTTCAAAGGTTGCAAGTGGGATTGAATTCTCGTTGCCAAAGTTGTCAATCAACACTCTCTGTCTGTGCTCTCTCTCTCTCTCTCTCTCTCTCTCTCTGATCTCTGATTATACTCTCCCCTAGTTTCTCCGTGTATCTCCTTGTCTGTATGTCTTTGGCCCCCCTTACCCTGTGACCAAGGGTCTCTATTTATAGAGATTAGCTAAATAACTGTCCAGTCGGCGTAAAAGCCAAACTGTGAAGAAAGTTGCATCTTTTACGCGGCGGTTATAATAACTGCTACCCACGTTCAAATGACCCTCTGAATCTGCGTATGTCACGTATCCCACTATAAGGTAACACGTATAACTGCTTCTCGAAGATCATGGCATGCAATCCACGTAGGTAACTGCCCCTCGCGTAGAGATTGTTGGCGTAAAAGCCAAATAACTGTCTCGTTGGCGTAAAAACCAAATAGCTGTCTTGTTGACGTAAAAGCCAAATAGCTGTCTTGTTGGCGTAAAAGCCAAATAGCTATCTTGTTGGCATAAAAGCCAAATAGCGTGTTGGCGTAAAAGCCAAATAGTTGTCTTGTTGGCGTAAAAGCCAAATTCTGCGTAAAACTTGATGCTGCATGAATAATAGATAACCAATGTAAAAATAGCCAATTATCCTTCCTGACTGAGGTCTTGAGCGTATTCTGGGCCAAATAGCCTTATCATATACCTTTGCAAATATAGCCTGAGTTGGCGTATTTCGAGGAGATAGCATACGGCGTACTCCTATAGTTAAAAATAACATGGTTGGCATAAAATGCAAGAATGGTGATGTAAGCGTATTAGCCCTAGCTTTAGCTCTCCCAGTCATGACAAACTTATAAAGAATAGAACTGAATCTCGTGCATTTAATGCAGAGATATGCCTCAATCTCGTGCATTAAATGCCAAGATATGCCTCGAGCTCTGTACGAGAAACAGCTTTTGACGTGGCGTCTGATTTTGTCTCATCTTGAGCGTAAAAACTCATCTCTGCCCATGTAGAATAAGCAGCGTATTCTTTGAATGCGTAAAAATGACTTGTATCAAGCATATGCCACTAAACGACAGCCTGAGTCTCTGTGCAAAATCATTATCACAGCCGTCCTCTCGATCATCGTGCAATACTTTTGTCAGGAGTTAGGTTCACTGTTCTGTCTGACAAATTCATCCGAGGAATACGAAGAGTTTCTCATACAACTTTACGTTGCATTAAAGACAAACGTATTTTAAGCTTTACGCTGGAAGGTAAAGCAACCTTTTATGCTGAAACGGTCTTGAAGCACTGCTTTACGTAGACAGCTCTAACGCTGTACTTTACGCAAAATAGCTCTAAAGTCCGGTTTTACGCGGACTGTTCTGAAGCTCTACTTTACGCCAAACGGCTCTGAAGTTCTGTTTTACGCGGGCTTCATGTATGTTGGAGGTTTGGACTGTATGATACACGTTCAATTCCCCAGCATATTTTATGCTTCTACAAGACCCCCTTCAAAGTTTTTAAATTCTTCGTAATTTGAAATACTTTGAATGAAGCATGAAATGGTAAAAAAAAAGCTTCTTAGCGTAAAACCGTAGATCTATAGCTTCTAAGCGTAAAAGCTTCTGAGCGTAAAATTATATATCTGTAGCTTCTGAGCGTAAAACCATAGATCTGTAGCTTCTAAGCATAAAAGTTTCTGAGCATAAAATTATAGATCTGTAGCTTCTGAGCGTAAAACCGTAGATATGTAGCTTTTGAGCGTAAAATCGTAGATCTGTAGCTTCTGAGCGTAAAAGCTTGGATCCGTTACGCGGCATGACTATCCGTCTTCCTTTTCAAATGATCGGCTGACTTGGTCTCAAATCATAACAGATTATGATAAGATTGGATTTGGTTACGGATTCGAAGGGTTATCTGAACTCTATAAATAGACCTAGGTCGTGAGAGAGAAAAATCCTTCGTCTCTTTCTGAAAACTCTTCGCCTCTTTCTGAGAACTCTTCGTCTCTTTCCGAGAACTCTTCGTCTTCGTCTCTTCCTGAGAACTCAGATTCGCCATGGTACCAAAACAGTCCTCCGCTGCTAAGGGAAAGAAAGCCGCTTCCTCATCTCGCTCCTCTGTTCAAGCACGAGCGACTCCTATTAGGCCAAGCCAGCCTCGTTCTAAACGAAGTGCTCCGCCGTCTAGCTGTGCACCGGACATCACAGGTAAAGCTTCGAGAGAAATAGAGAATCCTCCGCACACGTTGTACGTGTATGCGCAAATACGTCCATATTCCTAATGTGTCAACGTAAAACTCCATATTTTTGCAGTCTGGGGTAAAAATTTAGACTGTCAAAATTTGGCGTATACTGTAAACCTTGCATTTTTACGCATTGGAAGTAAATTCCAGCATAAAAAGTCAAATTTTTGCAGTCTAGCATAAAAACTCAGACTGTCAAGTTTTGGCGTATACTGCAAAGAGTGTAGCATCTAGCGTAAAACTGACTTGTTTTCTTGCTTTTTTTGCAGTGGACCTACAGATCACCCCTCTGGATGAAGTGATGGGCTCTGCTGCTGGAATGCTAAATTCTAACTATCTGGAGGACTTGTCCCATGTGACATTCCCTATCTCTGGAAACGAGTATCCTCAAGAAAGGGGAACTCTGATCTCGGCCCAAGGAGAAAGAATGTTGATTAGTATGATCAGTGGGGAACCCCTGACATAGATAGATAGGACTGAGTATAAGAAACCAGCTTTCTTATTTAAGGATGTGATTGATAAGCAATCCCAGACGAAGCCCAAGAAGGAAGAATGGGTATTTCTGCCGACGGCATGATCATGTATCTGCCAAAGATGCCCAGAGATTACCCTATCTCTGTATTCTTCCATGCCACACATCCAAGAAAGATGGTATGGACTCTGACTCTTGATCTTCATGGCCAGCCAGTGAAGATCTTTTATAAGAAAGGATTAAACCGAGGATCCTTTGTAAGCAGTCCCTCAGGCCCTGTCATGCCTTTCAGAGGATTACTGTCGGGCAACGTCCCGAGTGAAGACACTTCACTAATCCAGCCGCTTCAAATAGCAACTTTCTGCAATGACTTCATGGGGCAGGGAGGAGTATACCCCAAGGTTAACCCTCGCACCAGTGGATGGCTTAGCCCCCAGAATCTTCGATGGGCCAGTTTGACTGCATGGGCCCTGAAGCACTTTCAGACGGAGCTGGAAAGTATTGGCTTATTTGCGATTGTGATTGCTACTAGTGTTGGGCTGTCTCTCAACCCCAACTTGTTCTTAGCTTTGATGGAGCGATATAACTCGCTCACGGGGACTTTCGCCACTCTGATAGGTGAGTTGGGCCTGGCACTTCATGAGATCGCAGACATCTCAAAGTTGCTAATGGAGACACTCCTTATGAAGAGTATGTTCCCACAAATAGGGAGCCAAAGGAAACCAAACCTCGGGCAGTGGCAATGTACCAAGAGCTGATGAGCCACTACCTTGCATGCACCACCTTCTATAAAGAGCCTTCTGATTTGGCTCATATCAACAAATGGGTATCCTACCTCTTCTTCTATCAGGCCAGAAATGCCAAGCAGGACAATGTTGTAGATAGCAGAGATAAACCCTTGAACCCCTTGAGCATTCTTAATGCCAACACAATCGATGATCTTATTGAAGATGCGGGGGCTCAAGATTGTGTTCTCAATGAAGAGATAGGGGATTATCCTGTAGGAACCAAAGCCTACAGCTATATGAGGCATTGCCGAAAGCCTCTGTCAAGAGAAGCTCAACTGACTAGCTTCCTTTCTATCTTGCTACGCCGATGGGTGGTTCCTGGCATCGCATCTATGGATCGCATTCATCGCAACACCTTATGGCCCGCAGTGTGTTTGGTGTTTGGAGCAAGATTGGGCCTGCTCCCTGCCATGGTATGCAGGATTCAAGCTGGCCTGAGGGCCATTACTGAGGGACTGCTTGCTGATGATACACAGCGTGAAGGATATCCCAGAGTGGAATTGCCATTCTTATATCTGATGGGATGGTTAATCCTTCACAACACCAAAGTGATGTCTCCCGGATCGGCCAGTGGTTCGGGCAATAACTTCCTGTTGAATTACAGGAATTCTTCTTGGAATGTGACTAGCGTCATAGATTGACGTCTAGCACTAAATTTTGCCCATAGTTGGAAGTTCTTCTGCATCGCCCCCCCCCCCGTACATATCAATCAACAGGGGACTAAACTTCAGGATGCGGGTCAGGGGAAGACTATTCTTTCTCCTGAAGCTTTTTACTAGTTGTTCTGCATTAGACCTTCCTATTTGTTGTACAGAAGTGAGGACCATTGCTACTTGGAGCCTTATCTACCTAGCCGTTTCGCCAGACAATTTGGGTATGATCAGTTGCACGTGGGAAATCCCATCACCAGCTTCAAGTTCAAAGGTGGACTTATTGATGAAGCTAGAGGGTGGCGGTAGTTCATCATGGGTTATACTGGAGCAACCTTTGCTGTGCATGCGACTTCTCTCTCCATGGAGTTGCGCATTCTTCATTCGTACGCATAGTTTTATGCGTCCATCAATACCTTCCATCGTAATTTTGATGTACATAGAAGTTTCAGGATGCCCTCCTATAAGTCCACCGGAAGAGAGGAGATACCCTCTGTTTCCTCCGATGAGAGTGATGAAACCACCGATGCAGATGATTATTTGTTGATTACCGAGAGGCGTAATAGCTCCGCGAGCAGAGCCTCTCATAATCTCCAGTAAACGAAAGGCTTCCACTCTGAAAGAGCCTTCTCTCCGCACGAAGAAGAAGCAGATTACCAGAGATCCTAAAAGGACTTCCACCAAGGGGGCCTCTTCCAGGAGTGAGCCTATTGTTTCCCCTGTTGGGGATGATTCTTTGATCATGGGTCCTTCGCCTTTTAGAGAGGGAACCTCCACAGTTCCAGCTGACAGCGTTGGAGATTCTTTGCCCGCTACTGCTGCCGCTACCATCATTACTGGTAGTTCTTCTAGATCGCCTTCGAGGCCGAGCATAATAAGGATCAATATACCTTTACCAAGACAAATAATGGGACTAGTCCCTCCTTCGTCTGTAAGTATTTCAAGCGAGATTCCACCCGATGAACCTCGAGTAAATCTGGGTGACGACTGGGATGACGAACCTCAAGCGTCAGTTGGTGTACCCTCGTCTTCATGTATGACAGCTTGTTTAGCATCATTAAGAAATGATTTAGCTATATAGGCTGCAGACGCAACATACATACCATCGGCCAAGGGTAAATATTGTCTTCACGCTTTTTTATGAAAATTAACATCAAATTGATATTAACTTTCTCTTATCTTATTTTCAGCGTGAAGACATCTCTGGGGGAGGTGGAGCTGAAGCAATCTCTGATTTTGTTGCGGATCCAGCTGATGAAACGGCGGTGACCACCGTCGAAGAAGCATACTTTGAAACTGTTGATCTTGCAACATTTTCAGACGTAATCCCGCCAGTAGCAGTTCAAGTCATATCAGAGGTGGATGAACCCACCATCTCGACTGTGCCTCATTCGTCGAGCATGCCAGTAACTTCGACCGTTGTTGGTGTCTCTTCTTTTGTCGCACCATCTGTTGAAGCAACGACAGTGGCAACATCCTCTGCAGTCATTCCAGGAGGAAGATTTACTGATGTTGCGGCCACTCCCAGCGTCCATTCGAGCTTTGCTATGCTAGTTGAACAATATACTAGCATATTCTACCTCACCTTGAAAGAATTGATATACATGGTGCTGAAGAAGAACCTAGGCTTTGATGCTCTGAAGATGTCCTCCAAACTCACTATAGTGCAGATTAGAAATTTCAGTGACGCTGAAAGAGCTAATGCGCTAGAGCAAATAACTAATGGTTTAGAACAACCCATTAACGAATATTTGCAACTATCCTGAGGCAGCATCGATGACCTGGTTCAGGCTGAGTATGACTCACTAACTGCGAAACTTGCTCAGAAGACAAAATCTTTAAACAAATCCATCCAGGAACATCAATACGAGATGGAGAAAGAGCGAGCAGTATTGGTGGAGATTATTCCTCAGCTAACTCAGTGCCGGGCCGAATGTGAGGGATATGAAGCGAGGGTTCGAGAATTGGAAGCTGAACTCGCTCAGGCAAGGGAGAGGCTTCTCAAGGCATCGGTAGTTCGTGATGTATTTGAGGGCCAAGTGAAGACAGCTCATCAGAACTTAACACATACGGGTATCATCCACACAAGTTTTGTTGATTCTCTGTCCGCTATCTCCCTTGAGCAATGACGAAGCAAGGCTGGAACGCGCTCGCATCAACATTTTAAACTCCAAGAATGAGAGGATGGCTGCTTTGGCGCAACAGATCTGCGATTTAACTGCTCCTCCCCAATGATGTACTTCTTACTTTTTGCTCCTTATTTTCTTAGAGATAATAAAGATACACTTTCTGACTTTGTGGACCCATCACTTTAAAATCTAAATAATAGGCTTAGATGAAAGTGATATCAGAGGTAATATGAACATGATATACTTTCGGTAAGGCTTGGCTGAATGTAAATCTATTCAGAGGTAATATGAACCTGATAGAATATAATCCAACTAAATTTGTATACAAAATACTATCAGAGGTAATATAAACATGATAGGTTTACAAATTAGTTAAGCAGATCTATTCAGAGGTCATATGAATCTGATAGAATATGATACAGCTAACCTTTGTAAGTAGTATCGTCAGAATGGAATCTTCACCATACTCCGTTAAGCAAAGGAGATCAAGCATAGTTTTTCTTCAGGAATTTGCCGTTGATAGGAGTTTTTTATCAAATCTCCATTAGGCTTGGCTAGTCTGTAAGCGTCATTTGAGAATATTGTTTCAATCACATAAGGGCCCTCTATTTCTTTACGATTGTTTGTGTAAACTTTAGATATCGTACCAGAGATAATATGGACGTAGTACAATACCGTGTTTGTTGAGGACATCCCACTGGGGGATCTTTGGTGGACCTATTATTTGTTGTGCATGTTGAGTGCAAATAATAAGTTCGAAACAAGCCCTATCAGAGGTAATATGGACGTGATAGATTTTGTGGATAGTAAAGACATCCTGCTGGGGGATTTTTTGTGGACCCATTACTTTTTGCGCACGTTAGTACAAGTAATAGGTTTGAGATAAGTCCTGATGCTTGTAAAATATGACTCTGCGGGGGTAGTGGAGAGACATATTTCTGTTGAGAGGTAATGTGGATTCGTTTCCATTGCGGGCATCCCACCGGGGTTTTTTTGGTGAACCTATTACTTCTTGTGCACGATAGTGCAAGTAATAAGTTTAAGACAAGCCCTGCCAGAGGTAATATGGGGAATTGAATTATTCGTCTCCATTGCGGGCATCCCACCGAGGATTTTTTTTGGACCTATTACTTCTTGTACATGAGAGTGCAAGTAATAGGTTTAAGACAAGCCCTGCCAGAGGTAATATGGACATGGCAGTTTTTATGGACTTAACACTACTGGCGTACTTAGAGTTAAGTACGGGTGCTAAATTGGGATGACAACCGATATCAGAGGTAATATAGACATGATAATCGATAGCCGAAGCCGGAAGGTTTGCTCAGAGGTAATATGTACATGACAAACTCATCATGAGAGAAATATTATGACAACAGTTCAGAGGTATTATGGACGTGAACTAATGTCCGAAAAACTCATTGAGGAGTGATTCGTTGAGTGTGGTCTATCTGAACATGAAGATAGACCAAAGGATTGCTCCACTGGGGAGATTGATGGGACGATAGCTCAGAGGCAATATGAGCATGACTAGCGTCTAACGAGGTTGGTTTGAATAGTCACTGCGGGAGTGTGCAAGTAGACCTAAGGATTGCTCCGCTGGGGAGATTTTGAGGATCCATTGTCCATTGCGTATCCGGGACTATTGGATACGGATGATGGCCTTTTACAAGAATTTGTGACGAAGGAGAAAATGTTGCACATAGGCACTTGCTGGGGATGAAGAACCAAGAGTTGATTTGTACATTCAGGTTGTGGACTTATTACCCATGGCGTACCTTAAGTACAGATAATAAGCTGAAATGACTAGCACTACCAGGGGTTATGCGGACGTGATAGTAGACAGTCGAAGAAAAGAACTTCACTCAGTGGAAATGTGGACATGGAAAAGTTCTGAAAATATCTTACTCAGAGGTAATGTGGACGTGGTAAGATATGAATCGTTGGGGATAAAGAAAAATAGGACAGATGTGGTGATAATTTTACCCTGTTGGAGAAATTGGAGAGACGTAGTTCAGAGGTAATATGAACATGAACTAATCGATAGCAGCAACCTGGGAGGTTTGCTCAGAGGTCACTTGGACATGGCAAACTCAGCTGGGGGAAAAATGTTTGGACAACAGTTCAGAGGTAATATGGATGTGAACCCATGTCCGAAAAATTCACTGGGGAGTGATTTGCTGAGTGGGGATAGACCTGAAGGTTGCTCCGCTGGGGAGAGTTTTAAGGACTCATCATCCGGCACTTTTTGAAGGAGCAAATTGCCACGTGGGAGTGAGATCAATTTGCCGTGACTGTCTCCTTGCTATAAATGCAAAGTGATGACTTTGGCGTCGATCAGATCCTGGATTTTCCTTTTTAGTACCTAACATGCCTTTGTGGGGTGATGAATATACTGATAAAAGAGACAATATTTTGGGTCATCGACCTTGCCAGCCCTTTCAGGGTATCTGATGTTGGGTAGCCGAAGCTTGTTTTCCTTCATTAATATATTGAAGATTTCAATGATATCATCATCATTGAAGGAGAAAGTCCCCTTTGGCTTTCGGGCTTTCGACACCTGAGTCGTGCGGTCTTCAGGGAAGATGGTCATAGTTGCATCATCTTCGGACTCAGAGGAAACTCTACCCCCAGCTTTGGATGTTGCCCTATTTTGTCAAGGAAGACTACCCCTAGACATGTCGTTGTCTGGTTCTTCTTCTTCTTTGTGTTTGCCTTTGTCCACAGAAGTTGATTTAGAAGGACCTGCCTCTGGTATTACAGGATCAGACTCTGGAGGTTTGGAGTTTGCAAGAGATGCGGTATACCCTAACCCAAAACGAGTTCGTTGGCAGTAAGGATCACCATGCAACGATATTCTTCTGCCTTTTCCTTGATTGAGGCCTTGCTTCAACTTCAAATCATAACCCATGTTTTGCATAATCTTTAAAGCCTGTGGGCTATATCTGTGGACTTGTATTTTCCCAACATCAGACTCGTGAGAATCTTCTTGTACAATCGGTCTATTCCGCATTCGACGGAAGACCATTGGATGCTGATCGTTGTGAGTAGGTGGAACAATAAAGATAGAATCTTCATGTTTACCATATGTCATGACGATATTAGATGTTGATACTACTTCCCACACGATCTTCCCACGCTTGGTAGTTAGGGGCACTAAATCTTGATTTTGACTCCTGTCTTTGCGTTTCTGGATCAAGAAATCACGCAAATCAGGAGAATTAACGAAAGAAGAAGAAGAAGAAGGCTTATCCTGCCTTTTTATATCAGTGGGAATGCGGAGATTAGGGACCAGAACCCTTTCCCTGCCATAGAAATACAGCAGTTCACCCATGTGAGTAGCATATGACCCATCATCTTTCTGAGGAGCGTACCTTCCTATGAAATGAGTATTCTTTACGTGAACAGATCTGTCCTGACATAATTTGAATTTTTGCACAGGTTCACGTAAAACAGGGAAAGTCCGCATAATCTGAAGAGTGGGAACTTTCTTCTCTTGTGGGCGTAAAAGCCTAGAGGTTGGAAGATTCACTACTTGTTTTCCCTTGATGTGATCAAAGGGTACATCTGTCTTCTCATAGACGGGAGATGTAATTTTACGCACAAGGCATGTTTGAAATTTCTGGATTGGCACTGAGGCATTGCCAGAAGTTTTGTTTGCCATGTCACAGATGGGAGACACAGTTTTACGCACAGAGCGTGTTTGAAACTTCTGGATTGGCACTGAGGCATTGCCAGAAGTTTTATCTGCCATGTCACAGACGGGAGACAAATTTTTATGCATAGGGCGTATAGGAAACTTCTAGATTGGCACTGAGGCATTGCCAAAAGTGTTGTCTACCATGTCATAGACGGGAGACAAACCTTTACGCACGAAGCGTGTTGGCTGTGTCGTCACAACCTTGTTGATTAGAGAGAGAGAGCTTGTAGGAAGGGTAGAGGACGTCTTCGGCATCCACACTTTATGTAGGTTCCTGTTGTTCCGGACAGAGGGGGAATGAGAGCCACCCCCTGCATGAAGCATGTCTTCACAAACAGATTGGTCAAACTGGACGACCAAAGTCTTCTTCGTCGATTCGACGGATACAACATCGTGTTGAGCAATTGCTTTCTCGTCAGATGAGAAAGTCATCCCCAGCAGAGTCGCCATCTTGTGTTTAATGATAAACAAAAATAAAATAAAATTAGGTTTATACGAAACCCTTTCTTTGTTTACAAACAATAAAAAGAGTATAATTAATCCTATACGAGGATGTTAAGTACAATAAAAATAATTCTGGGGAAAAATTACTTTAGGAGTCTGATCTGCGGTCGATCACTTTGTCCCTTGGACCACACGATGATGAAGAAGTATTGTAGAAGAAGAAGAAGCTTCAAAGGTTGCAAGTGGGATTGAATTCTCGTTGCCAAAGTTGTCAATCAACACTCTCTGTCTGTGCTCTCTCTCTCTCTCTATGGTCTCTGATTATACTCTCCCCTAGTCTCTCCGTGTGTCTCCTTGTCTGTATGTCTTTGGCCCCCTTTACCCTGTGACCAAGGGTCTCTATTTATAGAGATCAGCTAAATAACTGTCCAGTCGGCGTAAAAGCCAAACTGTGAAGAAAGTTGCATCTTTTACGCGACGGTTATAATAACTGCTACCCACGTTCAAATGACCCTCAGAATCTGCGTATGACATGTGTCCCACTATAAGGTAACGCGTATAACTGCTTCTCGAAGATCATGGCATGCAAGCCACGTAGGTAACTGCCCCTCGCGTAGAGATGGTTGGCGTAAAAGCCAAATAACTGTCTCGTTGGCGTAAAAGTCAAATAGCTGTCTTATTGGCGTAAAAGCCAAATAGCTGTCTCGTTGGCGTAAAAGCCAAATAGTTGTCTTATTGGCGTAAAAGCCAAATAGCTATCTTGTTGGCGTAAAAGCCAATTAGCTGTCTTGTTGGCGTAAAAGCCAAATTATGCGTAAAATTTGATGCTGCATGAATAATAGATAACCAACATAAAAATAGCCAATTATCCTTCCTGATTGAGGTCTTGAGCATATTTTGGGCCAAATAGCCTTATCACGTACCTTTGCAAATATAGGCTGAGTTGGCGTATTTTGAGGAGATAGCATACGGCGTACTCCTATAGTTGAAAATAGCCTAGTTGGCATAAAATACAAGGATGGCGATGTAAGCGTATTAGCCCTAGCTTTAGCTCTCCCAGTCATGACAAAATTATAAAGAATAGAATCGAATCTCGTGCATTTAATGCAGAGATATGCCTCAATCTCGTGCATTAAATGTCGAGATATGCCTCGAGCTCTGTACGAGAAATAACTTTTGACGTAGCGTCTGATTTCGTCTCATCTTGAGCGTAAAAACTCATCTCTGCCCATGTAGAATAGGCAGCGTATTCTTTAAATGCGTAAAATAACTTGTATCAAGCATATGCCACTAAACGACAGCCTGGGTCTATGTGCAAAATCATCATCACAGCCGTCCTCTCGATCATCGTGTAGTACTTTTGTCAGGAGTTAGGCTCACTGTTCTGTCTGACAAATTCATCCGAGGAATACGAAGAGTTCCTCGTACAACTTTATGCTGCATTAAAGACAAACGTATTTTAAGCTTTACGATGGAAGGTAAAGCAACCTTTTACGCTGAAACAGTCTTGAAGCACTTCTTTACGCAGACAGCTCTGACGCTCTACTTTTCACAAAACATCTCTGTAGCCCGGTTTTACGCGGACTGTTCTGAAGCTCTACTTTACGCCAAACGGCTCTGAAGTTCTATTTTACGCGGACTTCATGTATGTTGGGGTTTTTTACTGTATGATACGCGTACAATTCCCCAGCGTATTTTATGCTTCTACAATGAAGAAGAAGGATGGAACGCTATGCCTCTGCATCGATTATCGGGAGCTGAACAAGGTCACAATCAGAAACAAATATCCACTGCCACGGATAGATGACTTGTTTGATCAGCTACAAGGGGCAACGGTGTTTTCAAAAGTTGATCTTCGCTCGGGCTACCACCAGTTGAAGATTAAGCCAGAAGACATGCCGAAGACTGTCTTTCGAACCCGATACGGACATTATAAATTTTCAGTGATGCCGTTTGGACTGATGAATGCACCTGCTGCATTCATGGATTTAATGAATCATGTATTTCGGCCCTTCATCGATAAATTCATGGTAGTTTTTATCGATGACATCTTGGTGTACTCGAAGACTAGGGATGAGCACGCAGGACACCTGCGGATGGTGATACAAACCCTTCGAGACAACAAGTTGTATGCTAAGTGAAATAAATGCTAGTTTTGGCTGGATAATATATCCTTTTTGGTGCATATCATCTCTGCGCAAGGCATTTCAGTAGACCCAAGGAAGGTGGAAGCTATTATGTAGTGGAAACGGCCGGAATCAGCTAGCGATATCCGAAGTTTTCTTGGACTGGCAGGCTACTACCGTAGATTTATACAAGACTTTGCTAAAATTGCTTCGCCCCTGACTCAGCTCACTCGAAAAGGTGTAAAGTTTACTTGGACGGACGATTGTGAAGCTTCGTTTACGAAGTTAAAGCAGCGCCTCCTCTCTGCTCTAATCCTTACTCTGCCGAACGGACCCGATGATTTCAAAATATACAGTGATGCATCGGGAAAGGGTCTGGGATGTGTCTTGATGCAAAGGGATAAAGTGATAGCCTTTGCATCGAGGCAGCTAAAGCCTCACGAACTGAACTACCCAACACACGATCTCGAACTTGCCGCAGTAGTGTTTGCACTGAAGCTGTGGTGCCACTACCTTTATGGTGTACCATGTGAAATCTATACGGACCATAAAAGCTTAAAATACCTGTATACATAAAAGGATTTGAATCTTCGGCAGCGGCGTTGGCTCGAACTCCTTAGCGACTTTGATCTCATGATCAGATATACACCTGGCAAGGAAAATGTAGTAGTTGATGCACTGAGTCGGGTATTCGTTGGAAGTTTGGCCATTGATGATATGTTGTGCTGAGATCTTGAATCCTTGGGCATTACTTTAAAAATCAGATACAAGAAGTGGACGCAACTGGCACAACTGTGCCTCGAACTTGACTTGTTACAAAAAGTCAAGACCGCTCAGAAGGATGACCCGTTCCTGCAAAAGATTCATGCTCTTATCTCAGTAGGAAAGGCATCCGACTTTACGGTAGGCACGGATGGGATGCTCCGAGTGAAGGAAAGACTGTGCGTTCCGGACAATACGGCCCTCAGAAAAGAGATTCTCACTGAAGCTCATTATGCAAGTTATACTTCTCATCCGGGTAGTACTAAGATGTATCGGGATCTCCGTACGACATTTTGGTGGCACGGCTTGAAACGAGATATGACGTTGTTTGTGTCGTATTGTATGGCTTGTCACAGGGTAAAAGCCGAGCACCAGAAACCAGGCGGAGAGCTATAGAACCTTGCTATTCCGGAGTGAAAATGGGAACATATAACAATGGATTTCATTGTTGGCTTGCCAAGGAAGCAACGGGGACATGATGCTGTTTGGGTTATTGTCGATCGTCTCACCAAGACTTCTCACTTTCTGCCTATCAAATCTACTTGGAGCGTCGATCGCTTGGCTCAAATCTACCTCAACGAGATCGTTCGGCTCCATGGCGTACCCGTATCCATTATCTCTGATCGAGATGGTCGATTCCAGTCACGTTTCTGGGAAAGCATGCGGTCAGCAATGGGGACGAAGTTGAAGCTCAGCTCCGTCTACCATCCATAAACCGACGACCAAATGGAACATGTCAACCAGATCCTCGAAGATATGCTATGACTCTGTACCTTGGATTTGAAGACTAGTTGGGACCTGCATCTACCTTTAGCTGAATTTGCATACAACAACAGTTTCCAATCTAGCATTCAGATGGCGCCGTATGAGGCATTATATGGGCGGAAGTGTCGATCTTCGATTTATTGGGACGAAGTTGGCGAACGGCAGATTCTTGGCCCTGAGCTCGTGGAACAGACTGTCCAAAAGGTTTGCTTGATCCGGGAAAGACTAAAGATAGCTCAAAGCCGCCAAAAGAGCTATGCAGATACACATCGAAGACCGCTTGAGTTTCATGAAGGCGACCGGGTATTTCTCAAAGTCTCGCCCATGCGAGGAGTTACCAGATTCGGAGCAAAAGGGAATCTAAGTCCGAGATTTGTCGGTCCGTTCGAAATACTAAAGCGGGTTGCCTCAGTTGCATACCAGATTGCTCTACCGCCATTCCTATCCGATGTACACGATATTTTTCATGTTTCCCAACTTAGGAATTATGTGTACCACCCAAGCCATATGGTAGACCTGGATCAGCTGAACCCTCAGGCCAACTTGATGTATGTAGAACAACCTGTGCAAATTTTAGATAGGAAAGAAAAGCTGCTTCGAAGTCGTTTGGTTCCTCTCGTGCGCGTGCTTTGGCGAAATCACTCTGTCGAAGAATCCACTTGGGAACTTGAATCTGAGATGAGGGAAAGGTTCCCCTCATTATTTCCTAGTGGTAGGTTCTATTCATAAGTTTCGGGACAAAACTTCCAATTAGTTGGGTAGGATGTAGTGCCCAGTTCCCCTATTCGGAGAGCGTGGCTAAGAAATACAAGACGGTATCGTTCAATCGGGATAGATTGAAACAAGAACTCATCCTCGTTATGGATTTGTCTCTTTGGAATCGATTCCCATATTCAGTGGACCGTGCCCCCAGGATCGACTTAGCGGCAGAGTCAGGAGGGACCTCTACGCTGCATCTTTTGTTGCCTAGATTTCGGTGTCGCTTGTTGCTTTCGTGCCTTGAGTTAGTTTTCGGATTTGCTTGAGTTTTCTTGAACGGTTTCGACAGATTTCATTATTTTCGTTCGTTGAACTACACTTCAATTCCGATAATGGAAAGAGTGAAAGATTTATTGATCAGCCGTTCGTGTCAATGCAGGTGAACGAACAGTAGGCGACGCTAGAGCAGAGTTTTAAAGCATCTCTTTCCTTCTTCCTTCCAACAAACTAAGTGAGTGGCTTATATTCGATTCAGTTGGCCCTTCTTCCAAGCCTCACACCTATATAATCTTGCATTCTTGTTTGTCCCGATCAGACGATACCAAGTAATAACTAAAAGTTACTAAGATAAAAAGAGACTTGGATTATATTGCTTGTCAACAAACTTGTGAACGATTACCTATTGCATACTAGTTGTTCAAAATGTTCTTATGTGTGCTTCAATTTTAGTTAGAATGTTTACTTTTTCTATAAATTGAGCTATGTGTAGAACACACTTGTTTATACCACAATTGTTCAGGGAGACTATGCAAAATAAATTATATCATGTTACTTGTCTTAAATGCTCATTGCCTCAAACTGCATCAATGGATAAATTCAATGTAAACACCGTTGATCACGGACAACTTGTGCACAAGGTCATAGTTCCTGTGGACGGTCGCTGGGGCATTGGCACCGATCCGATCCGGACGGAACCTCATATTTAGTCTTCATGTATATCGGACATGATGGTTTGTGGTGCCCTTGTGTTCACGCCGCATATCATCCTCGTCAATGACTAAAATTCGTCCATTTAGCATACGCAAGTGATCCCCTCTTATATTTAAACCTGTTGTAAAGATAACTTGTGTCTTCTTGGCAGGGAAGGCATAGTAAGTATTGTGCAGGTGGTTCAGACGGTAGGTAAATGTCACCGAATGGTGGCGGATTATTTCATTGATTTCTATATCTATTGCTTACTGCAAAATAAAATAAGGCAAGATAGAAAGACCACAAAAATTATGTTTGCTTCATTAAAACAATGTGTTGATTGGTATAGTTGGGTTAGCTTGCCTTCACCAGTACGTTTCGATGTACTGACCCTCGTTGAAACAGGTTCTCCGCGCTAAGGAGAATCGAGTGAGGAGCCAGAAGACAATCCCCCAATCCAGTCCAGCTGTAGGCACGCCTTGATCCGTGCCACCTTTTGAAGTATTTTGAAGAAGAAGCTAGAAACCCAAGCAAACATGCAGCTTCGTAGGAAGGCCGTCATTCCTCCAGGAGGTCTTATATTTTGAGTTTTAGTAAGGGATGTAATGTACAAGACTGCTATATCATTTTGTGTCAACACTTTTGTAAGCCCATAGAGGCAACCTTATGACTCAGTTCAAGAGTTTGTAATAAATGTTCATATTATCAATAAAAGATAACTTTTCAATGCTCAATCTGTGTTTTAATTTATCTGCGTACTCTGAATATGTGCTCGCTGTGCGAAAATAAATACTTAGCCTTGTGCGGTGCGCAACCTAGGCCCGCACGATGATCACGCCCGGAGGACGATTATCGATTCCATGGAATCGGGGCGTGACAAGTCCCATCCGGATCGGATCGGCCCCGGTGCCCCGGTGACCGTCCGTGGAACTGAGATCCGAAGATCACCTTTTTCAAGTTGTCCGCGACATGCAGGTCAGGGTCTTTCCAAATCCATGACTTGACATGATAATCCATGATTCTTGCTCTGAACCGAGAAGTTGCTCCACGAGCTGGGATTCATGACTTGCTTGACAGGATTCTCGTTCAGAAGTAAACTTGATGTGATTATCATTCAGGTGTAAACTTGACATGATTCTTTCTCAATGAACAACTTGCCTTGATGCATTCCCCTGGTGCGGGGTTTGCCTTAGCGACCTGACGGTCCTGTATACTTGCAGGTTCAATTGCACAGAAGGACTACTCGATAGTCTTTTGGCTGACTCAATGCATGAACAATACACGATGGTGTTACTTGATTGTGGCATGATTTCGTGTGGCAAACACTGAGGCAAGGCAACATACAAGTTAAAATATAAGCAGGCAAGCATGCATTCATAAACATTCACGTTTAGCTCAGCCCCGAAGGTACGCCGAGGAGTAAAAACCTTATAAGGACTTCCCGAGCGACATGATCTAGAGTCGTACAGTGTATACAAGTGAACAGTGCACTACGAAGAGCATATACGTATCATTTTTATTCGAGCATAGAAGGGTCCAGTTGCATAAGGCAAAGGTAGCATGCGAGGGTCTCAATATAAGCAATGTTTTATTTTCCAGGTTTTAGCACAAGCAATACGAGTTAGGATTATTCCCTTAGCTAGGTGCGTTGGATCTTATTAGCATGCAGGAGTGATTCACCTAGCGACTAACATGTATCGTTCTATATTTTTAAGTGTGCTGGCTAAGTAAAGACAAGTTCATCGTAGCCACCCACCTTAGCGATGATTCGTCTCGGTAGAGCGATACGTTAAGCGAGCCTTTGAAAGCCTAAGCCGAACTCCTGTAGGGACAAGTCTGGATATCCTTTGTCTCAAACGAGTATTCTCGCCTGAGCAAAGTGGGTCGGGACATTGCACTTTTGTCGTTTGAATCGACAGTCCGCTTGAACAAAATGGGGGGTTACAATAGCATGCTAGAGTTCACCCATCTGTCTTCTAGACAACCTTAACACATTGCGGCTTACTTCGGTATTTTTCAAGGTGTAGTTGGCCATGTCAGTCCCCATATTTATCCAGTATTCTGGGAACGGGGTGTGACAAAAATACATACACCGTAACCAGGCGTGCATAAGACCTTTAATGTGCAACAAGAAGCACAACTGATGTCCTTGTATGAGTGGAAAGAATTGCAGCTATGGTGCAGAATTTAAGGCTTAGTCCATTCTTGTATCGTACTTTTATTTGACCCATGCAGGAAAATTCAAGTCGAAGCGACATCTATCCTAATGCATGATAGGTAGTCATTGTAAGGAACGCTCAACCCATATATTGAGATATGTGGGGGATTGTTGGTATTTTTGCCTTTGGATTAGTTAAACATAGTCCCACATTGGCTACACCACCAAGTGAGTATCTTAATATAATGCTTTGCTTGTATTGAGGTGCGCACATGGGGCGTGGTGGGTCACATGGGGGCCACGTGGGGCTATTTTTTAGAAGAAAAAAGGATTAACTCCTCATGTAAGCATTTATGCTTTTTGTCATGCTCTTAGAATTATTTTCATAGAAGCTAAGCCCCGAAGGGGCTTAGCGACTCGGACTCAAGGGCGGAAAGTGGCACTTTGTTGGCCCACTTTGCACTTGGCGGCTGTGCTGATGCGCTGACTGCGCAGTAGGCTGTTTAAAGGCGGTTAAAGAAAGATTGTGTCGTTAATTCAAATCGGATTTTGTGCGATTTGAATTAATTACGATCTTATCTCTTTGTAACCAGCAAAGTGGCCAACTCCTCTATAAATACTCTCCTCCGGCCCTTATTGGAGAATGAGATTTTGGGGGGATATACAACTTCGAGAGAGAGAGAGAGAGAGAGAGAGAGAGAGAGAGTTGAAGAGGCTGCTGTGCCAATCGAGGAGTCCAGAGATCCGTGCGAGCCGAGAGAGGTGACACGAGCGTTCCAGAAGCAATTGGAAAGCTTGTTGGATCCTGGGAGTAGATCGCGAATATGACGAATCTTGCTTTGAGCAACGGTAGTTTTGATCACCCCAACAGGAGTTTTCTTCTCTGATCTTTTTCTTCTTCTTCTCTTTGTACCGTGATGTCTCATTGTAGCATCTGCGAACGTAAAGGGAAGAACTATTTATTTATAGTTTCCTTTTTGTTTGCTGTCAGATTGTAATATTCTCTTAGGAGTTGTGCATCATCTGAAAAGAGACTCTTGCGAGTTTTTGGTGTGCCAACTTCTCCTTTGGTTCTGGTGTTTAGTTGGAATCGAGTTCTTCAGAGGACAAACTTGTTTGCCAGAAGCTCTGTGTCTCGACTACAACTTGGGTTCTAGTAGTGAGCGAACTTTCGGGTCTCGCTAGAAGCACTGATATTGGTTCGTGTTCTACCATCTTAGATCCATCTCAAATATATATATATATATATATATATATATATATATATATATATATATATATATGTGAACAACATGTCTGCCTTTGACATACATTTATATATAAAAAAACAAATAAAAAGTTATGGTCTAACTTGATACAACAGATATAAGTAAAGCATTAATTTGGTACAGTTATTACCAGAAGAAAATTGTTCAATTTTCCAAATGCCAAACATTTTATATATTATAAAAAAAATATTGATGAGGAATTTGGTTCACATTCATTGTGCAGTTAGACCAATCCCAATCAATGTAGGTCAATATAAGAAAATATGCCAGGCCGGCGGGCTGTCCTGTCCATTGTATAGTTAGACCAATACCAAGAACTTCCTTATCGAATAATTCATCTTTTTCTGATGCTTAATTTATTCGAGGACAGCTACGAACATCAGCATTAGAAGTTTGTCATATATTTTATAGAGCTCACGAATTGATCTATTTGTTTTCATGCCTATTGAATGTAATAAAATAACAATTATACGCCAAGTTTTTTAATCCTTAAGAGAAATGAATATAACTGGTGGAATTAATTGGAAGCAGATCCTTCTCAAAATTAAGTTCACGTGCTCGACGTATCAGAAAATTTCAAAGATAACGTACTTTAGCCTCAGGTTACTATAGAATATTTTAAGTTGGCAAAGGAAAAAAAAAAAAAAAAAAAATTATATATATATGTAGAGAGAGAGAGAGTGTGGAAGGATCGACATTTCCGCTATTTTTGCATTCTCATTTATCTCCATAAAAGCATCTGTTGGATGTTGTTTAAGTCATCTAATCTTAACCGTTGAGTTGAACCATTCAACTCAACGGTTAAGATTAGATGACTTAAACAACATCCAACGGATGCTATCATGGAGATGGATTGGGATGCACTATTTGCGGAGATGTCGATCATATATATATATATATATATATATATATATATATATATATATATATATATATATATATTATTATTATTATTATTATTATTATTATTATTATTTTGAAGAAGTTAAATTTTATTCAGGTTTCTTCGAGAGACTATGATTCAGCACGAAGGCTTACAACCAATCCAGCTCGTAGGTCCTAGTTCGAAGATTTACATCCTGGCTCGAAGGTACCACCAACCCAGTCCGAATGCTCCACGTCCGAAGGCACCACGTCCGAAGGCTCCATCCGGCCCGAAGGTTCCATCCGGTCCGAATGGCTCACGCAGCCGTAGCCACACAGCGCTGCACCAGATCCATCAGCACCGCACCTGCACCCGCATTGCATCCGTGTACCGTCCGAACCGTATCGCTCCGTTCCTTGTGCCTGCACTGCACCCAACCACCACTCCACTTAATTCCTCCAAAGGAAAATAAATGACGCCGGGGGGTCTCGATCCCACGACCACAACTACCCCGTTCAGATGTATCGATTTTAACCGTTAGACTAGACATTATTTGCAATTGAAATATATATATATTGGGAGGACTTAATTGACTATTCGTCTCCTTGATTCATAAAATATGTGGAAAACTTATCTAATTGCATCACTATGAAGCTAAGCTTATCTACTTGGATCACTATGAAGCTGATCCAGTCTGTCAACATGCATACAAGGACAAAGTTATCCACCTTTGCAAACCACAATCTTGGTTAGTTAATTACATGATAATATTGTACAATGCGTTTGATTTAAGTACGGATAATTAAGAAACAAGCCAGGTATCATCCTTCAGTTGTGCAAACGTGTTTACTTTATGAATTTGAAATCCAATGATGTCAAAATCTTGTGCCACCCGGTGTTATCAAGAAAGTATACGTAGAAAACTGAAAAATAATTCATCAGAAACAGAATAGCGACGGATCATCGACTAATTTTTTAGTCACTGTTATAATATCTGATACACAATAATATCATATATCAATTACTATTTTCGTCGCTAACTTAACGATAGATATATTCGTCGCTGATATTCCGTCGCTAAGACCGTCGCTGATTGGTCGATCATGCAATGGATCAGCATAAAAAAAATAAACGACGACGTATGACCTAACAACGGAATTTTTTGATCGTTGTTCCATCGTTGGCTTTGTTCTTCGGAAAATAAACAGTGACATATGAACTGGCGATATAATTTTTTGATTGTTGTTCCATTGTTGGTATTGTATAGCGATAGAATATGTCAAAATAGCGATGGAAACTTTTGTCGTTATTTTACAGTATTTTTGTAATGTAATGTATGAGAATTTAGCTCGAAAAATTGTCAAAAGCTCGTGCAGTCCTCACCATTTTGGCAGCAAGGGATTTGGGTCCTTGATTCCTAAATAGTATAAGAAATAAACCAATATTTTCCTTCGGTTGTGTACAATGTGTTTAATTTCATTCAGGTAAGAAACAAGATAAACATCTTTCTTAGTGTGTCATGACAAGAAAGGATACTTGTTTTACTTAATTTTCATCATCTTTATTTCTCTCCTTAGCTAGGTTTTGTCAAGGGCTAATTAGAGTTTAGATCCTAGATTTTATATCAGTTTAGAGTTTGAGATCTGACTTGTCCAATTGAAGAGTTTAGATCCTGAATTTTTATTATTTGGTTTAATTTTTTTATTATACCCTTCCTTTTATGTTTGATAATAAAAAATTCATATATAGACTAAGAAGGATAAAATAAAAAAATTAAGCCAAATAATAAAAATTCAGGATCTAAATTTTTTTAATGGGACAAATCAGAACTCAAAATCTATATTGATATAAAATCCACTGTCTAAACTCTAATTAGCTCTTTTGTTAAAGTGTGCCAATCGATTTTTTGTTTATGTATGATGAATAGCTTATAAATATAGCTTACAAAAAAAAAACCAATATTTTGAAATGGTTACAGATTGTGCCATTGGGGGGGGGGGGGGGGGGGGTGCGGTTTTAAACCGAAAATCGGACCGAACTGAACCGAGTTAGCAATTCGGTTCGGGTCCAAAATATATCAGGTCGGGTTCGGTTATGAAAACTCAATATTTCGGTTATCGGATCGGTGTTCGGTTATTGGATTTCGGTTTCGGTTTGAAACCGAAACCGATTTCCTAATGTACATTTACATATATACCCTGACTCATAACCCTAAGTATATATATAATAACCAAACTCTCTCTCTCCTCTCATTCAATTATTCTCTAGCCATCCAAACCGCCGCTCTCTAAACCCCTCTCTGAGTCTCTTTGCTCTCTCGGGAGTCTCCGTCACCAAACGACCTGGCTACCTCCGCCTTCACCACCAGACGACCACCGCATCCCCTCCCATGACCGGAGTCCGAACCCTGTGCCTAGATCTGAGCTAGATCTGAGTCATCTGACACAGATATGACATCGGACTTCTGTCGACTTATCTTCATCTCAATCTAACCTAGATCTGATTCCGCGACTCTCTCTAGTCTCTCTATCTAACCTAGATCTGACACATCGGCTCTCTCGATCTTACCTAGATCTGTCCAGATCTAAGATCTAACCTAGATCTGGTAAAAAATTACCATAATATCTCATTCTTCTTTTTTTGCAAATATTTATTTATTTAATTTTATTTTTTTTAATTATTTGTTATTTTCTTGTTTCATCTTTGGTGCAGGGCTTATTCTCTTGCATAGGGTTCAAGATTGGGCTGATCTGAGCCACATTTACCCCTAGATCTAGCAGGAATACAAATATGTAAGTTTTTATTAATTTTATTGTTGTACTTAACATGTTATTGTAGATCTCGGTCTCATAGTTTTTTATTATTTTATTAATTTTTAATATATATATATTTTAATTTTATTGTGGTATACAGACCTAGATATCAGAACTGGTCTTCAGATCTGACCAGTTTCGTTAGTGAATGATTGATCTTGAATATGTACTCACTACTCAATGCTCACTCACAATCTACAAAGACATTCGTTAGTGGAGGATTCGATCTCGACTCCAAGACTCAGATCTGACTTAGTGGCTTTGTATAATTGTATTTAGAATATTTAATGGTCATCATATGATTATTTTACACTTTCAATTAATTTGTTATTTTCTTGCATGAATGATGGAACTCGAAGCAACATTGTTCTTGTTCTCCCTCGCAGTACTCACTACTCACTACTCATTCACTATAAGTAACCCTGTTCCCTGGTCCCTTTCTCTTGTTGTCTCGTTCTGGAATATGTATTTTGCATCATTGAATATGTCGGAAGTTGCAAAAAGAGAGAGTACATTTTTACCTAATATATATGGCACATTGATTAGTGACTAAGACACTACATTCTGGCACATTGATTAGTTTTTATACATTTTTACCTAATATATCTGTGTTGTACTTTGTAATGGGACTATCTGCACTCTGATTCTGCATTCTGGCACATTGATTAGTGACTATGACACTGCATTTTGACTAGTAACTAAGGGCTATTTATGTAGCTTGGAATTGGGTAAGGGTTAGGTAGCATAGCCATAGATAACTTAGGTTACTCATAAATGTGTGATGTTTAATAGGTGTAGCACCAACCCAATCAATGGCAACAACTTCATATTCATGCAATGTGCGTATTTCTTAATTTTTGGACTGAATTTTGTTATTTATATTTCATATATTCAAAGTACAAATTTGTTGTTTTAGATGTCGCAAGAAGGTGATCATCAACCACCAACTAGTTCTCAAGCCACAAATGAGCCTCTATCTAATCCAAATTTGAAGCTTCTGGTTTCAAGAAAGCCTTCGAAGGAAAGAGCTCCGCATTGGAAAGATTTTAAAAAAATTCTTGATCCGGATGGTCATCCAAAAGCAAGTTGCAACCATTGCGGAAAAGAATACCATTGCCATAGTAAGCTAAATGGGACTACTAGTGTAAAAATCCACTGGAATGCATGTCCATTGAATCCAAAGAATCATGAACCTAGTCAAACAATACTCAACTTGCAATCAATTGCAAAGGGCAAGCAAATACTAACTAGTTGAAAATTTAATCAAGACGAGGTGAGAAAGGTCTTGACACATATGATTATCGTTGATGAGCTTCCGTTTTGATTTGTGGAGTGTGAGGGCTTTAAACACTTTATGAATGTGGCGTGTCCTAGCTTTCGTATTCCGTCAAGATGGACAGTGGCTCGGGATTCTTATGATATTTACTCTATTGAAAAGAGTAAGTTCAAAACATATTTGAAATAGTCCAAGCAAATAATGTCTTACAATGGATACTTGGACATCGTTACAAAAAATCAATTATATGTGTCTTACGACACATTATATAAACGATGATTGGGAGTTGAAGAAAAAAATTATAAACTTTTGTCTAATTTCAAGTCATAAAGGTGAGGCCATCGGAAAAGCGGTAGAGAAGGGCTTGCTAGAGTGGGGTATTGATAGAATATTTACTATCACGGTAGACAATGCGAGTTCCAATGATGTTGCTATTTCTTATTTAAGCAAGAAATTCAGAATTGGGGAAATGACATTCTACAATGCAAATATTTACACATGCGATGCAATGCACATGTCACTACCCAATTCTAGAAAATAGGGTTTTTTTTTATTTTTTATTTGATAAATAGTGGATTGTATTTAATTAATTATATTTATATTTAAATAGTGCTTGTATTATTTTTAATGATTGTTTTAGGGTTTTGGCTAGCCTGGACCCATGTCAGACCCTAGTGGACCCATGTCCGACCCAGCCCATACCCTTGTGAGAATTATTTTGGGGCTTAGATTTATTATTATATTTTTAGAAGGTTAGTGGGAGAGATTTGGAGCTAGTTTGAGTGTTTTTGGACCCCGAAATCCAAAACCGAGTTTCGGGAGGGCATTTTGGACATTTGCCAACTTTGGAAACCCTTTTATATTTGCTTTGGCCGGCCCCTACCTAACCCACCCGTGAGAAATCCAGCAGCTCAGCCCCCTCTCTCTTCATTCTACTTCTTCTTCTTCATTTCTTCTTCTCCACTTCTTCTTCCTTCTTCCTTCTTCTCTAAAGTAGGTCTTTCTTCCATTTTTCTTCTTTCTTTCTTCCATTTCTTCTCCTTATGCTAGCCCTAACCTTGCTTTTTCCCCAACCTAGGTGTGTGGAGCCTAGATATTGTGTGGAGACTAGTTTTGGTGGCTTGGAGCTTGAGGGAGGTGATTTCTAGGGGTTGTGAGACTTTGGCCTTGGGATTCCAACTCCCAAGAGGTAAAACCTAACTTTCCCCTTTCTAATTATTTTTATGTAGTATAATTAGTGTTGTAGAACCTTCATAGACCCTAACCCTACCCGTAGGAGGAAGTTGGAACTAGTTTGGGTGAGTTTAGAGACTTTGACATTAGGTTTTGTGTCGAATTCGGGTGGAATCCGAATTTGGCCTAATTTTGGGTGATGCCCTAGGTTAGATGGACCTAGGTAGACGTTGTCGGGTGTCTAGAGGGTGAGTGCGTGTCTCCGTTCGGACACGGGAAGCCGCGTCGCGGAGAAGCGGACGTTTCGGGCAAAATTGGGGCTTTTCGTCGTCGCCGATTCTAAGTGAGTGCGCGTTTCCGCCACGGGCCTAGAATCGACGCGGGAGCATATTTTCTAGGATCTAAACATCGTTTAGAGTGCGTGGGTAAATTTTGGGCCGATTCCGAGTTCGTTTGGTGTGCGTTTCAGGAGGTTTTCCGAGCCGCGCACCACGTGTTCGTCGAAATGACCGAACGGCCATTTTGACTTGGTTTCCTCGTTTCGGGCTTGTGCGCGCATTAGGTTAGTATCGGGGAGTGTGTGCTAGAGTTTTCGAGTTATATTTTATATATTTTAGGGTATTGGTGAGTGTCGGGGTCGTTGGGCGTGAGTGGGGCGTGTGGTTTGTTTGTTGTTGTGTGTTGTGTTAGTGTATATGTGTCTATATATATATATATATATATATATATATGTATATATTTTATATGTATGTGTGTTTATGTATATATATTTATATATATATGTGTGTATTTATATCTATGTGCTTGTGTGTATATGTCTATGTGTATATATATATATATATGTATATGTGTAAGTGTGCTTGTGTGTGTGTATATGTATATATATATTTTGGGTGTATGTATATATATATATATATATATAGTTGAGAGTGTGTGTAGATATATATATATATTAAGTTTATATATATATATATATATGGATATGTATATATATTTATGTGTGTGTGTGTTGATAGTGTTGTGAGGTGTGTGTGTGTATTAGTGTGTGAGTGTGCTAGTGTGTGTTAGAGTGTGTTGATGAGTGTGAATATATATAGATATCTAGTTATATATATATATATATATATATATGTTATGTTAGGTAAGATAACGGGTATTGGGTATATGTGTATGTGGATATATATGTATATAGGTAGATACCTACTTAGATATATATAAATATGATAGATATATATATTACCTAGCCTAGATTTATAACTAGGTGTATAATTAGTAGCTAGACAGCTAGCTAGAGGAGTTTTAGAGCGAAACCTCAATACCTTGAGATACCGAGGTATCTCGATACCTTGAGATATTCAAGGTATTGAGTTTCGAGCGGGGTATTTGAGCATTAGCCTAGAAAATGTTTTGGAATGATTTTTATATGTTTATATATATATATATTTACACGTGCTAGCATAGGTTTTAGCGGGTTTAGGCGGGGTGCGTGGCCTAGGGCGAGGTATCGGATACCGAGGGTATCCCGGTATCTCGATTAGGCGAGTTTGTGAGTTTAGTAGCTTAATGAGCTCGGTTTGACCTAGAATTTCAGGGGCACCCTAGTTTGACCTAGCTTTGACCAAATTTGTCCAAGTTGACCGTAAAAGTCAACGTTTGACCTAGTTTTGACCTAGAGTTGACTTTTTGGACCCCGGGTTGACTTTTTGACCCAAATCTCACCGGTTTGACCCGTTCGACCTAGAATAGCCCTAGAAGCCTGTTTTTAATTATTTTATATCAGTTTAAATGCTTAGAACCCTGTTTAATTCTGCTTTTCGCATTAGGTCCTTACGACACCGGTCCGGATCTCGATCCTCATCAGTTGCTCAGGACATCAGGCGAGTACCTACCTCTGATAGTTTCCATTTCATGATAGCGTTTATATCACCTGTTCTAGGACTGTGATACTTGATTCTGACACATTGTTACACGAGCTGGTACTAGTGGATCCCGTCATGAGGTGCTATCCCCCTTACCGTGTTCAGCGGGTACTCTATCACGTGTATTTCATCATGTGCTTCGGATATTGATTATCATGTGCTATCATGTGCTTCTTGTGCTCTCGCCTTCATGTGCGCGAGCTATTATCATGTACGTAGCGTGTTGTGGTTGGATCCAATGGTATTAGTGGGGGAGGGGAGTAGGAGTTGGTTATATGATCAAAGCCAAACAGTATTCATGTGTATGTCGGTTATGCAACTCACGCATAACGGAGTTATCGTAGTGTTCTTCATGTGCAACCTAAGCCGATCATATAACGAACTTGTGCTCAAGGCACTTAGCTAGTATTCATGTTTCTCACCTGCAGTTACTTTTCCACTACTTATATTGTTCTCCAGTTTACATTACAGCTACTTATTGTGCTCCAGCATATATTTATTTCCTGTGCATCTTGATTACTTTTCTATTGCTCGTCATATACACCTTACCATGCATTTGGAGTTGCTTTCAGAGTTATGTACTTCGCTCCAGTCCTGACTGGGCATATTTTTTCCAGAGGATCCTGAGGACTATTGCCCGACGTTCTACGGGCCGGGTGTTGACGACTGTTGTGACCCCGTGATCGAGGAGGAGTGCGCCGAGGAGACGCCTATAGCACCCTAGTTAGCTAGGTGGGTTTCCTGGGTTGTTCCCAGTAGTTTATTTTCCGGATGATTGTACTTATTCTTTTGTGCTTCTGTGAGATGTTGTAAATTATTAGACTTGGACTGTATTATTTTGGATTGTCTTGCTCTCTTGGTTCTGGTTTTCTTTGTTTATATCATATCGTGCTTATTTCTTCCCCTAGATTTTGTGATTGAGATTCATATATATATTGCGTGGTTGCCCTCCTTCGGGAGAAGATTATTTTGATATATATATTGCGTGGTTGCCCTCCTTTTGGAGAGGTCATGCCGGATTTTTCTGTGAGATATAGATAGATATGGTTGACCTAGAACGGACCTTTACAGCGTTCTACCGCCGATTCTGTGGCGTAGGCTGGACGTACCCACGGTTCATGCCCGATTTTCGGGTGTGGGTCGTGACACGTTTTTGGTGGTGGCCCATGCAGGTCTAGTTTTTAGGTTTACCTGCAATAGGATATAGGATATAGGCTGAGAGAGAGTGTGCTCAATCACAACTAGGACCCTTCCTGCTTTCCTTTGCTATCTTAATTTTCCTGAAAATTGTTTTCTTTTGCAATATTACTGTCCTTCATTGATGATATCGTATTTTGTACCGTATTGACTTCTTTTGATCTGTGTTCAGGATGCCTCCGAAGACCAGATCTCACCGCACTGTTCCAGCAGCTGCCTCCGAGAGGTCTGCCACCTCTCATCCTGCTCGACTTCCGGTAGCCGCTACCGCTCCACTCGCCACTCCTGCGGTTTAGGGAGCTTCAGTTTCTCTCAGAGATCCCCTTACTCCCATTGATCCGAGAGCCACCCCAGTTGTCCCGGTGGTACCTCCTCCACCACCGCCTGCGCCAGTGGATGCTACGCAGTTGTTCTCATTCTTCCGAGAGATGATGGATGCGCAGTACCGCCAGACAGATGTTATGAGGATGGGCATTGAGAATGCTCATCAGGTGGCTATGACAGCGGTCGACAGAGTGGCTCAGATCCAGCCACAGCCAGAGCAGGCTCAGTATCCTAGGCCGGGTACTATTATCGATTTTCAGAGGATGCGACCTAAGGAGTTCCGTGGCACAGAGGGGATCCTGTACGCCGATGACTGGATCGAGCATATAGAGGGCATTTTCAGGCTGGCGATGATCCCAGCCAGCATGCAGATCGAGGCAGCGGGCAGCCAGATGTTCGACCTTGCCCTCACTTGGTTCCGCACGGATACGCGGATAGCAGCTCCGGGATTGACTTGGGAGGCTTTCAAGAAGCTTTTCAAGGAGAAGTTCTTTCCGGATGTGGCTCTCAGTGCCTTAGAGAGTCAGTTCGAGGCGCTCGTCCAGGGGAGTATGTCAGTGGACGAGTATACAGCGGAGTTCTGCCGTCTGGGCAGATTTGTTGAGGGGTTGTCTGAGGCAGCGAAGGCGCGGAAGTTTCGCAAGGGCTTGGTCATGGCGGTCAAGTCCTTGACTAGGAGCGACCGCGAGGCGACCTTCGAGCAGATTGTCAGCGACGCTCAGAGGGCTGAGGATGATTTGGAGCTGAAGACGAAGAGGAGCAGAGATGCTTCAGGAGCAGGTAGCAGTGCAGGCCCAGCCAAGAGGCCATTCCAGCAGACCCAGCAGCACCAGGGTCAGAGTCGGGCGCCCTTCCGCCAGGCGCCCCAGCAGCAGAGGCAGGGTCAGCAGCAGGGCCAGAGGCAGCCCATCGTTTGCCCTTTCTGTAGGAAGCCAGGGCACGGATGGGACATATGCAGAAAGAGGCTGGGCAGATATTTACTGTGTGGCACAGCAGATCACCAGCTGAAGGATTGTCCTTCAGCGCTTGCCCGTACAGCTCAGGGCGGAGGAGCCGCTCAGAGGGCACCAGCCAGAGCACCTGCAGCGCAGCAGAGAGGTCCGCCTTTGCAGACTCAGCAGCAGAGGTTCGCCCAGCACCAGCAGCAGCACCGAGGAGGACAGCATGGGCGAGCTTTTGCCCTGACAGTAGACGAGGCAGAGCCAGTTGGTGACGTTATCTCAGGTTCTGTTCTTCTTGATTCTATTCCAGCACTTGCTTTATTTGATTCCGGTGCTTCCCATAGCTTTGTGTCTATATCTTTTGCTGTTAAACACCATCTTGTTGCTGAACCTTTAGCTAGACTCTGTAAGATCACGACCGGGGTGGTATCATCCTAGTCCGTGATGTCTGCAGAGACCGGAGAGTTATCTTGGGAGGCCGGGAGTTGAGTGTGTGCCTACTCGTAATGCCACTTCCGAGCTACGATATTGTACTCGGGATGGATTGGTTGAGTACGCTTTGTACTAATATAGATTGTCGTGGAGGCAGAGTTTTGTTTAGTCCGTCGGGTGAGCCAGAGTTTCAGTTTGCCAGAGGAGCAGCGGAGCAGACCGAGGGAGTCTTCTGCGGAGCCCTGGTGGTAGAACCGAGGTTGCTACATCCACTGATAGAGGAGTACATGGATGTCTTTTCGGAGGAGTTGCCAGGGTTACCTCCGGACAGAGATGTGGAGTTCTCTATAGACTTGGTGCCAGGCGCGGAGCCGATATCCCAGCACGTCTATAGAGTCAGCAACAGTGAGTTGATGGAGTTGAAGAAGCAGGTGGATGAGCTTCAGGACAAGGGATTTATCAGATCTAGTTCTTCTCCGTGGGGTGCTCCGGTACTTTTTGTGCCGAAGAAGAATGGGTCGATACGGATGTGTATCGACTACAGGGCTCTGAACAGCCTCACAATCAAGAACAAGTATCCGCTGCCGCGTATTGATGATCTTTTTGACCAGTTGAGTGGAGCGAGGGTGTTTTCCAGGATTGATCTGAGGACAGGCTACCACCAGGTGAAGGTCAGGAAGGAGGATATTCCGAAGACAGCTTTTCGGACCAGATATAGACAGTATGAGTTCTTGGTGATGCCGTTTGGGTTGACTAATGCCCCGGCTGTGTTCATGAATCTGATGAACAAGGTGTTCCATCAGCATCTGGACAGGTTTGTGGTGGTGTTTATAGATGACATCTTGGTGTATTCGAAGACCCCAGAGGAGCACGAGGAGCATCTGAGGATAGTGCTGGAGACTCTCAGGAAGGAGAAGCTTTATGGAAAGCTTTCGAAGTGCGAGTTCTTCCTTGACAAGGTTGAATTCCTTGGTCATGTGGTGACTGGAGAGGGTATCTCGGTGGATCCGAGAAAGATCATGGCAGTTGAGGCATGGAGTGCTCCGAGTTCAGTAGCCGAGGTCAGGAGTTTCTTGGGACTGGCAGGCTACTACAGGAGATTTGTTCAGGATTTTTCCTGGATTGCAGAGCCGTTGTCCAGGCTGACTCGGAAGGACGTGGAGTTTGTTTGGTCAGAGGAGTGCCAGATCGCCTTTGATGAGCTGAAGAGGAGGTTGACGACAGCTCCAGTGTTGAAGTTGCCATCAGGTTCTGGAGGATTCACTATCTATAGTGATGCATCGGGGAAGGGATTGGGTTGTGTGTTGCAACAGAATGGGAGGGTAATTTTCTATGCTTCCAGGCAATTACGTCCTCATGAGAAGAATTACCCTACCCACGATTTGGAGTTGGCAGCGGTCATCTTTGCTCTGAAGTTGTGGAAACACTATTTATACGGAGAGCGTGTGGAGATCTTCACAGACCATAAGAGCTTGAAGTATGTGTTTACCCAAAAAGAGCTGAACATGAGGCAGAGGAGATGGTTGGAGTTGATAAAAGACTTCGACATATCGTTGCAGTATCATCCAGGGAAGGCGAACGTAGTTGCGGATGCGTTGAGCAGGTATCCGGTAGCTATGTGCCTGACTACAGATCGTTATCTTCTGGCAGATCTAGAGAGCTTGGGCATTGAGGTGATAGTGCCTGGAGTTGAGATGCAGATGTGGGGACTGCAGATTCAGTCAGAGTTGGTAGACCGGATCAGGGCTATACAGTTTGAAGATGAGTCCCTGAGGAGTATCAGGGCGCAGGTTCAGATGGGTTTATCAGATGACTTCACCATTGCTGATGATGGTTCTTTACGATACGGTACCAGGTTGTGTGTGCCGAGTGGGTCATTGCGCGAGGAGGTTCTCCAGGAGGCGCATCGATCCCAGTATTCTATGCATCCAGGTGCCAACAAGATGTATATAGATCTGAGACAACATGTATGGTGGTACGGGATGAAGCGGGAGGTAGCGCGCTTCGTATCCCGATGCTTAGTGTGCCAGCAGGTGAAGGCGGAGAGGCAGAGGCCAGGAGGATTACTCCAGCCGTTACCCATTCCGGAGTGGAAATGGGAGCATGTGACCATGGATTTTGTTTCTGGACTTCCCCGTTCTCCAGGCGGGAAGGATGCGATTTGGGTCATCGTGGACAGGTTGACCAAATCGGCCCACTTTCTACCATTCAAAGTGGGTACGTCTACAGAGAGACTAGCAGAGATGTATGTGCGCCAGATAGTCAGACTACATGGAGTTCCAGTGAGCATAGTATCAGATCGGGACAGTCGCTTTACCTCGCATTTTTGGAGGAGTCTGCAGGCTAGCTTGGGCACCCAGCTCAAGTTTAGTAGTGCGTATCACCCACAGACAGATGGTCAGTCAGAGAGGACCATTCTGACACTTGAGGACATGCTTCGGACTTGTGTTTTGGATTTCAGAGGCTCTTAGGAGGATCACTTGCACTTGGTAGAGTTTGCTTACAACAACAGCTACCAAGCCAGTATCGAGATGTCACCTTTTGAGGCGTTGTATGGACGGAGGTGTCGCACTCCGTTGTCATGGGATGATGTAGGTGAGAGAGCTTTGCTTGGCCCGGAGATGGTGGTTGATGCAGCGGAGAAGGTCAAGCTCATTAGAGATAAACTTCGGGTGGCGCAGGACAGGCAGCGGCATTGGGCCGATAGCCACCGGAGACATTTGGAGTTCGAGGTATAGCTTAGAATCTAGATTTTGTTCTTGTGTTTGCTTGTGATTGCTTGTTTTAGACTAAGTGTTGAGACCTTGTTTGTGCTAGGTTGGAGATCTGGTGTTCCTGAGGATTTCTCCGACGCGGGGCACTATTCGCTTCGGTGGAGGCGGGAAGCTTAGCCCACATTTCGTCGGACCCTTCCGTATCCTTGAGAGGGTCGGCGTCGTGGCGTATAGGCTTGAGTTACCGCCTACGCTGGAGGGAGTTCATGATATGTTCCACGTGTCACAGTTGAGACGGTACGTGGCGGATCCCAGTTACGTATTGGATCACTCGGAGATCGCAGTGGGCCCTACTCTTAGCTATCCAGAGCAGTCGGTGGAGATTCTGGATCGGCGAGAGAAGGTGTTGAGGAACCAGACTATTCCCTTGGTTCGCGTTGCGTGGAGGCATCACTCTCCAGGGGAGTCAACCTGGGAGAGGGAGGATGAAATGCGCGAGCGATACCCCTATCTCTTCGAGCCCTGAGGTATGGTTCTTTCTTTGCATTCCTGTCCTAGTTTCGTCTTTTAATTTCGAGGACGAAATTATTTTAAGGAGGGTAGACTTGTCACTACCCAATTCTAGAAAATAGGATTTTTTTTATTTTTTATTTGATAAATAGTGGATTGTATTTAATTAATTATATTTATATTTAAATAGTGCTTGTATTATTTTTAATGATTGTTTTAGGGTTTTGGCTAGCCTGGACCCATGTCAGACCCTAGTGGACCCATGTCCGACCCAGCCCACACCCTTGTGAGAATTATTTTGGGGCTTAGATTTATTATTATATTTTTAGAAGGTTAGTGGGAGAGATTTGGAGCTAGTTTGAGTGTTTTTGGACCCCGAAATCCAAAACCGAGTTTCGGGAGGGCATTTTGGACATTTGCCAACTTTGGAAACCCTTTTATATTTGCTTTGGCCGGCTCCTACCTAACCCACTCATGAACAATCCAGCAGCTCAGCCCCCTCTCTTTTCATTCTACTTCTTCTTCTTCATTTCTTCTTCTCCACTTCTTCTTCCTTCTTCCTTCTTCTCCAAAGTAAGTCTTTCTTCAATTTTTCTTCTTTCTTTCTTCCATTCCTTCTCCTTATGCTAGCCCTAACCTTGATTTTTTCCCAACCTAGGTGTGTGGAGCCTAGACTTTGTGTGGAGACTAGTTTTGGTGGCTTGGAGCTTGAGGGAGGTGATTTCTAGGGGTTGTGAGACTTTGGCCTTGGGATTCCAACTCCCAAGAGGTAAAACCTAACTTTCCCCTTCCTAATTATTTTTATGTAGTGTAATTAGTGTTGTAGAACCTTCATAGACCCTAACCCTACCCGTAGGAGGAAGTTGGAACTAGTTTGGGTGAGTTTAGAGACTTTGACATTAGGTTTTGTGTCGAATTCGGGTGAAATCCGAATTTGGCCCAATTTTGGGTGATGTCCTAGGTTAGATGGACCTAGGTAGATATTGTCGGGTGTCTAGAGGGTGAGTGCGTGTCTCCGTTCGGACACGGGAAGCCGCGTCGCGGAGAAGCGGGCGTTTCGGGAGAAATTGGGGCTTTTCATCGTCGCCGATTCTAAGTGCGTGCGCGTTTCCGCCACGGGCCTAGAATCGACGCGGAAGTGCATTTTCTAGGATCTAAACATCGTTTAGAGCGCGTGGGTAAATTTTGGGCCGATTCCGAGTTCGTTTGGTGTGCGTTTCAGGAGGTTTTCCGAGCCGCGCACCACGTGTTCGTCAAAATGACCGAACGGCCATTTTGACTTGGTTTCCTCGTTTCAGGCTTGTGCGCGTGTTGGGTTAGTATCGGGGAGTGTGTGCTAGAGTTTTCGAGTTATATTTTATATATTTTAGGGTATTGGTGAGTGTCGGGGTCGTTGGGCGTGAGTGGGGCGTGTGGTTTGTTTATTGTTGTGTGTTGTGTTAGTGTATATGTGTCTATATATATATATATATGTATATATTTTATATGTATGTGTATTTATGTATATATATTTATATATATATGTGTGTATTTATATCTATGTGCTTGTGTGTATATGTCTATGTGTATATATATATATATATATGTATATGTGTAAGTGTGCTTGTGTGTGTGTATATGTATATATATATATTTTGGGTGTATGTATATATATATATATATATAGTTGAGAGTGTGTGTAGATATATATATATATTAAGTTTATATATATATATATATATATATATATATATATATGGATATGTATATATATTTATGTGTGTGTGTGTGTGTGTTGATAGTGTTGTGAGGTATGTGTGTATTAGTGTGTGAGTGTGCTAGTGTGTGTGTTAGAGTGTGTTGATGAGTGTGAATATATATAGATATCTAGTTATATATATATATATATATGTTATGTTAGGTAAGATAACGGGTATTGGGTATATGTGTATGTGGATATATATGTATATAGGTAGATACCTACTTAGATATATATAAATATGATAGATATATATATTACCTAGCCTAGATTTATAACTAGGTGTATAATTAGTAGCTAGACAGCTAGCTAGAGGGGTTTTAGAGTGAAACCTCAATACCTTGAGATACCTAGGTATCTCGATACCTTGAGATATTCAAGGTATTGAGTTTCGAGCGGAGTATTTGAGCATTAGCCTAGGAAATATTTTGGAATGATTTTTATATGTTTATATATATATATTTACGCGTGCTAGCATAGGTTTTAGCGGGTTTAGGCGGGGTGCGTGGCCTAGGGCGAGGTATCGGATACCGAGGGTATCCCGGTATCTCGATTAGGCGAGTTTGTGAGTTTAGTAGCTTAATGAGCTCGGTTTGACCTAGAATTTCAGGGTCTCCCTAGTTTGACCTAGCTTTGACCAAATTTGTCCTCGTTGACCGTAAAAGTCAACGTTTGACCTAGTTTTGACCTAGAGTTGACTTTTTGGACCCCGGGTTGACTTTTTGACCCAAATCTCACCGGTTTGACCCGTTCGACCTAGAATAGCCCTAGAAGCCTGTTTTTAATTATTTTATATCAGTTTAAATGCTTAGAACCCTGTTTAATTCTGTTTTTCTTATTAGGTCCTTGCGACACCGGTCCGGATCTCGATCCTCATCAGTTGCTCAGGACATCAGGCGAGTACCTACCTCTGATAGTTTCCATTTCATGATAGCGTTTATATCACCTGTTCTAGGACTGTGATACTTAATTCTGACACATTGTTACATGAGCTGGTACTAGTGGATCCCGTCATGAGGTGCTATCCCCCTTACCGTGTTCAGCGGGTACTCTATCACGTGTATTTCATCATGTGCTTCGGGTATTGATTATCATGTGCTATCATGTGCTTCTTGTGCTCTCGCCTTCATGTGCGCGAGCTATTATCATGTACGTAGCGTGTTGTGGTTGGATCTAATGGTATTAGTGGGGGAGGGGAGTAGGAGTTGGTTATATGATCAAAGCCAAACAGTATTCATGTGTATGTCGGTTATGCAACTCACGCATAACGGAGTTATCGTAGTGTTCTTCATGTGCAACCTAAGCCGATCATATAATGAACTTGTGCTCAAGGCACTTAGCTAGTATTCATGTTTCTCACCTGCAGTTACTTTTCCACTACTTGTATTGTTCTCCAGTTTACATTACAGCTACTTATTGTGCTCCAGCATATATTTATTTCCTGTGCATCTTGATTACTTTTCTATTGCTCGTCATATACACCTTACCATGCATTTGGAGTTGCTTTCAGAGTTATGTACTTCGCTCCAGTCCTGACTGGGCATATTTTTTCCAGAGGATCCTGAGGACTATTGCCCGACGTTCTACGGGCCGGGTGTTGACGACTGTTGTGACCCCGTGATCGAGGAGGAGTGCGCCGAGGAGACGCCTATAGCACCCTAGTTAGCTAGGTGGGTTTCCTGGGTTGTTCCCAGTAGTTTATTTTCCGGATGATTGTACTTATTCTTTTGTGCTTCTGTGAGATGTTGTAGATTATTAGACTTGGACTGTATTATTTTGGATTGTCTTGCTCTCTTGGTTCTGGTTTTCTTTGTTTATATCATATCGTGCTTATTTCTTCCCCTAGATTTTGTGATTGAGATTCTTATATATATTGCGTGGTTGCCCTCCTTCGGGAGAAGATTATTTTGATATATATATTGCGTGGCTACCCTCCTTTTGGAGAGGTCATGTCGGATTTTTCTGTGAGATATAGATAGATATGGTTGACCTAGAACGGACCTTTACAGCGTTCTACCGCCGATTCTGCGGCGTAGGCTAGACGTACCCACGGCTCATGCCCGATTTTCGGGTGCGGGTCGTGACACGTTTTTGGTGGTGGCCCATGCAGGTCTAGTTTTTAGGTTTACCTGCAATAGGATATAGGATATAGGCTGAGAGAGAGTGTGCTCAATCACAACTAGGACCCTTCCTGCTTTCCTTTGCTATCTTAATTTTCCTGAAAATTGTTTTCTTTTGCAATATTACTGTCCTTCATTGATGATATCGTATTTTGCACCGTATTGACTTCTTTTGATCTGTGTTCAGGATGCCTCCGAAGACCATATCTCAGCGCACTGTTCCAGCAGCTGCCTCCGAGAGGTCTGCCACCTCTCGTCCTGCTCGACTTCCGGCAGCCGCTACCGCTCCACTCGCCACTCCTGCGGTTGAGGGAGCTTTAGTTTCTCTCGGAGATCCCCTTACTCCCATTGATCCGAGAGCCACCCCAGTTGTCCCGGTGGTACCTCCTCCACCACCGCCTGCGCCAGTGGATGCTACGCAGTTGTTCGCATTCTTCCGAGAGATGATGGATGCGCAGTACCGCCAGACAGATGTTATGAGGATGGGCATTGAGAATGCTCATCAGGTGGCTATGACAGCGGTCGACAGAGTGGCTCAGATCCAGCCACAGCCAGAGCAGGCTCAGTATCCTAGGTCGGGTACTATTATCGATTTTCAGAGGATGCGGCCTAAGGAGTTCCGTGGCACAGAGGGGATCCTGTACGCCGACGACTCGATCGAGCATATAGAGGGCATTTTCAGGCTGGCGATGTTCCCAGCCAGCATGCAGATCGAGGCACCGGGCAGCCAGATGTTCGACCTTGCCCTCACTTGGTTCCGCACGGATATGCGGATAGCAGCTCCGGGATTGACTTGGAAGGCTTTCAAGAAGCTTTTCAAGGAGAAGTTCTTTCCGGATGTGGCTCTCAGTGCCTTAGAGAGTCAGTTCGAGGCGCTCGTCCAGGGGAGTATGTCAGTGGACGAGTATGCAGCAGAGTTCTGCCGTCTGGGCAGATTTGTTGAGGGGTTGTCTGAGGCAGCGAAGGCGCGGAAGTTCCGCAAGGGCTTGGTCATGGCGGTCAAGTCCTTGACTAGGAGCGACCGCGAGGCGACCTTCGAGCAGATTGTCAGCGACGCTCAGAGGGCTGAGGATGATTTGGAGCTGAAGACGAAGAGGAGCAGAGATGCTTCAGGAGCAGGTAGCAGTGCAGGCCCAGCCAAGAGGCCATTCCAGCAGACCCAGCAGCACCAGGGTCAGGGTCGGGCGCCCTTCCGGCAGGCGCCCCAGCAGCAGAGGCAGGGTCAGCAGCAGGGCCAGAGGCAGCCCATCGTTTGCCCTTTCTGTAGGAAGCCAGGGCACGGATAGGACATATGCAGAAAGAGGCTGGGCAGATGTTTATTGTGTGGTACAGCAGATCACCAGCTGAAGGATTGTCCTTCAGCGCTTGCCCGTACAGCTCAGGGCGGAGGAGCCGCTCAGAGGGCACCAGCCAGAGCACCTGCAGCGCAGCAGAGAGGTCCGCCTTTGCAGACTCAGCAGCAGAGGTTCGCCCAGCACCAGCAGCAGCACCGAGGAGGACAGCAGGGGCGAGCTTTTGCCCTGACAGTAGACGAGGCCGAGCCAGTTGGTGACGTTATCTCAGGTTCTGTTCTTCTTGATTCTATTCCAGCACTTGCTTTATTTGATTTCGGTGCTTCCCATAGCTTTGTGTCTGTATCTTTTGCTGTTAGACACCATTTTGTTGCTGAACCTTTAGCTAGACTCTGTAAGATCACGACCGGGGGTGGTATCATCCTAGTCCGTGATGTCTGCAGAGATCGGAGAGTTATCTTGGGAGGCCGGGAGTTGAGTGTGTGCCTACTCGTAATACCACTTCCGAGCTACGATATTGTACTCGGGATGGATTGGTTGAGTACGCATTATGCTAATATAGATTGTCGTGGAGGCAGAGTTTTGTTTAGTCCGCCGGGTGAGCCAGAGTTTCAGTTTGCCAGAGGAGCAGCGGAGCAGACCGATGGAGTCTTCTGTGGAGCCCTGGTGGTAGAGCCCAGGTTGCTACATCTACTGATAGAGGAGTACATGGATGTCTTTCCGAAGGAGTTGCCAGGGTTACCTCCGGACAGAGATGTGGAGTTCTCTATAGACTTGGTGCCAGGCGCGGAGCCGATATCCCAGTATGTCTATAGAGTCAGCAACAGTGAGCTGATGGAGTTGAAGAAGCAGGTGGATGAGCTTCAGGACAAGGGATTTATCAGATCTAGTTCTTCTCCGTGGGGTGCTCCGGTACTTTTTGTGCCGAAGAAGAATGGGTCGATACGGATGTGTATCGACTACAGGGCTCTGAACAGCCTCACAATCAAGAACAAGTATCCGCTGCCGCATATTGATGATCTTTTTGACCAGTTGAGCGGAGCGAGGGTATTTTCCAGGATTGATCTGAGGACAGGCTACCACCAGGTGAAGGTCAGGAAGGAGGATATTCCGAAGACAGCTTTTCGGACCAGATATGGACAGTATAAGTTCTTGGTGATGCCGTTTGGGTTGACTAATGTCTCGGCAGTGTTCATGAATCTGATGAACAAGGTGTTCCATCAGCATCTGGACAGGTTTGTGGTAGTATTTATAGATGACATCTTGGTGTATTCGAAGACCCCAGAGGAGCACGAGGAGCATCTGAGGATAGTGCTGGAGACTCTCAGGAAGGAGAAGCTTTATGGAAAGTTTTCGAAGTGCGAGTTCTTCCTTGACAAGGTTGAATTCCTTGGTCATGTGGTGACTGGAGAGGGTATCTCGGTGGATCCGAGAAAGATCATGGCAGTTGAGGCATGGAGTGCTCCGAGCTCAGTAGCCGAGGTCAGGAGTTTCTTGGGACTGGCAAGCTACTACAGGAGATTTGTTCAGGATTTTTCTCGGATTTCAGAGCCGTTGTCCAGGCACACTCAGAAGGACGTGGAGTTTGTTTGGTCAGAGGAGTGCCAGATCTCCTTTGATGAGCTGAAGAGGAGGTTGACGACAGCTCCAGTGTTGACGTTGCCATCAGGTTCTGGAGGATTCACTATCTATAGTGATGCATCGGAGAAGGGATTGGGTTGTGTGTTGCAGCAGAATGGGAGGGTGATTGCCTATGCTTCCAGGCAATTACGTCCTCATGAGAAGAATTACCCTACCCACAATTTGGAGTTGGCAGCGGTCATCTTTGCTCTGAAGTTGTGGAAACACTATTTATACGGAGAGCGTGTGGAGATCTTCACAGACCATAAGAGCTTGAAGTATGTGTTTACCCAAAAAGAGCTGAACATGAGGCAGAGGAGATAGTTGGAGTTGATGAAAGACTTCGACATATCGTTGCAGTATCATCCAGGGAAGGCGAACGTAGTTGCGGATGCGTTGAGCAGGTATCCGATAGCTATGTGCCTGACTATAGATCGTTATCTTCTGGCAGATCTAGAGAGCTTGGGCATTGAGGTGATAGTGCCTGGAGTTAAGATGCAGATGTGGGGACTGCAGATTCAGTCAGAGTTGGTAGACCGGATCAGGGCTACACAGTTTGAAGATGAGTCCCTGAGGAGTATCAGGGCGCAGGTTCAGATGGGTTTATCTGATGACTTCACCATTGCTGATGATGGTTCTTTGCGACACGGTACCAGGTTGTGTGTGCCGAGTGGGTCATTGCGCGAGGAGGTTCTCCAGGAGGCGCATCGATCCCAGTATTCAATGCATCCAGGTGCCAACAAGATGTATAGAGATCTGAGACAGTATGTATGGTGGTACGGGATAAAGCGGGAGGTAGCGCGCTTCGTATCCCGATGCTTAGTGTGCCAGCAGGTGAAGGCAGAGAGGCAGAGGCCAGGAGGATTACTCCAGCCGTTACCCATTCCGGAGTGGAAATGGGAGCATGTGACCATGGATTTTGTTTCTGGAATTCCCCGTTCTCCAGGCGGGAAGGATACGATTTGGGTCATCGTGGACAGGTTGACCAAATCGGCCCACTTTCTACCATTCAAAGTGGGTACGTCTACAGAGAGACTAGTAGAGATGTATGTACGCCAGATAGTCAGACTGCATGGAGTTCCAGTGAGCATAGTATCAGATCGGGACAGTCGCTTTACCTCGTATTTCTGGAGGAGTCTGCAGGCTAGCTTGGGCACCCAGCTCAAGTTTAGTAGTGCGTATCACCCACAGACAGATGCTCAGTCAGAGAGGACCATTCAGACACTTGAGGACATGCTTCGGACTTATGTTTTAGATTTCAGAGGCTCTTGGGAGGATCACTTGCACTTGGTAGAGTTTGCTTACAACAACTGCTACCAAGCCAGTATCGAGATGTCACCTTTTGAGGCGTTGTATGGACGGAGGTGTCGCACTCCGTTGTCATGGGATGATGTAGGTGAGAGAGCTTTGCTTGGCCCGGAGATGGTGGTTGATGCAGCGGAGAAGGTCAAGCTCATTAGAGATAGACTTCGGGTGGTGCAGGACAGGCAGCGGCATTGGGTCGATAGCCACCGGAGACCTTTGGAGTTCGAGGTATAGCTTAGAATCTAGATTTTGTTCTTGTGTTTTCTTGTGATTGCTTGTTTTAGACTAAGTGTTGAGACCTTGTTTGTGCTAGGTTGGAGATCTAGTGTTCCTGAGGATTTCTCCGACGTGGGGCACTATTCGCTTCGGTGGAGGCGGGAAGCTTAGCCCACATTTCGTCGGACCCTTCCGTATCCTTGAGAGGGTCGGCGCCGTGGCGTATAGGCTTGAGTTGCCGCCTACGCTGGAGAAAGTTCATGATGTGTTCCACGTGTCGCAGTTGAGACGGTACGTGGCGGATCCCAGTCACGTATTGGATCACTCGGAGATCGCAGTGGGCCCTACTCTTAGCTATCCAGAGCAGCCGGTGGAGATTCTGGATCGGCGAGAGAAGGTGTTGAGGAACCAGACTATTCCCTTGGTTTGCGTCGCGTGGAGGCATCACTCTCCAGGGGAGTCGACCTGGGAGAGGGAGGATGAAATACGCGAGCGATACCCCTATCTCTTCGAGCCCTGAGGTATGGTTCTTTCTTTGCATTCCTGTCCTAGTTTCGTCTTTTAATTTCGAGGACGAAATTATTTTAAGGAGGGTAGACTTGTCACTACCCAATTCTAGAAAATAGGTTTTTTTTATTATTTTTTATTTGATAAATAGTGGATTGTATTTAATTAATTATATTTATATTTAAATAGTGCTTGTATTATTTTTAATGATTGTTTTAGGGTTTTGGCTAGCCTGGACCCATGTCAGACCCTAGTGGACCCATGTCCGACCTAGCTCACACCCTTGTGAGAATTATTTTGGGGCTTAGATTTATTATTATATTTTTAGAAGGTTAGTGGGAGAGATTTGGAGCTAGTTTGAGTGTTTTTGGACCCCGAAATCCAAAATCGAGTTTCAGAAGGGCATTTTGGACATTTGCCAACTTTGGAAACCCTTTTATATTTGCTTTGGCCGGCCCCTACCTAACCCACCCGTGAGAAATCCAGCAGCTCAGCCCCCTCTCTCTTCATTCTACTTCTTCTTCTTCATTTCTTCTTCTCCACTTCTTCTTCCTTCTTCCTTCTTCTCCAAAGTAAGTCTTTCTTCCATTTTTCTTCTTTCTTTCTTCCATTCCTTCTCCTTATGCTAGCCCTAACCTTGCTTTTTCCCCAACCTAGGTGTGTGGAGCCTAGACTTTGTGTGGAGACTAGTTTTGGTGGCTTGGAGCTTGAGGGAGGTGATTTCTAGGGGTTGTGAGACTTTGGCCTTGGGATTCCAACTCCCAAGAGGTAAAACCTAATTTTTCCCTTTCTAATTATTTTTATGTAGTGTAATTAGTGTTGTAGAACCTTCATAGACCCTAACCCTACCCGTAGGAGGAAGTTGGAACTAGTTTGGGTGAGTTTAGAGACTTTGACATTAGGTTTTGTGTCGAATTCGGGTGGAATCCAAATTTGGCCCAATTTTGGGTGATGCCCTAGGTTAGATGGACCTAGGTAGACGTTGTCGGGTGTCTAGAGGGTGAGTGCGTGTCTTCGTTCGGACACCGGAAGCTGCGTCGCGGAGAAGCGGGCGTTTCGGGCGAAATTGGGGCTTTTCGTCGTCGCCGATTTTAAGTGCGTGCGCGTTTCTGCCACGGGCCTAGAATCGATGCGGGAGCACATTTTCTAGGATCTAAACATCGTTTAGAGTGTATGGGTAAATTTTGGGCCGATTCCGAGTTCGTTTGGTGTGCGTTTCAGGAGATTTTCTGAGCCGCGCACCACGTGTTCGTCGAAATGACCGAACGGCCATTTCGACTTGGTTTCCTCGTTTCGGGCTTGTGCGCGCGTTAGGTTAGTATCGGGAAGTGTGTGCTAGAGTTTTCGAGTTATATTTTATATATTTTAGGGTATTGGTGAGTGTCGGGGTCGTTGGGCGTGAGTGGGACGTGTGGTTTGTTTGTTGTTGTGTGTTGTGTTAGTGTATATGTGTCTATATATATATATATGTATATATTTTATATGTATGTGTGTTTATGTATATATATTTATATATATATATGTGTGTATTTATATCTATGTGCTTGTGTGTATATGTCTATGTGTATATATATATATATGTATATGTGTAAGTGTGCTTGTGTGTGTGTATATGTATATATATATTTTGGGTGTATGTATATATATATATATAGTTGAGAGTGTGTGTAGATATATATATATATTAAGTTTATATATATATATATATATATATATGGATATGTATATATATTTATGTGTGTGTGTGTTGATAGTGTTGTGAGGTGTGTGTGTATTAGTGTGTGAGTGTGCTAGTGTGTGTGTTAGAGTGTGTTGATGAGTGTGAATATATATAGATATCTAGTTATATATATATATATATATATGTTATGTTAGGTAAGATAACGGGTATTGGGTATATGTATATGTGGATATATATGTATATAGGTAGATACCTACTTAGATATATATAAATATGATAGATATATATATTACCTAGCCTAGATTTATAACTAGGTGTATAATTAGTAGCTAGACAGCTAGCTAGAGGGGTTTTAGAGCGAAACCTCAATACCTTGAGATACCGAGGTATCTCGATACCTTGAGATATTCAAGGTATTGAGTTTCGAGCGGGGTATTTGAGCATTAGCCTAGGAAATATTTTGGAATAATTTTTATATGTTTATATATATATTTACGCGTGCTAGCATAGGTTTTAGCGGGTTTAGGCGGGGTGCGTGGCCTAGGGCGAGGTATCGGATACCGAGGGTATCCCGGTATCTCGATTAGGCGAGTTTGTGAGTTTAGTAGCTTAATGAGCTCGGTTTGACCTAGAATTTCAGGGGCACCCTAGTTTGACCTAGCTTTGACCAAATTTGTCCAAGTTGACCGTAAAAGTCAACGTTTGACCTAGTTTTGACCTAGAGTTGACTTTTTGGACCCCAGGTTGACTTTTTGACCCAAATCTCACCGGTTTGACCCGTTCGACCTAGAATAGCCCTAGAAGCCTGTTTTTAATTATTTTATATCAGTTTAAATGCTTAGAACCCTGTTTAATTCTGCTTTTCGTATTAGGTCCTTGCGACACCGGTCCGGATCTCGATCCTCATCAGTTGCTCAGGACATCAGGCGAGTACCTACCTCTGATAGTTTCTATTTCATGATAGCGTTTATATCACCTGTTCTAGGACTGTGATACTTGATTCTGACACATTGTTACACGAGCTGGTACTAGTGGATCCCGTCATGAGGTGCTATCCCCCTTACCGTGTTCAGCGGGTACTCTATCACGTGTATTTCATCATGTGCTTCGGGTATTGATTATCATGTGCTATCATGTGCTTCTTGTGCTCTCGCCTTCATGTGCGCGAGCTATTATCATGCACGTAGCGTGTTGTGGTTGGATCCAATGGTATTAGTGGGGGAGGGGAGTAGGAGTTGGTTATATGATCAAAGCCAAACAGTATTCATGTGTATGTCGGTTATGCAACTCACGCATAACGGAGTTATTGTAGTGTTCTTCATGTGCAACCTAAGCCGATCATATAACGAACTTGTGCTCAAGGCACTTAGCTAGTATTCATGTTTCTCACCTGCAGTTACTTTTCCACTACTTGTATTGTTCTCCAGTTTACATTACAGCTACTTATTGTGCTCCAGCATATATTTATTTCCTGTGCATCTTGATTACTTTTCTATTGCTCGTCATATACACCTTACCATGCATTTGGAGTTGCTTTCAGAGTTATGTACTTTACTCCAGTCCTGACTGGGCATATTTTTTCTAGAGGATCCTGAGGACTATTGCCCGACGTTCTACGGGCCGGGTGTTGACGACTGTTGTGACCCCGTGATCGAGGAGGAGTGCGCCGAGGAGACGCCTATAGCACCCTAGTTAGCTAGGTGGGTTTCCTGGGTTGTTCCCAGTAGTTTATTTTCCGGATGATTGTACTTATTCTTTTGTGCTTCTGTGAGATGTTGTAGATTATTAGACTTGGACTGTATTATTTTGGATTGTCTTGCTCTCTTGGTTCTGGTTTTCTTTGTTTATATCATATCGTGCTTATTTCTTCCCCTAGATTTTGTGATTGATATTCATATATATATTGCGTGGTTGCCCTCCTTCGAGAGAAGATTATTTTGATATATATATTGCGTGGTTGTCCTCCTTTTGGAGAGGTCATGCCGGATTTTTCTGTGAGATATAGATAGATATGGTTGACCTAGAACGGACCTTTATAGCGTTCTACCGCCGATTCTGAGGCGTAGGCAGGACGTACCCACGGCTCATGCCCGATTTTCGGGTGCGGGTCGTGACAGCACATATCATTAATCTTGTTATGGTTGACGGCTTAAAATTGATGTCTCCATCGGTTGCTCGTGTTCGAAATGCGATGAGATATGTGAGACATTCTCCTAGTCGATTTTAAAAGTTCAAGGAGTGTGTTGAAGCCGAAAAGATACAAAGCAAAAAAATATTGTGTCTTGATGTGAGCACCCGTTGGAACTCTACATTTTTGATGTTGAACACGGCACAAAAGTTTGAAAGTGCCTTTATGAGATTCGCTGGACAAGATCCATGGTTCAAACTAGAACTAGCAGAGAATGGTGGGTTTCCTACTGAGGACGATTGGACTAATGCAAGAAGATTGTGCACTTTCTTGAACACTTTTATGAACTTACTTTGTGTATGTCGGGATCCTTATATGTCACTTGAAATAATTTCTTTGACGAAATCACATCCATTGATATTCTTTTGCATGCTTCAAAGGAGAGTGATGACTTTGACTTATCTCTCATGGCTGACAAAATGAGAGAAAAATATCAAAAGTATTGGGGGGACATTAAGAAAATGAATATGGTGATATTTATTGCACCAATTCTTGATCCTCGACATAAGTTGGAATACGTAAAATATGCTCTTGATCATCTCTATGGTCCGGAGAAGAGCGATTCCATGAAAAAGAAAGTAAAAAGTGTTACATACTCCATATTCAATGAGTACAAAAACATAAGCTCTTCTCAAAGTGGTGGTACTGCTACTAATAGTGAAAGAGTTGAACCTTTTAGTGCAAATCAACCGGTGCACAACTTGCAATTGAAGAAGTTTATGAAAGCTCAATTCAAGAAACATAAGATGGAATTGGGTGGTGGTGATACTAAATCAGAGTTTGATCGATATTTAGATGAGAGCACCGTAGATGATGATGATGATGATGATGATGATGATGAGAGTGATGAGTTTAATATTTTGGGATGGTGGAAGCTTAATTCTCCTCATTTTTCGATCCTTTCGAAGATGGCTCGGGATGTGTTGGCCGTTCCCATATCTACCATGGCGTATGAGTCCGCTTTTAGTACTGGTGGTCGTGTGCTTGATTCATATAGGAGCTCATTGACTCCAAAAATTGTTCAAGCTCTTATTTGTTGTCAAGATTGGTTACGTAGGCCTTCTGATCAACCTATAGTATCTATTATTAAAGAGGAGTTTGAAGACGTGTATAAAGTTGAAATGGGTAATTTTATTTTCTTATTTATTGTATTATTTTTGTATCTTTTATTGTGTGTTTTAACTTCTTAATTGTTTTAACTTCTTCATTTAGATTTGGGTAGGAATCAATATCAACGTCAACAAGCGAGGTTTGATTAATTATGCTCTTTAAATTTGGACTTTTGAGTGATATTTGGGAACACAAACTTTTAGTTGGAGACAACATGTGTAATATTTTTGGAAGACTCTTTGAGTCTTTGTGCTAGCTATTTTCTTGCGGTTCTGAGCTTGCTGTTATTTTCTTGCTATTTTTGGAAGACAATATGTGTAATATTTTTGGATACCAACCTAACTTAATGCTTCTATTTTCTTGCTGTTCTGATCTTGTTGTTACTTACTGCTTCTGCTGTTATTGCTTGTTATACTACCTGTTACTGCTGTTGTTTCTTCTGCAGTCTCTCCAATCCAACTTAATGGCTTAATGCTTTGCTGTTCTGAGTTTGCTGTTGTTGTTTCTGGGAGCTTTATTGCTGGGAGCTTTATTGATGCTTCTGTTGTTATTTCTGGGAGCTTTGTTGCTTCTGTTGTTATTTCTACTTCTGTTGTTATTTCTGGGAGCTTTATTGCTGGGAGCTTTATTACTACTCCAAGCCTCCACCTTACTTTTGTCTCCACTTTCACATTCTCTTCTTGTTGTAGGTGCATAAAATGAAGCCATTGGCGAGGCATAAAATGCAGCCATTGGCGACAATGTCGTGGCATAAAATGCAGCCATTTGGCAAATCTATGATTCTAGTTTATTTAGTCTTTTCTTAAGAAATTTACTAACATATTACATGATAAAGTGGCAATGATGATGATGGCTTGAGAATAGGAGAACTGATACTACATAGCATCAAACAATGATGCATAAATGAGCCTTATCTGAGCCACAATTTAGTTTTTTTTCCTTCTTTTTATTATGTTGTCCAGGAAAATCTAGGACTTGATGATGATGACTTGTTTATGAAGAGAACTATGCATTTGAACCTGGGAACTCTTGTTACTGGCAAGGTAGTTATAAATACACTTTATTGGAGTTCTGGAAACTTTACAAAGAAACTTTACAAAGCAATTTTACTGGCAATGTTTAGCTAGTATAGTTGGTTATATGAATTATCTTAATATAATGAGAAGTTGTGCATATCATGTTCCTCTTTGATGTGGTAAACTTGTCATAAGAAAATTGGATTTTTATCTGTAGGCTGCATGTTTCATCTATATGCAGGATACATGTTTCATATCTAATTTAACTTAATTTTTTTTCCTAGTTGGATATCCAATCTGGATAGTTCATACTCAAGTCAAGTTCAACTATGATTATGGTACTCTGTATAATTAATATATTTGGATCATGTAAACAATCATTGACTTTTATGGACTATGTGTTCATGATTATTAAAGTACATTTAAGATGGTAATTTATAGAATTTGCTAACATGGTTATGCCAAGATATAAGTTTAATTAAGTTACTCAACATATGCTACATATTGTTTGATGAATTTAAGATGGGTGCTATATGCTGCTATTTGTGTTACAAATTAGAATAGAACTGAAGAAACTGATGTTACTAGTATTTTCATTGATTCATTACTAATGTTACTGACTTGCAGCCATTGATGAGGCATTCATTGTAGCCATTGACGAGTCATTCCTTGCAGCTATTGGCGAGATATGAACTGTAGCAATTGGCGAGGCAGGCACAAACTGTCAGTTTGATCTTTATTTTTTTCTTCTTCTTCAAAATTACTAATATATTAAATGAGAAAGTGGCAATGATGATGATGGCTTGAGAAAGTGGAATTGATACTACATAGCATCATACTATAATGCATAAATCAGCCATCTGAGCCACATCTTATTTCTTCTTCTATTAATTTTATTATGTTGTTCAGGGGAAGCTATGTGATTCAGTGAGATGAGATGCACCAGTTTGAAATTGGAGGGCTTAGGAATTATATCTGAGCTGCATTAAATTATAAAATTTTGTATTTATAAACTGGTGTTTATGTTGTAATTCCAGAACATATATGTTTCATTGTTGTAATTTTTTTATCTAAACTGGTAACTTTTTTGTAGTTAAACTGGTAATTTTTTTTTATTTGTATTGGTAAAATGGTGCATATGTTAGGAATATTTGTATTTGTAAACTAGTGGTAATATTATATTATGAAAATGGCATCTTGTTCCTATGTTAGGAATATTTGTATGATTTATTTTTTAAATTTATGCAACAACAGACAACACAAACTATTGGAACTAATAATGCTATTGGAACTGTGTGTATAGTTTGTACATTTTGTTTTGTTAGAAATTTTGCTTCAAATTTTTGTTTTAATTGAAATTTTGTTTGTATATTTGATTGCCCAGGCTAGGTTTGAAGTTATTTGTTGTAAAATGGGCCAAGCAACAATATATTTGATGGGCCAAGGATAACTTTATTAGATTGGCCGTTCAATTAGTCTATTTTGTTGGTTGTAAAATGAAGCGGCCCGGCCCATGACACTAAGGCCCATAAACCGAAAAAATCGAAATAACCGACTCGATATTTTTCGGTTCGGTTTATTTCGGTTTTGGAATAATACGGTTCGATTTGGTTCATCATTAGGTCGGTTCGGTTCATGTTCGGTTTCTAAAGATGCGCTTCAGTTTGAACCGAATCGAACTGATGCTCACCCCTAGGGGGAGGCGACATTACACTTGGCAGGAAAGGTTAGGCTGATAGAGAAGTTGGTTTGACATTAGGAGAGTAAAACTGACGCTTTGGTCTGATACAAAAAAGGCTTGACTCAGCTAGACTTTGCAAAACAAAGTAACGTTTCAAACAATTTTGTCTTCTACATATTACCATATCTAGAGACAATAATTTTCTACAAAGAATTACTGAATTCAATCACTTGTCGTCATTACTCTAAGGATCTATTTGGTAATAATATTTTTATCAGTTTTGGAATATTTTTGATTCGGTCATTTATGAAGTATTTTAGAAATTTTGCTTGTTAATTTTATATATATATACTTGTTTTAGTCTACTCAAAACATCCTAAAATCGAAATAATATAATTTTGGATGTCTTTATAAGCATCCCAAATTGATGAATTTTGAGATATTTTATTTATATTTTCACCAAAAACATATAATTATAACTACTAATACCTTAACCTATTTTTTTTTCGTATCTTGTGTTTCTCTTCAACTTCTTCCAAACTACGACTAATTTCTCCGGTATATTTTTAAAATATTTCTCTCATACTTTCATATCCAATCGTTTTTATTAGTTCATGTGTTTCTATTATTTTGATCAAATATGAATTTCTGGACTGGGTGGCAGTTCCTGCGCTCGTAACCGCTTTCCACGTCTCAACAGACTTCGACATCAGAAATAAAATTTTGGAAGAACTATTTTTTATATGGACATATAGATAATTGTATTCGTGCAAAAAAAAAAAAAAAAATCAGAACCTCTAGTTATTGAATTATCAAGCATTAATTGGACTGATTTAAAAGTCGTTACTTAAAACCATAAAAAATTAAATTTCTCGTAACCGATATTTTAAATGTACCTCATAATCACTACCGCATAATCACAACGACTACAATTGTCAAACAATCATAAGATACTGTTTGGAAAAGAGAAAAATAGAAAAAAAAAGTTTAAAAAAGAAAATTAAAAAAAAAATTAAAAGTAATGATATTTGGAAACATATATCCTATAACGGTACTCAAATTGTATCAGTAATCGATTTCTGTACTTCCTCGTAAACCTAATGGTTATTGCCAAAGACACTATTCTTCATCTCTCACATCAGTGTAACAAACTAATAAACTCACAGTGTAACAAACTAATAAACAAGAATGTCAGAAAACAACAAGAACAAAATTTTGGATTGACTGTTCGAACAATTTTCTTCAATTTTATTAAGATTCATACTCTGTAATCCTAATAAAAAACTATTTTCTTCCTCTGAACCTACTTCTAATCGCAGTGCATTTTAACTACAATATTATTTGTTCTTTGCCGATACTAGTGAATTTTTTTTTTTTTTTATGTGGCATGACATTTCGTACGAGACTTTGTGTTAAGATTTTTGTCTTTGAACTAGTAAAAGATAGTCCCACATTGGCTACACCACCAAATAAATATCTCAATATAATATTTTGCTTATGTTGAGAAGTGCACATGGGATGTAGTGGGCACATGGGTGCCATGTGGAAATATTTTTCTAAAAAAAAAAATAATTAATTTCTCATGAAAGCATTTATGTTTTTTGTCATTCTCTTGGAATTATTTACATTGGAGCTAAGCGACTCGGACTCAAGGACGCAAAGTGACGCTTTGTTCGCTAATGTGCTCATGAGCTGTTGTTAGCGTGGTTGCATGCGCGGACGCATGAGTAGGGTGCTGAGCGGACTATGCGCGTTTACGCGCATGCGCTGTTGTGTTGTTGCGCTGCTGGCGGAGGCGGTTCGGATTCGGTTATGGAAAGATTGCATTTTTAATTCAGATCCGATTTTGTGGGATTTGAATTAATTTCGTTCTTATCTCTTTGTAACCGACTAGGTGGTCAGAATCCTCTATAAATACTCTCTTCTCAGCCCTCATTAAAAGATAGATTAATTTCGAAAGAATAATTTGAGAGAGAGAGAGAGAGAGTTGAAGAGGCTGCTGCACCGCCAAGAAGAGTCCAGGAGATCGTGTGAGTCTAGGAGGGAGATGGCGCGAGTGTTCCAGAAGTTCTTCGAGAACGTGCTGGTTCCTTGGAGTAGATTGTGTGGGACAAATCTTGCTTTGAGCAACGGTGATCTTCATCACCCCAGTAAGCCATAATCCTTCTTCTTCCTCTTCTCCTCTATTTGTAACTTGTTATGTCCGTCTACAACTGCGATTACAAGGAAGAACATAGATTGATTTATGATTCTTTTATTTTCTTTGGAGCAAGTTATAATCTGTAAAATATATATATATATATATATATATATATATATATATATATATATATATATATATATAGTGGTTATTTGTAATCAAGATATCGGAAGACAAACTTGTTTGCAGAAGCTTCTGAATCTCGACTACAACTTTTGGATCAATAGAGGGTAGACTGCAAAGTTTATCAGAAGCTCTGTTGGCCTTGTTCATTCATCTTTTGATTAAACACTGGGACTAACAATCTCAAAGCAAGATCCGAAGAAAAGATGGAGAACAACCGCTCAAACCTTTTCGATACTAGCTTTCACAAGTTTGAGAAGTTTGATGGCGAACACTTCAACATTTGGAAGAGAAAGATCTCTCTGAATTTTCGTCTTGTAAAAGTTGTTTATGTGTTAGTTGATCCTGAACCAACCATTCTTGAAAATGGAAGAGAACTTAAAGTTGGTGTGGCGAATAACGCGCACTCCAAGTGAAAGGAGGACAACGATCTCTGCAGGCTGTTGATCCTAAATGCAATGGACGACTCTATGGCAGAGTCCTACAGACAAGAGACGTCTATGAAGCTCTTGAGAAGCACTACAAAACAGACGAAAAAAATATCCAAAATACATCTCGTCGAGAAATTATTCACTATGCAATTCAAAGACGAGACGGTAATGCTACCACAAGTCAAGAAACTTTTGAAGATACACCAGAAACTGGAGGAAGAGGACATGAACAGGAAGACAAGTTCATGGTAGGAGCTATAGTCACCAAGCTTCCTCCAGGTTGGATCAAGTTCAAGACTGACATGTACCATAAGAAGATGGAGATCCAGCTTGAAGATCTTCTTCACTGGATTCACATTGAAGACGAAGCCAGCTGTCCAAGCAGTTGGCAAAGGCCAACTTGGTGCATGCTGGTGATTCAAAGGGAAAACAGAAGGCTTCTCACAACAAGAAGAAGGACTTCAACCATCTGAAGGTGAAGTCAGCTTTGTTCAAGCCAAAGCCAAAGTCCAAGTCAGATGTGACTTGCTTTAACTATGGAAAGAATGACCACTACCGGAGTGACTGCAGATCTAAGCCCAAATAGACAGAGCAAGGTAAGCCTAACAAGGTTGCTATGATTACGCAGGTTGTCATGACTGGTGTTGACACTAACTGGTGGGTGTATACTGGCATATCATGTCATGTTTGCTCAAAGAGGGAGTTGTTCACCTCATACCAGCCTACATATAAGAAGGTTAGGGTGGCGAACCAGGCACAAGCTAAAGCACTTGGGACCGGAACGGTGGTACTAAACCTGACTTCGAAAAAGTCGCTGACGCTTCATGATGTGAAGTACATACCAATGATAGCCAAGAACCTGGTCTGGGAAAGTCTGCTCCGCAATGCAGGCATGATGATGGACATCAATGCTGGGTAGATGGTGATGTCGTACAAAGAAACATACTTCGAAAAAGTATTTGTACCAAAGGGATGTTCAAACTTCAACTTGTAACTCCTGCTAAAAAGATAAATACAGTCTCTACTTCTGGTTATTAGAGTTATGGCATAATAGACTAGGACATGTTCAATGTAAAAGAATTAACAAGAAGTCTAGTCTAGGGCTTATCTCCAAATGTGGAGGTAAGGAGGTATAGAAGTGTGAGGTCTGTGCGCAGGCAAAGATAACAAGAAAATTGTTCAAGCGGGTAAATCGGAGCACACATCTTCTGGAGTTGGTACACTCAGATATATGTGACTTCAAACAGTTTTCCACAAAGGCCAAGATGAAGTATTCATTACATTCATCGACGACTAATCGAAGTACGTGTTCATCTACCTGCTCAAGGTAAAGGATGAAGCATTCAAGAAGTTTAAGGAGTTCAGGACTGAGGCTGAACGTCAAACCGGACAATAACTCAAGAGACTCTGAAGTGATCGAGGCAGAGAGTATAGGTCTATTGAATTCACATCGTTATACAAAGAACATGGAATTGTCAATAAGACGACTGCTCCATATTCTTCTCAATCAAATAGAGCAGCTAAGAGAAAGAAAATGACATTGACAGAGATGATGAATTCAAGGCTGTTAACTGCAAGTCTTCCAAACTGCTTCTGGGAAGAAGCTACGCTTACGGCCACTTTTATTTTGAACAGAGTGTTGTACGTGACTTCCGATGTCACTACTCACGAACTCTAGTTCAAGGTCAGACTCAACTTGAATGTCATTTGAATGTGGGTATGTCTGGCGTATGTGAAGCTTCTGGACTTGAAGATTCAAAAGCTGGGTACGAGGACTATGAAGATAATCTTCCTGGGTTATGCTGAGAAGAGTGATGCTCGGAGGTTTCTTGGTATAGAATCAAATAATATCATTGAATCTCGTGACGTAGAATACTTTGAAGATAATTTTGCAAGGCACAAACATTGTTATCGCAAATATTCCGGAGAATAGTGTGGGTGCACAGGAGGCTAACTCTTCCAATGAAGATGTAGCACAAGAAGAAGTTATCATTTCAGCGACAATGATCGAACCAGAACTCACAGAACCGATAACTAAGCGAGTGAGGAGACAGTGTGGCGCCCCGTTCCTCCTATTCGGGGAGCGCGACTAAGAAACACAAGACGGTATCGTTCGATCGGGATAGATTGAAACAAGAACTCGTCCTCGTTATGGATTTGCTTCTCCGGAATCGATTCCCATATTCAGTGGACCATGCCCCTGGGATCGACTTAGCGGCAGAGTTAGGAGGGACCTCTCCGTTGTTATCTTTGTTGCCTCGGATTTCGATGTCGCTTATTGCTTTCATGCTTTGAGTTAGTTTTCAGATTTGCTTGTTTTCCTTGAACGGTTTCGATGGATTTCATTGTTTTCGTTCATTGCACTGTACTTCAATTCCGAGTATGGAAAGAGAGAAAGAGGTATTGATCGAGCTGTTCGTGCAATGCAGGTGAACGAGCAGTAGGCGACTTACGAGCGGAGTCTTGAAGTGCCTCTTTCTTTCTCCCTTCCAACCAACTAAGTGAGTGGCTACCATCCCGATTAGCTAGCCCTTCTTCCAAGTCTTCACACCTAATAAATCTTGCATCCTTGTTTGCCTCGATCAGACGATACCAAATAATAACTAAAAGATGTTAAGATAAAAAGGGAATAGACTTGGATTATATTGCTTGTCAACCAAACATGTGAACTGTTATCTTACTGTATGCTATTTCGTTGCAAATATTCTATAAATTATGCTATATATGGAACACACCTTGTATGTGCATAATTGTTTAGGGAGGCTATACAAAATGAATCATGTGATACTGCTTGTCCTGTACTCGTGTTGCCTCAACTGCATGAACTGTTAACTTAGTAAACATACCGTTCGATCACGGACAACTTGTGCACAAGGTTATTGGTTCCTGTAGACGGTCGCTGGAGCACTGGCACCGATCCGGTCCGGACGGAACTCTACTGTATAGTCTACTGTACTGGACGAGATGGCTTATAGCACCCACTGTACTTTTGCTGCAAACCATTCTCGTCTAAGACTAGTGTCCTTCATGGCATCATGCCAGTGATCCCTATATATTTAAACCTGTTGCAAACTAACTTGTGTCTTCGTGGCAGGGAAGGCATGGTAAGTATTGTGCAGGTGGTTCAAACGGACAGGTAAAAGCCACGTGTAAACCCCCAGAGATTTAGCTATTTTAATTTAATATAATATTTAAAATTATTATTTTTATTATTAATTTGGATTAAGTAAACAAAAGTATCCTTTAAAAATATTTTTCGTAACTTTAATTTTTAGGAGCACAACATTAGTCATTATCTCCAAACAAAATTTATATGCATGATCTAGACGAGTCCACCTTAATTTATGATTATCATATCCCACTCAAACATATCTCCTTGTGCTCTATTTTTAATGTAAAATATTCGGGTCAAAAATTTAATTTCTAGCACCTACAATGCAACCGTTGACCATTCCAATTTAAATTGGATATCCAATTTCGACCAATTCTTTCGACTTAATGTATGATCATGATCTATACTAGGTCTAAGACACATATGATACCTGTATCCCACTCTATTGAACCTCTATGTGCTACCTACCCTCAATAGTCATAAATGATCAATTTTCTAGTGAATCAGACCAACCTAGTCAAACTAAACCGCAACGACCCGAACCTGACCCAACTAGAAGTAGTTGGACTTAACCTAGGTTGACTAAGCTAGGTTTGACCATCCATATTAAATATCATTTCAGTTTTGGACAGCCATGGGTTTACTAAATCATTAGGATGGAATGTGAAAGGAAAGGGGTTATAACTTGTGACCTTTCCTTACCCTATTGGTAACTCCAAACCCTTCTCCTCCCCACTAGGCTGTCCATAACCCCCCCTCTCTTCACCTCCCCCATTAGAACCACCTGAAGAAAACTTCTTCCTAACTCTCTTCCTCACATTTTCTATTCACAAACCATCTCCAAATTCCTTCTCTATCTCCCTCCACATCTCCATCCATCCAACCCTACCCAGGCTGAATCTTAATTCAGCAATACCCCCACCAATCCGGCCCTATCTCCCTCCACAGTAAGTATCTTTCTTTCAAATTTTGTATGCTTCTTACTATCCCTGTCCTTATAACTTTCTCTTCACAAATCTTCCATCAAAATTCACTCTAAGTTTCTCAAAAATAGCCCTTCATCAGAGGTGTCCAGGCTGAATCCGAATTCAGTGTATCCTCTTCTCAGGCCACTCCACCACCTCTATAGCCTCCAAACCACCACTATAGTACCCAAATATCCTTATCCTACCTCTCCTTAACAAGTTTCATTTATAAATAAGCACCTAAATCATCCTACAACTCCCCCAAATATCCCTTACAAAATGAAGACACCCTGCTGAATCCGCCAGCAATAGCACCACTTAAACACCTTGTTGCCACCAATTACAGCACTAAAACCCCTTCAACAACTATCCTATCTTTATCCTCTACCTCTATCCTAATCTTTCTAATCTGCAAAGTACTTGGAGAAATATTTTGAAGCCCCGGACAGTAGCTACGAGACGAAGTGTCCAAATTTGGACATATTTGTGCAAGCAGTGCACAACCCTCTTTTGCCTTCCCATTTCACTTTGGTAAGAGCTCCAACTCCTCCTACTCAACCCTTTCTACATGTACTTCATATCCTTATTAAATTTCACTAACCTTGTATTCATATTTTTATGATATTATACCAAGAATATTTATTACTTCTCATGTCTAGACTTGAATGTTATTTATGCACTTGTTGTCCTATTCACTTTGCCATGATCTAAAACCCAAGCAACCACTTGCAAAATATAATTTTTACTCTAATTATCACTAAATTTCAGAATGTATAAATTTTGTTTCGGGTGTTATATATAAATAAATGCATGGTTGAGACATGATTAAATATTGTGGAACTAGTAGTGCATTCCTAGGTTTTGTGATAGCTAGTTTTATTGTTTATAAATACTATGTTGGAATATAGAAGATGTCATGCTAAGGTTGTTCACTAGTTATAGTAGTGCTTGAACACATGTTTCATGACAAATACAAGAAAGAAATGAGGTATATGCCATGATCTTATTATAAATTCAGATTTGACTTGTCTATGTATACTTGATATTTTGTAGTAGAACGAGAGTTGTATATAGTTGGATGAACAGATATACTTGAGAAATATAGTATGTGATTGTTTGTGATGACCCTAACTTGACCTATTGTTAATGCTCATGTGCATATTTTAATAGACAAAACTAACCCTAAGTTGGTTAACATAGTTTGACACTTAGTGAATACCAAGGTTGATGATATATTGTATATGGAAATCTAGTGTGAGAACACCTAGTACCTATATGAACCTTTGTTATAACCATGTTTATGAGGCTTGATGATATTATGTGACTAGTAGGCTTGGTGTTTACACACTTTCTTGGTCCTTGACTAGTGAACCTTAGCCAACTTACTTTGTTAGAACCCCAAATTATTTTATACTCTAAATAATTGATGGCATTGTATAAGTGGTATCCTTGATTAAATTAGACCCTAATTGTCTAATGATTAATGACGTAAAGTAGTTGTACACTTGTGCATGCTTAGTGAACCATGTCATAGTAACTAATTTTATGATATTATATATTTAGGCTATTGGGATCGCACGAGCGTGAATTCGAGAGCAGGTTCTTTGTATTATCAACTTGGAGTTCCAGACAAGTGTACCTTGCCAACTTGCAGTTTTGTTACATATTTCTTTGACTTTAAATAATTATTGTATATGCTTAAACCTAGGATCGTGTGACTTACTTAGCGCCCGATTAATAGTCTGGTGCCAACCCCGTACGCGGAGTTGTGTAACGTCATCTAGAGATGGACATTCATGACCCTTTACACTATCGTACTTATCTTATCAAGTACATTATAATCCAGGACACTTGACACTATACATGTGAAAGAATCTTCCTGAGATATTCATGGTGATTCTGTGTAGGATGCAGGATTGACATAGACATTATATTCATAGATATTATATGACTTGTTGTATTTAGATATGATCTCGCGTGACATGGACATGAGACGTTATGGACATGAGACGTGTGGTTACATGGGGTAGGGAGAGACACACAGGCTACAGGCTGTTTTATATATATCTACTACTATTGTGAGGTTGTAGACTCTCGAGCAGAGCTAGACCCATTACTTGTTATTACTGCTACCGGCTCCCCGACACAGAGCTTGTAGCGGTCTCAGCCTGAGTACTAGTGATGCTCTCACTTACATATCACATAGCTGGTTACATAGTTTGCCCTATTGTTATATTTTCATATACTGCATTTATTTTGGCATGCTGTTTCTTGTACCTTGTTACGTCCCTCTGAGGACCTGGTCCCTTGCCAGTTTTGCAACATAGACCGTTGTGGAGCCTGCCTGGAGTTGCTGATGTGTGTTGCTTTGTCTTGCAGGAATTGGTGCCAGGTACTTATATCTTTCTTCCGGATTCATGGTTATTATTTATATTATTTATTCATCTGTTGATATAGCCTAGTTTTATAGACTCATATTCCTTTCTCGAGTCTATTCGAGCTTATGTGTTACTGGCGGCCGACTTTAGCACATGTAGCTCATTCTTGTATATTCTGATCAATGTGGATTGAGACATAAATATTTATATTTACTTGATTATATAGATAGTGACCATTTTAATACAGCTTATACGTATTCGAGTCGGACCAGAGTCTGGTCGAATGCGTAGCTGGCATGTTACGTATTCCTAGTCCTACTTATTTTGGGACTGGGACATGACATGTTTTTGTGGTGGCCCATGCAGGTCTTGATTAAATTGTTTCGGTTACTTTCCAATACCGAGCGAGCCTGTAATCAGGATTAACATTATTAGTATCTCAATCCACAACTGATTTGAAAATTCTTTAGCATTTGATTATCGCCCTTGGACTTCATAATAGTACTCTTTTATTTCCCTCGGCATTCTTAATATTATTTATCATCTCTCCATATTTCAGAGAGATGAATGTTCGTGCATGGTGTTTTCTCCAGAAGCAGATCCTTGTCAAGACGGAAGAAGACATGCTAGATATAAATTTTTGAGAAGATGGTTACCCTTAGTAGGATAGGTAGATAGGTTATTCCTATATGCTGAGCTAGTATAGATTGTTAGCATGAGAATTAAATATAGTATTAGAGGCCTAGAACTAATAAAACCTTACCCTTGCTTAAGGTAGCCGTAATTTGGAAGTATTAGAAGTTAGCAAGATGGTTTGGAATACTTTATGGAATACATAGCTAGATGCTAGGGATCAAATGTGGCTCATGATGGTGATACAAAAAATTATATTATGACCTTAAGAAATTGGAACCTTACGTAACAGGCCATAGTGGTTAAATCTCTAGTTGTCTTGTGACTTTTAGTATTAAAAATAGATCTTATGACCCCTTAAATTATTGATGACTATAGGTCTGGACTAAATAGATATGTAGATTGCTAGACCTAATGTTTGAGTAATTAGATAACTAAAGTACTAAAGTATAGCTTTCAAAATCAAATTAGATGTATTTGATTAACTGGGTTGTCAGTGTTAATTGAACAAGTGAGTACCACCCATTGACAAGCTAGTATATGTGATAGAGAAAATAGGTTGAAGGATGAGAGTTTTATGTTATAGTCTTGAGTTAGATATAGTGAATTGCCTATAATAGATGATAAGCTATAACAAGATGGTAACCATATAGTTTCGATGAAGGGTATACATGGAATGAACAAGGAAAAAATCTCAGGTTCAAGGTGAAGAAGGTAGAATGGTAACAAGAAGAGTCACGAGAAGTACAAGATCTTGAATATTTTAAATTAAGAGAAAGATCTAGGAAGGACTGAAGATTTATCACTCGGCAGTTACCTAGAAGATCTATACTACGAAGCGGAAAGTACTGGGTCATGATTGACGAAGCTTATAATTGAAAACAAGATTAACATACTAAAAAAAAAATGAAGGTGAGTAGGAAACAAATGATAAGGAAAAGATATTATGGTCGCATAATCCAAAGAGAAGGGATTGTGGTATGGACTTCAAGAATAATAATTTTAGCATTTATGAATTATAATGCTTTTAGAATTTTGGGAATTTAGTGCGAGTAAAAATTGTTGATCAGTCTCGAAGTGATACGAATTTTAAGAAATTAAACAAAGGTTCAGAATCACATACTGACTTGTTAGTCATTCTGTAGAGGATTATCACAAGACCCTTAGATTATAGATTTACATATGGTAGAAAAGTATAAATGGAAGATAGAAGTCTTATATGAATGATAGCTGAATATTGTGAATTTACACATAAACATTTTAGGGTCAGGGATTTAGATTTTTGACTAATAGGGTATGATCTTGCTTCCAACCATTCCGCGGCAACAGCAGCGACTCCGGTGGAACAGCCCGTGCTTGAAGTTGAGACGCCGCAAATTCCAAGGACGAGGGATGTGACTGTCTTTGACTTTGGCCACTTCAAGAAAGTCTGCGACACTCCATTCAACGGGACTGAGGACCCAATCGTGGCTCTAGATTGGTTGGCCAAACTTGAAGACCACTTCGCTCTGCTAGAGGTCCTCGGCGCGCAACTACAGCTCCGCCTCAACGCGCACGATTGGTGGGACGTGCATCGATGATCTCTTCAATTTGACCATGGAGAGGAGGCGATCTCGTGGACGACTTTTCGTGCCGCGTTTGAAGAGGAGTTTATACCCCCTCCAGTGTGACGTCAGATGGAGAACGAGTTCGTGCAACTGAGGCAAGGCAGCATGACAGTTAAACAGTATTCCGCCGAATTCAACCGACTCTCCAAATTTGCTAGTACCTATTTACCTGATGCAGCGAGTCGAGCTAGAAGGTTTGAAGGTGGTCTACGCCCTGCCATCTATGCGCACGTAGTCGTTCATTAGTACGAGACCATGCGGGGAGTTATGAATCATGCTTTATCTCTTGAACCGCAGTATCCTCACGTTCCTGCCGGCGCTGTGCATACCTACAATCACAAACGCCAAAGCAACGATAGAGGAAACAATGCTGCAAAGCGTCCAAACAACGGTGGCAAGCATGGAGAAAAGTTAGACAAACTATGTCACTTCTGCAGGGGCCGGGGCACGCAATTGATAAGTGTCGCCTGAGACTTGGGTTATGTTTAGTTTGAGGTGAATCAAACCATACAGTTCATGACTGCCCATTAAGCTGCCTCAATAATCGTCGTCCCCAACAAAATAATCCCTAACGGTAGGTTCTATTCCTAAGTTTCGAGGATGAAACTTCCAATTAGTTGGGTAGGATGTGGCGCCCCGTTCCTCCTATTCGGGGAGCGCGGCTAAGAAACACAAGACGGTATCGTTCGATCGGGATAGATTGAAACAAGAACTCGTCCTCGTTATGGATTTACTTCTTCGGAATCGATTCCCATATTCAGTGGACCGTGCCCCCGGGATCGACTTAGCGGCAGAGTCAGGAGGGACCTCTCCGCTGTTATCTTTGTTGCCTCGGATTTCGATGTCGCTTGTTGCTTTCGTACTTTGAGTTGGTTTTCAGATTTGCTTGTTTTCCTTGAACAGTTTTGATGGATTTTATTGTTTTCGTTCATTGCACTGCACTTCAATTCCAAGTATGGAAAGAGAGGAAGAGGTATTGATCGAGCTGTTCGTGCAATGCAGGTGAACGAGCAGTAGGCGGCTTACGAGCGAAGTCTTGAAGCGCCTCTTTTCTTCTCCCCTTCAACCAACTAAGTGAGTGGCTACCATCCCGATTAGCTAGACCTTCTTCCAAGTCTTCACACCTAATAAATCTTGCATCCTTGTTTGCCCCGATCAGACGATACCAAATAATAATTAAAAGATGTCAAGATAAAAAGGGAACAGACTTGGATTATATTGCTTGTCAACAAACATGTGAACTGCTATCTTACTGTATGCTAGTTCGTTGCAAATGTTCTATAAATCGTGTTATGTATGGAACACACCTTGTATGGGCATAATTGTTCAGGGAGGCTATACAAAATGAATCATGTGATATTGCTTGTCCTGTACTCGTGTTGCCTCAACTACATGAACTGTTAACTTAGTAAACATACCGTTCGATCACGGACAACTTGTGCACAAGGTCATTGGTTCCTGCGGACGATCGCTGGGGCACTGGCACCGATCCGGTCCGGACGAAACTCTACTGTATAGTCTACTGTACTGGATGAGATGGCTTGTAGCGCCCACTGTACTTTTGCTGCAAACCATTCTCGTCTAAGACTAGTGTCCTTCATGACATCATGCCAGTGATTCCTGTATATTTAAACTTTTTGTAAACTAACTTGTGTCTTCGTGGCAGGGAAGGCATGGTAAGTATTGTGCAGGTGGTTCAGACGGACAGGTAAAAGCCACCGAACGGTGGCAAGTTCATTTCAGTATTATATATATATATATATATATATATATATATATATATATATATATATATATATATATATATATATATATATATATATACTGCTGCTTGTAAATGAACTAAGGTAAGATAGAAAGACCACAATAAATATGCATACTTCATTAAAACAACGTGTTAATTGGTAAAGTTGGGTTTAGCTCACCTTCACCAGTATGTTTCGAAATACTAACCCTCGTTGAAACAGGTTTCCCGCACTAAGGCGAACCGAGCGAGGAGCCAAAGTCGTCTTCCCGATCCAGTCCAGCTGTAGGCCCATCCTGATCGTGCCGTATTTTGAAGTACTTGAAGAAAGGAGCTAGAACCCAAGCAAGAAAGCAGCTTCGTGGCAAAGCCATCCTCCAGCCCGGAGGTCTATACATTTTAAAGTTTAGTAAAGGGATATAATGTACAGGACTGCTATCTCATTTTGTGTCAACACTTTTGTAAGCCCGTGCAGCAAATTAGCTAACTCGTTCAAGAGTTTGTAATAGATGTTCATTATCAATAAAGAGAACTTTTTCATGTTTCAATCTGTGCTTCAATTTATCTGCGTACTCTGGATATGTGCTCGTTATGCAAAACACTCTAGCCTTGTGCGGGCACAATCCTAGGCCCTGACGGCGGTCATGATTTGGGGGACGCCCCAACGATTCCACGAAATCAGGTCGTGACAGACAGAAGAACTTCGAAGATAATTTTGCCACCTATCATGTGGAAGCTGATTCACTTACCTATGATGAGACGATGAAGACCAGAGACGCTATCTTCTGAAGGGAGGCTATCAATGATGAGTATGACTCAATAACCTCCAACAACAGTTGGGTATTGGTCGATCTACCTGAAGAAGCTAAACCAATCGGATGTAAGTGAATCATCAAGAAGAAGATGAAGGCCGATGGAACTGTGGACAAGTTCAAAGCAAGGTTGGTTGCCAAGGATTTTTCTCAGAAGCAGGGGATCGACTACATTGACACATATGCTCCAGTAGCGCGGATAACTACCATTAAGATGTTGATTGCTCTGAGTGTAATTTACAAGCTAGTTATTCATCAGATGGACGTTAAAACAGCATTCCAGAATGGAGAGTTGACCGAAGAGATTTACATGCAACAGCCAGAAGGATTTGTCATCAAAGGGCTTGAAGACAAAGTCTGCAAGTTGGTAAAATAGTTATACGGTCTGAACAAAGCTCCCAAAATGTGGCATAAGAAGTTTGATAAATTCATAAGATCAAACGACTACAGGGTCAGTGAGACGGACAAGTGTGTTTACACAAAGTTTGCTGACGATAGAGGAGTCATTGTTTGGCTGTACGTAGACGACATGCTAATACTGGGTACTGATCTAGCATGTGTCACTGAGACAAAAAAGTTTATCTCATCCAAGTTCAATATGAATGACATAGGGGAAGCTGATGTTATCATGGGGATAAAGATTATTCGGACATACAATGGAGTTGCACTGTCACAATCTCATTATATTGAGAAGATGCTCACACGTTATGGATATCAGGATCTTCCAGGGGTCGATACTCCGTACATGTGTGACAAGAAGCTGAAGCCGAATCTTAGAAAAAGCGTCAGACAACTGGAGTATTCATGCGTCATCAATGGTTTGATGTATGCAACAACTGCCACAAGGCCTGGCATAGCTTTCGTCATAGGGATGCTGAGTCGGTTCACGAGCAATCTAGGAGTCGAGCACTGGAAATCTGTGAAGAGGGTAATGAGATATCTCAAAAGGACTCAGAAGTATGCACTGTACTACAACGGGTATCCGACATCAGTGGAAGGCTTCAGTGATACAAGCTGGTGTTCAAAAATAGAGAGTGAAAGGTCCACAGGAGGATACGTTTTTTTCATGGATGGAGCTGCTATATCGTGGAAGTAGAAGAAGTAGACTATGCTCTCTCATTCCTCGATGGAATCTGAGTTTTATGCATTGGCGGCTGCAGCGGATAAAGCAGAATGGCTTCATTCGCTCATGTATGATCTTCCATTAGTTGGTGGACAGATTTTGGCAGTACCGATATACTGCAACAACCGGATGACTGCAGCGATGGCATTAAATGGTCTCTTCAATGGTAAGAAGATGACTGCATGGCTAAGGCACATGGCATTGAATAATCTGATCAAGACTAGAGTCATTATCGTGATTGATGTTCGGAGTCAGGAGAACCTAGCGGATCCGTTCACCAAAGGTCTCAAGCGCCAGCTGGTCGAGGACACATCAATCAAAATGGGCTTGAAGATATTTTGATATTGTGTCTTTGTAATTCTACCATAAAATTTTATGCTATTAGTTCAAAGAAAAATCTACTATGCATCTAGCTTTTGGTTCAAAGAAGGATCATTGACTGGGGAGAATATCATGTATAGTAGATAGTCCTCAGGGACATTGTGGGATATGTGCATGAAACCACTGTGGTCTACTATTTGTTCTTGAACATAACATTTCTTGTGTGAGGATGATTTTGACGCCTTAATGAGTTCTCGGGCAGAGTGAATGTCCGGTGTGCTTTATAGGAAGCACGGTAGCGTAGCAATACAAAGGAACGTAAGGTCTCCATGCTAAAGTGGGTGACACCACCATAAGGTTCCTCAATAGGATAATGCCTCGGCTTCGCAAGCCATGTAACGGCGGCGTAGCACCGCACATTGACATGTAGCCTAATGCTGTAGAATGAAGAGTGGTAGGCAGCACTACAAAGATGCTGGACACCTCATGTTATAGTGGTATGACACCGCAGAGATAAAAGATGTAAATCCTCGGCTATGCGAGCCATGTCACAATGGCCTAACACTGCAAGGAAGCACAAGGCTTTATGCTGGATAGGTTGGTACTATAAAGAGGTTGGGACCTCATGTTATAGTGGGTGACACCACATGAGGGAGTGAACCTCGGCTTCATGCCAATGATTCTTTAAAAGAACTCACCTAGAATGTATGGAAAGAGATATATGCCGTCTCTTGAGGGTAAGCTTGTAAACGCCCAATATACATACACTAAAATCAGGCGTGCATAGGACATTTAATGTGCAATCAGAAACACAGCTGATGTCATTATGTGAGTGGGAAGAATTATAACTATGGTGCAGAATTCAAGGCTTAGTCTATTCTTGTATCATACTATTATTTGACCCATGCAAAAAAATTCAAGTCGAAGCGACATCTATCCTAATGCATGATGGACAGTCATTGTGAGGAATGTTCAACCCATATATTGAGATATGTGAAAGATTGTTGGTATTTTTACCTTTGGACTAGTAAAAGATAGTCCTACATTGGCTATACCACTAAGTAGGTATCTCAATATAATGCTTTGCTTATGTTGAGGTGTGCACAAGGGTTGTGGTGGGACACATGGGTGCCATATGGGGGTATTTTCTAGGAGAAAAAAAGATTAACTCCTCATGAAAGCATTTATGCTTTTTGTCATGCTCTTGGAATTATTTTCAATGGAGCTAAGTCCCAAAGCGACTCGGACTCAGGCTCAAGATCGTAGTGGCTCTTTGTTAGCCTACTTTGCACTTAGCACATCAACATCGGCGCATGGCCCTTGTGCGCCTTTGATGCGTTCATGTGCTCATTTTATGCACAAGTTGCATGCGCTGTTGCTAGTATGGTTGCATGCAAGGGCGCATGAGCAAAGTGCTGAGCGGGTGATACGCGGGCTATGCACAACTATGCTCGTATGCGTGTTTACGTGTATGCGCGCATGCGCTGCTGTGCTGTTGCGCCGTTGTACTGCTGGGCCGCTGTGCTATTGGCAAAGGTGGTTCGGATTCAGTTATGAAAATATTGCATTTTTAATTCAGATCCGATTTTGTGGGATTTGAATTAATTTTGTTCTTATCTCTTTGTAATCGACTAGGTGGCCAGGTTACTCTATAAATACTCTCTTCTCGACCCTCATTAAAAGAGTGATTAATTTTGAGAGAATAATGAGAGAGAGAGAGAGAGAGAGAGAGAGAGAGAGAGAGAGAGAGAGGATGTTGCGCCGCCAAGAGGAGTCCAGGAGATCGTGCGAGTCCAGGAGTGAGGTGACGCGAGCGTTCCAGAAGTTCTTCGAGAAATTGCTGGTTCCTTGGAGTAGATCGTTTGGGACGAATCTTTCTTTGAGCAACGGTGATCTTCATCACCTCAGCAAGCCATAATCCTTCTTATTCCTCTTCTATTTCTCTTCTAATTATAACTTGTTCTGTCCGTCTGCAACTGCGATATCAAGGAAGAGCATATATTGATTTCTGATTCTTTTGTTTTCTTCGGAGCAAGTTGTAATTTGTAATATAAATATATATAGTGGTTCGTTGGAATCGAGATCTCGGAAGACAAACTTGTTTGCAGAAGCTTATGAATCTCGACTACAAGTTTTAGATCAACAGAGGTAGACTGCAAAGTTTATCAGAAATTCTGCTTGTCTTGTTCATTCATCTTTTGATTAAGTTTCGGGACTAACACTTTGCACATGCTACGTTACGTCTTGTGTGTCTACTGTCTTTCAATTTTTACTATTAATAAATAAAAAAATAATATATCTATGTGGTTTGATCTACTAATTTTCTACCCTCCAATCCGAATTTTATATCTCATTTCAATAATAAGGGTAACTCGAGTTCGGTGAAGTTGACGCTAACAAGAATGGGAGGCCACGGAACAAGTGGCAGCAACTACTTCTTTTCAAAGTAAACGAGAGAAGAACGAGGAGCGAACCTGATCTGCCAGCTGTCATCACACGCCAACCGATTGACACGTAGACAATGACGTCCCTCTGCCACGGCTGATCATCGATCACTAATATCTCCACGACTGCGTGGTCAGATTGGACGGCTTAAAAGTGGTGCCTCAAGGCAACCCCACACTTTCATTATAATTACCAAACTGCCCCTCTACCAATATGTTGGTCAACAACAATTTGGTATAGTCGATTTTTTTAAGGCCAATTGTTAAGAGTATTATAAAAACGCACGAACATTTTTTCTAATAATATTATTAAATAAATAAATAAAATGTTAATATATTAAAAAATTTAATTTTAAAAAATTTAATTAAAATTTATTATAGATGTGTTTGTATAATTTTTAATATGTATTTATTTAGATAATATAATGTACTTATTTTAAATAAAATTTAAATATTGAATATATTTTAGAATTTATTATATATTTAGAATAATTTTTAAAGAATTAACTATATGACAATACATATGCAGTTGTTAGAAAATTTTAGTTTTTTTTTTTGACTTTTTAATATATATAGTTTTGAACAGTTTATTTTTTGAATCATTTTTAAGCCGCATTATAAGAGAAAAAATATTAGTGATTGTCATTATTTATATTGTTCTGAACTGTAAAATTTGAACTACTTATGTATATATTTAGACTGTTAAAATTTGGACAGTGTTTGACAAGTCCAAACTATAAAAAATTCAGAAATACTTTTTGGCTTCCGGACGGCCAGCGACTCCGCCGACATGGCAAGGCCCTTCCTCTCCCAAACGTAGGTACCACCTTCTAAAAATTCAGTTTCTCTTCTATCTCTGGCCGCCAAATCAGCGGAGGCCATGCCCCGGAGCCCATTTTTGTTCACACATCAATACCATGTTGTTTGTTCACCCCCCAATCGGAAGGAGCCATGTGGCAAATCTTGAGTGAAAACCATTTTGGGAGTGCACAAAACCACTCCCAAGGTGGTTTTAGTTGCCACATGGCTCCTCCCTATTGGGGGGGTGAACAAACACTATGGTATTGATGTATGAACAAAAATGGATTCGCCATGTAGTTGAATTGAAAAAGAATTGATAATCGAAGCCATTAACATTTTGTCTGGTGCTTTAAACATTGACCTTTTGTTAATCGTTCGCTGACACGATAACTAAAATGGATGTAAAATTACATTAAAAAATCTGAAATTTGGGTCGATTTCAATTAATAATAAAAAAATCAGATTTGTTATTTGTTGTTGAATGTGGTAGGTTTGATCCACGTCATTTACAATTTAAAGATTTTAACTTTTTTTTTTTGTTATATATACAACACATTAAATCGATTCCGCTTTTCGATGTTACAGAACTCAGAAAGAAAATCGGTTTGTGTTACTTTGTATAAATTTGACCCGGATCCGAATTTGGAGCTGATTTTTGAACTTTTAAGCATAAACGGGTTAGATTCAGATCGAAGTGACCCATTCCAAACCCGACCCGTCAAGCCCTTCCAAAAAGCTTCATTGCTTTCTGGAGAAGTCGGCCGCCGAAAGATCACAAGCTATATAATGGAGGGAGGGCAATACCGGAAGGAAAATAGGTACCGACAACAGTCACATCACTAATGCGGAAAGCAATGGCAATAACGTAAATAAACCATAGCCACAAGGGCAGTTTCCAGCAGCGTACATCTAGAAGGCGTTAACGCGTCTCCCACTCCTTCCATAAAATCCCCCATCTTCTCCTCCTCCCCTTCTCCAATCCACCCCCACCTGTACATCCGCACCCAAAATCTCACCCACTTCCAAACATGGCCCAGAGAGAGAAGGAGGAGACGGAGGTCCAGCTCACCGAAACCCTAGCCCTCTGCGCCAACAACTGCGGCTTCCAGCGGAGCCCCGCCACCGGCAATCTCTGCCAGTCCTGCTTCCAGGCCCAGATCCGCAACCTGCCGCCGTCCGGGTCGGGCGCGAGGGCCAGATCCGACCCGGCCAGCGCGCCGGAGAGGGATTCTTCGGCGGAGGAGCCGACCGCGGCGGCGGTGGCGGCGGCAGCGGTGAGGCCGACGGGGGCGAACCGGTGCTCGGGGTGCGGGAAGCGGGTGGGGCTGACGGGGTTCAGGTGCAGGTGCGGGGAGCTGTTCTGCGGGACCCACCGGTACTCCGACCGCCACGTGTGCGGCTACGACTACAAGCGGGCCGGGAGGGAGGAGATCAGGAGGGATAACCCGGTGGTCCGGGCGGCCAAGATCGTCAGGATATGACAAACGGGTCTCGGATCCGGGTCGGAGAACTGGATGCTTCGTCGTGATCTGTTGCACGAATCACGAGGCAGAGAGAGAGAGAGGCGTGAAAGTAAAAAAAGAGGAAAATGTTATTTCCGCACTGTGTGGCCTTTGGGATAGTTCTATGGGACGTTGGCGAATTATTTTTCACCAGTTTTACATGTTTGTCGTTGGAATATTTATTAGTGTTTTATTTCCTGTGGACTCTGATTATTATTATTATTGTTTTCTTAAAGTTCATTTTAAAGGATGGAAAAGTGGGTAAACGGGTACGAAGCCGAAATCCTAATTTATAAAGTGGACCCGTTTGGATGTGGATGAATATTTGATTGTTTCTACTCTCTTTCTATTGTCCTTTAATGTACATGCTCCTTCTAAAATGAGTATAGCTAACGAGGCTTTAAAACGGCGAACCGTCTAAAGGCATATATATATATATACATATATATATATATATATATATAATATTTTTAAAAATTATTAAAAAAATTAAATATGTTAGATGTAGTATTTTAAGAATTCGAATTCAGCCACCAGAAAGAATATTTCTTATCTTAACCACATGAGTTATAAGTATTTTTATTTATAATTAGATAATATTATATAGTTAATTGTTTTCAAATTTTTTTATAAAAAAAAAAAATCTATAACTAATTATAATCAAATATATAACAAATTTTAATTAAAATATAAAAATATATATAATAAATTTTAAATTAAATATATTTAAATAATTTTATATTAATATTAGAAGAATTTTTTTTTACGTACGATGTACGTGAATTTACTAGTATATATATTTGTCGTGGTCCTCTCATATATATATATATATATATATATATATATATATATATATACTTGTATTTATCTTTTTCAATTGTTAATCATATCTTCACTATCTTCTATCATTTTTATTTTAATTAGCATTATATCCATTCCTTCGTAACCTATTAATTGTAATTGTTATTACCTAAAAAAAAGGCTACCAATTAGGAAGGGGGGGGGGGGGGGGGGGGGGGGGGGGGGGGGGGATAAATACAAATAATTTTTTTTTATTACTATTTTCACACACCTATACGTCCTTACGATTGGGAGGCTATAATCCTGTCGGTCCCGCCTGGTGTTTGCGATACTTTCTACTTGAGCTATAGGCGCTCTCTCTCTCTCTCTCTCTCTCTCTCTATATATATATATATATATATATATATATATATATACTTGAAATATTTTTATTAAAAAATAATTTAAATTAGAATTTGTTACGCACTTGACAAAAAAATGTTGAAAAGTAATTTAAATTAGAATTTATTATAGATAATGATGTCCCGTCAGATCAAACTCATCCAACCATAGAGAGTGTCTCACCTTAACGACATGAGTTCGTAGTGTTTATTTTATTTTTTTTGAGATGCCTGGCGATACGTACGGTACTTTACGCACGCTGCGTTGCATGCCATTTGAGCCCACTGTCCCCACATCTCTCCCGCGGTTTGATCTTGATACCTCTGTCTATCCAGAAAGGTTATACTTCTTCCCACTGACCACAAGAGCCAGTTGAGTTCGGTTAGTAGTGTTTAGTTATTGTTAGATAATATTACGTAGTTAACAAATTAGTTAAAAAATAATAATTTTTAATTACGAGAAGATATACATACGACTATATATATATATATATATATATATATATATATATATATATATATATATATATATATATATATATATATATATATATTGTGTGTGTGGACTCTATTGGAAGATCTCAACAAGAACTTTTTTGTGGTGTAAAAATTATATTAACATAAAATTTATTTGAAAATAATATATTTTAGGGTTATTGGCTGCAGAGAAAAAGTCTTACAAAAATTGCCAACAAAGAAATATCCAGACAGATAGACGGTTGGAAATTTTCACATATTTTGTCAGACCATCTAACGAAATATGTGATTAAAGTTTCTTTGTTGTTTTTTTTTTTTGCATGCAAGTATTTTATATTTTCATGATTGGCATATAAGTCGATTTTCAATTTGACCGTATTGATACATGCTCATATCTTTCGGTGCGGACCACGGATCGAGATGAGACATAGACCGTTGGATTCACCGCGCCGACTACAACTGTGTAAAAATTTTAAATAAATTTTGTGACAGTTTTCCGAAGCATTACCTCTGAGGCCTGCAAGTGACATTTTTGAAAATGGTTGCAGTGCTCGCTAGAAATACCCTCATAGTGGCACTTATTTGACTGAACAAATTGTCACACTCTGTTCCATATTTCGTATTCCCGTATTTTTGGTATTTATTTTTCTCTTATTTTATGGTGTTTAGTAGTTTTGGTACATGTATATTTTATATTATATATTGTATCTTGGATTTTGTCCTGTAGCGTAGACTACCCGAGACCAGTAATAGACCTGTGGTTGTGCCTCTATCACGCCCCAGTACCGAAATACGAGGACGGACATGGTCAGTTCCCCCGTACAAGGTATAGAACGTCGTACGACGGTCACGGATGTAGAAAGACAAGGGGTGCATACTATAATAAGTCTCCTAGGGTCTCAGAACAATTATGTCTAATCATTTAAGCAAGTAACAACAACATAGAACATGTGAGATAAAACCGTAAGGCGTCCCAAACGCCGCATCAGAGTGTTCTAGAGATCTAGCCATCAAAATTTTAGGCTAGCTGAATGTCTATAGTTACACAACAGAGATCAACTGTAGTATGATTATATTACAGTTATGTAAAAAGAAACTGATGTCCAGACAATCCGGCTAACAAGTGCCGGTGGCTAAACGTCCAAAAGAGTAGAATGTACAAGATGAGTAGTGATCAAGAAATCCACTCGTGCCCTTCAGCGATCATCCGCCTGGTGCACGTCATCATAAGGGGGATAAGCTGGATCCTCTATTGCTGGCTCTAAACCTGGCCATTCAAAACCAGTGGGATTAGACCCCAAATAGCAAGTACCACAAGGAAGCACGAATGAAGAAACAAAAACCAGATCAAGTATATAGTGCAAGAGCCAAAAATCATTGGCACGTGCCCCATCTTTGGGATAACATGTCACTCCTTCACCAAACAAGGACATAAAATGTCATGCCACCCAAGATAAAGGTACGTCCCATGATTATGGTCAAGTTAGGATTCTGTGTCATAGTTCGGTCCATATTCCATCATAGCATAATTGTCATGCCACAATCCCAAAATACCGAGGGACTAGTCACGTGGCAATGGTTAGCATCACAAGTCCAATGGGCAAACCCAATTTAATGGACCCTTTAGAGTGCACTTAAGCTGTAATAAATATACATGTAGTCTACACCATCATAGTATAATTCTAATCTCATCCACAGAAAGTAAACACAAGTCAATATGATAAATCAGTCAAGATAATAGATAAAGGAAAAAGTCCATCAACAAGTTAAATAAATAGTGTCTCGGGGAACAACCTGACACAATAAAAGAAAGAGAATATCACCAATACATATATCCATGAGTCCAGATATGAAATAACAATGAGCATAAATAACTGAGTATGAAACTGAAATACTCAGGAGAAATTCTCTAGCACAACCTCGTCCTCTGGTGGTAGTACTTCTCCAGCGTCAGCTCCTGTCCCGTAAACATCAGGGTAATCCTCCTCTGCTTTACTTGGGGACATAATCCGGATCCAGGTCCTCAGGGGACATAGCAAGGTACAATAAACACTCAAGCCAAATGAAATGCAGTATATAAAAATAGATCCTCAGGGCAAGCTATGTAACCAGGTATGTGAAATGCAAATGAGAGCATCACTAGTACTCAGGATGAGACCACTACAAGATCTGTGTCGGGGAGCTCGTAGCAGCAAGAATATCACGTAATGGGCCAAGCTCTGGTACAGAGACTAAAGCACCTATAGTAGTAAAGTATATATATATATATATAATCAGCCTGTAGCCTGTGTGTCTCTCCCCACCCAATGTAACCTCACTTCTCATGTACACAACATCTCATATCCATAAAACGCAAGATCATGACCTCTAGCTAGTACAATGAGTCATAATGATATCTATGTATATACAAGTCTCATGTCACGAATCCTGTAAGCTTATATAAAATAACCATGAATAACTCAGAAAAGATTCTGTCACATGAATAGTGTCAAGTGTCCTATGGTATGACGTACTTGGTAAAACAAGCACGCAAAGAATAGGATCGTGGAATCAACTCTCTAAGTGGCGTTACACGACTCCGCGTACGGCGTCGACACCTGAATCTTGTTCGGACGCTAAGCAACGTCTCACTGTCCTAGGTTGAACAGGTACATCACAGAAGTATGTATGTATATATATATATATATATATATATATATATATATATATATATATATATATATATATATATAAAGAACTCAAGCAAATAATGTTACATGATCTACTGCCAGTTGGCAAGGTACACTTGCCTGGGTTCTGAGCTCCGTCAATTGCTCCGATATAAGGGAAATCTCCAAGTACGCCTTCGGATGCTGAAACAAACATCACCATTTCTCTCAGAATACATAAAATAGCTAGGATTGACTACCTATAAGCCCAATTTGGACACAGGGGCAGAATTGACAGTTTCTGGTCAAAGCGAGGTCCACATGTGGCCTACTTTGTACCGAATAATGTGCCAAAGACAAGGTTCTCCAAATTCATCAAACTTAGTGTCTACGAGTCCAGAATGATGATACGAACCCAACGGAACATCCAAAACTGGATTCCGATAAGCCGATTACAAAATTACCCATCAAGTGAAACCATGGGGCCCGCGAAACGGTGTTTCATCAACATTCTCAGAATTGAACCAAACTTGGGTCACAGGACCAGCGTAACGCTGCGAATCTGTTGACGCAAGTTTCGATGCTAAATGACATGCACACACGAAATAATGACGAGCGTCAGAACATACCGGTATGATATTTTTTGACGGATACTCGTTGATTCCGGTGTGCACACACATCTAAATTAACTTTCACAAAATTTCACACGCCCGCGTTGATGATACACACCTTTTGGTATAATTCGCACACGACAAAGTCGCCTCGTTTAGCGGAACGTACCCCGTTTCGAGAAAAATGGGTTTAAAAATTAAGTTTTTGATCAATTTCAACTGCAAATAAATCATAGCATAATCAACAATAAAATAAACTAATTGAAGAGATTAAAACATGTTTATGTTGTCTAAATTATTGTTCAAGTAGAATTTTAGTATCACGTGCCGTTATGAAGATAACGGGACTCAAACACGCGCACCTGAGACAATTTCTGTTCATAAAAATAAGTTATTTTTTCTGTTTTGCGTCACAATTTGTGATCGACACAGGACACGATACACTAAACTAATTACACAGGGTTCAAGGCGGTCATGTGGTCTTCTCATAGGACTCGATGGTTCATTGTTAGGTCTATTGTGCATGCAGATATATGGGAGAGAAGATGGGTATCTCGTTGTCTGCTGCTGATTGTGAAGTCGGACGACCTGTTTGCGCGGCGGCCTGCGACGGCGGTCAACAGTTGATGACGGCGGCGATGGTCGAAAATGGAAGAGGAGATGATGGTGGTTACTCTGATAGTGGTAGTGTATATATATGGGGGTGTGAATGGGGTTACGGAAGGGGAAATGAAGCGTCGTCGGCCGTTGTTGGGAGGGGAGGAGGTAGGGCTGGGAAAAGTTACTGTAAGGGCAGTTTCTGGTTATTGCGTGAGCGGGTCTACGGGTACGGGTTTAGTATTTAAGATTCGGGTTCGGGTCTAGGTTTAGTTGGGTTGGTTTTGTTTTGTTTGGGTTGGTTCGGTTTGCTTTAATTAATCAATATAAATGAATAAATAAATAAATAAATATATATATATATATATATGGCCATCTAAAAATAGTTTTGGACTTCAATAAATTCCAGAAAAAATCTATAATACTCTATTAATAGTTTTACAACCAAAAATATATTTTTTGCACTATATTAATAATTAATTAAATACACATAATTATAAATTTATGAATATTATATATTATAAATAGCTAAAAATTATATAAAATTCTCCCTTAAACTCAGTAATTACAAATATTAAAATTAAAATTTAATTTCTAAAAAAATCAGGGTGTTTATAATCTACCCAACTTAAAAGAATTGCGTCATCGCAATTAAGAATTAAACTACTAAGGAATTTAAAAAGACATGGTAACATATAGGTAGTTCTTAGGTCATACCTGCATCTTCGAATAAGTGAGGATAACACTGGCGTATGATATCCTCTCGCTCCCAAGTGGATTCGCCTGGGGAGTGATGTTTCCAAGCTACCCGAACCAATCTGATTGTCTGATCCCTTAATATCTTCTCACTGATGTCAAGTATCCCAACTAGATGTTCCTCATACCTCAAGCTCGGTCCTACTGAAATTTCAGAATAATTGACTACGTGACTTGGGTCAGTCACGTACCTCCTCAGCTGTGAGACATGGAATACATCATGCACTCCCTCTAGAGATGGAGGGTAATGCAAGACGGTACGCCACCTCACCAATACGCTCTAAAATATCAAACGGCCCAATGTACCTCGGGCTCAGCTTTCCTCTGCTCCCGAATCGAATAGTACCTCAAGTAGGTGAGATACTCAAAAATACATGTTCGCCTTCCTTGAACTCCAAAGGTCTGCGGTGTGTGTCAGCCCAATACTTTTGTCTGTCCTGAGCTGCACGAAGATGACTCTGAATTTGCTTCACCTTATCAACTGTCTGCATCACTAACTCCGGACCGAGTATCTGACGCTCGCCAATGTCACTCCAACATATCGGTGACCTGCACTTCCTGCCGTATAATACCTCAAAAGGTGCCATCTGGATGCTCGCTTGGTAGCTGTTATTGTAAGAGAATTCCACCAAGTACAAATGGTCTTTCCAAGACCCTCTGAAGTCTAACATACACGACCTCAACATATCCTCCAGGATCTGAATCGTGCGCTCCGACTGACCGTCTGTCTGTGGATGGTAAGCAGTACTGAACTTGAGGTGGGTACCAAGACTTTGCTGCATGCTTCGCCAAAAATAGGATATGAGTCTTGAGTCACGATCAGACACAATACTAACCGGTACTCCATGTAACCTTACGATCTGTCGTATATACATGTCAGCTAGAATCTCTGTGGACTGTCCAACTCTGAACGATAAAAAATGTGCCGATTTGGTGAGTCAATCCATAATAACCTAGATTGCGTCCTTCCTACTGGGGCTTCATGAAAATCCTGTAATGAAATCCATAGTGATATGTTTCCACTTTCATTCGGGTATGGTAAGCGGCTGTAACATACCAGCGGTTCTCTGATGCTCGGCCTTAACTTGTTGACAAACCAAATATTTTGCCATAAATCGCGCACTCTCTCTTTATCCCATGCCACCAATAGTACTATCTTAAATCTCGGTACATCTTCGTACCTCCCGGATGAATAGAGTACATGGAGCTATGTGCTTCAGACATCAACTCATGTCTCAACTTCCTATTCGAAACATATAGGCAATTTTCGTACCTTAATATCCCGTCCTCATGGATTCGAAGTCCCGTCTGCATGCCGGCTTTCGTCTTCTCTTTAAGTCTCCGAAACCTAGTATCTGTAGGCAATGCCGCCTTAATCCTCTCCACTAGTGATGACTTAACTTCAAGATTTGCCAACTGTCCACTCTACCTTGGCAAAATAATTTCTATTCTGAGCTCCTGTAGATCCTCTAATAGCTGGGGCTACGTCGTCATGAAATAAGCTGTGGGCTTCCTGCTGAGTGCGTCTGCTATGACGTTCGCTTTGTCCGGATGGTACGACAAATCTATATCAAAATCGACCATCAACTCTAACCAACGCCTATGTCTCATGTTGAGCTCTTTCTGAGTATAGACATGCTTCAGACTCTTGTGATTAGTGAAAATTTCCACCCTCTCTCCGTAAAGATAGTGCCTCCAAATATTTAATACAAATATTACCGCAGCTAGCTCGAGATCGTGCGTCGGATAGTTCTTCTCAAGAACCTTCAACTGCCTCGATGCATAAGCGATAACTTTTTCATGTTGCACAAAAATGCATCCTAGTCCACTGCCTGACGCATCAATAAAAATGACGAATCCTTCCTATCCTAAAGGAAGAGTTAAGACCGGTACTATCGTCAATCGTCTCTTCAACTCCTCAAAGGCCTTCTGGTAATCTTCCATCCATGCAAACTCCTAGTTCTTATGCGTCAACCGTGTCATAGGATCTGCAATCCTTGAAAAGTTTTCCATGAACCTTCGATAATATCCAGCAAGTCCGAGAAAACTTCTTACCTCCGCAACTGATGTAGGTGTGGGCCAAGTTTCTATTACAGCAACCTTCTCTGGATCAAATGAAAGCCCTTCTTCCGAGATGATATATTCCAAGAAAGGCATCATATCCAAAGAAAACTCACACTTGCTGAGTTTGGCGTACAACCTCTCATGTCTCAGCGTCTCCAGTACGATTCTGAGATGCTTCTCGTGCTCTTCATGGCTCTTAGACTATATCAAGATGTCATCAATAAACACAACCATGAACTTGTCCAAGTACTGATGAAAGACTCTATTAATCAAACTCATGAACACAACTGGCATGTTGGTTAAACCAAACGACATAACTAAGAACTCATAATTTCCGTACTTGGTCCTGAATGTGGTCTTCGGTATATCCTCTTTCTGCACTCTAATTTGATGATAACCGGATCTGAGATCGATCTTTTAGAATACACGAGAACCACTCAATTGATCGAACAGATCGTCAATGCATGACAAGGGATACTGGTTCTTGATGGTTACAACGTTCAGTGTCCTATAGTCAATACACAGGTGTATCGTTCCATCATTCTTCGGCACAAATAGTATGGGTGCTCCCCATGGTGAAACACTGGGCCGAATAAAAATCTTCTCCAGAAGATCATCAACTTGCTTCTTCAATTCCACCAACTTCTTAGGTGCTAGCCAGTACACTGATGAAGTGATAGGCTCCGCTCCTGGAGTCAAGTCTTTTGTGAATTCTATTTTTCGATCAGGTAGTAAGCCTAGAAGATCATCGAAAAATACATCCATAAACTCATATACAACCTTTGGGTACTCAGGCTCCTCTTCTGCAGAGAGTACCTTAAGTGTAGGCTGAACACCTTGCTCTTTGGCTCCCCGAAGAAACTTAAACTTCTTATGTCCAGGCGGTCTAAATATAACTCGTTCACGCCGGCAATCTAGAGTCGCATGGTACTGACTCATCCAGTCCATACCGAGTACAACATTTTAATCTGGCATAGAAAAGATCAAGAATTGAGCTCGCATCTCTCTCCCACAAACTACTACCGAACAATATCTACAAATGTCACTAACTGGGATAATTCTGCCTCCCGTAAGAATTCTCATAGTCTTCGGAAGGGGTGCGGTAGCTACTCTATGTATGGCTATGAAGCTAGCAGCTATGAATGAATGCGATGCGATGCTCCAAAATTAAATAAAGCTACAACAAGTAATGAAGCTACTAATATAGTACCTGCGATGACCTCTCCTGTAGTAGCTTCCTCTTTAATAGCCATGGCAAATGCATGTCCTTGTCCCTGAGCTGGTTCTCTCTGCTGTCGAGCCTGCTGGAATAATGCTGTCTGTGGTTCCAAAGGTGGCCTCGGCTGATACCCTCATGGAGCTAGTGGTGTAACTCCTCCAACTCCCGTCTGTGGTGCTCCCAATGCTGGATAAACTGGCCTAGGTGACTGCTGGGATGGTCTCGGTGCTGGTAAAGCTGGTCGGTTTACCATCGGTGCTCCATCTCGACGCTCAGGACAATCCTTGGCTGGATGTTGGCTGGATCCGCAAACCAAGCATAGTCCTAACTTGCGTCTGCACTCCCTCTCAATATGGCCTACCTTGCCATAATAGTGACAAGTATGAAGGGATGGGGCTCTTGATGCTGCTCTCTGTGGTGGATTCCTCTAGGGTCGCTTTGCAGGCTCCCCGTGTGGTGCTCTAGTTGGTGCTGATGTGAACGACCATTTCAGGCTGGACTCTCTCCTGGTGACGCGCTCCATGCGTCGGGCTGCAGTAAGGACATCCGTGAATGAAGTAGGTATAATAGAGACAATCTGTCTCTGTAGCTCAAAGCCCAGTCCGTCAAAGAACTTCTCCGCATTCTCTTCTTTTGTCGGGATCAGTGTAGGGTCGAATAGTTGAATCAAGCATGATACAAGTCAAAAAATTTATTCGAGTCAGTTATAAAGGTCAAGAACGTGTCAACAAGTGGATGAGATCCTATAATTATCATATCCTAATTTGCAGGCTTACTCAGTTCCTTAGTTGAAACCAAAGCAATATAATCATAGACCTGCATGGGCCACCATAAAAATTATGTCACGCCCCAGTCCCAAAATACCGAGGGACTAGCCACGTGGCAATGGCCAGCATCACAACTTTAATGGACAAACCCAATTTAATGGACTCGTTAGAGTGCACTTAAGCTTTAATAAATATATATGCAGTTTATACCATCTATCACAGTATAATTATAATCTCATCCACAGAAAGTAAACACAAGTCAATATGATAAATCAGTCAAGATAATAGATAAAAAAAAGTCCATCAATAAGTCCAAATAAATAGTGTCTCGGGGAATAATTCGACACAATAAAAGAAAGAGAATATCATCAATACATATGTCCATGAGTCCATATATGAAATAACAATGAGCATAAACAACTGAGTACCGGCACAACCTCGTCCTCTGGTGCTAGTACTGCTCCAACGTCAGCTCCTATCCCGTAAACCTCGGGATAATCCTCCTCTGCTGTACCTGAGGACATAATCCGGATCCAAGTCCTCAGCGGACATAGCAAGGTACAATAAACACTCAAGCCAAATAAAATACAGTATATAAAAATAGATCCTTTCACTACAAGCTCTGTGTCGGGGAGCCCGTAGCAGCAAGAATATCACGTAATGCGCTAAGCTCTGGTACAGAGACTAAAGCACCTCCAGTAGTAAAGTATATATATATATATATATATATATATATATATATATATATATAATCAGCCTGTAGCCTGTGTGTCTCTCCCCACCCAATGTAACCTCACGTCTCATGTACATAATGTCTCATGTCCATAACACGCAAGATCATGACCTCTAGCTAGAACAACGAGTCATAATGATATCTATGTATATGCAAGTCTCATGTCATGAATCCTATAACCTTATACATAATCACCGTGAATAACTCAAGAAAGATTCTATCACATAAATAGTGTCAAGTGTCCTATGGTATAACGTACTTGGTAAAGCAAGCACGCAAAGAATATGATCGTGGAATCAACTCTCTAAGTGACGTTACACGACTTCGCGTACGGTACTGACATCTTGTTCGGACGCTAAGCAACGTCTCTTGGTCCTAGATTGAATAGGTACATCACATAAGTATATATATAGAAAGAACTCAAGCAAATAATATCACAGGATTTACTGCAAGTTGACAAGGTACACTTGCCTGGGTTCTGAGCTCCGTGAATTGCTCCGATATAAGGGGAATCTCTAAGTACGTCTCCGAATGCTGAAACAAATATCATCACTGCTCTCAGAATACATGAAATAGTTAGGATTGACTACCCATAAGTCCAATTTAGATACAGGGACAAAATTGACAGTTTTTGGTCAAAGTAGGGCCCACATGTAACCCACTTCGTACTAAAAAATGTGCCAAAGACAAGGTTCTCTAAATTTGTTAAACTTGGTGTCTATGAGTTCAGAACGATGATACGAACCCAACGGAATGTCAAAAACTGGATTCCGATGAGCCGGTCACGAAATCACCCGTCAAGTAGAACCGTGGGGCCCGTAAAACGGTATTTCGTCAACGTTCTCAGAATTGAACCAAACTTGGGTCACAAGACCATCGTAACACTGCGAATCCATTGGCACAAGTTTTGTTATGAAATAACAAGCACACGAAATTATGACTAGTGTCAGAACATGTCGATACAGTATTTTTCGACGGATACGCATTGATTCCGGTGTGCATGCACATCCAAATCAACTTCCTAAAAATCCCACACGTCCGTGTTGACGATACTCGCCTTTCAGTATAATTTGCACACGACGAAGTTGCCTCGTTTAGCGGGATGCATCCCGTTTAAAAAAAAATGGGTTTAAGAAACCAAGTTTTCGATCAATTTCAACAGCTAATAAATCACAGCATAATCAACAATAAAATAAACTAATTGAAGAGATTAAAACTTGTTTATGTTGTCTAAATTACTGTTTAAGTAGAATTTTAGTATCGCGTGTCGTTATGAAGATAATGGGACTCAAACACGCGCACCTGGGACAGTTTCTGTTTCTAAAAATAAGTTATTTTTTTTCCTGTTTTACGTCGCTGTTTGCGATAGACACAGGACACGATACACTAAACTAATTATATATGGTTCAAAGGGGTTATTTGGTCTTCGCATAGGACTCGACGGTTCACTGTTAGGTCTACTGTGCAGGGAGATATAGGGGAGAGAAGATGGATACCTCGCTGTGTGCTGCTGATTGTGATGTCGGACGGCCTGTTCGTGCGGCGGCCTGCGGCGGCGTTCGGCGGTTGATGGCGGCTACGATGGTCGGGAATGGAAGAGAAGATTATGGTGGTTTCTCTGATGGTGGTAGTGTATATATAGGGGGTGTGAAGGGGGTTACAGAAGGGGAAAGGAAGGGTCGTCGGCCGTTGTCGGGAGGGGAAGTGGTCGGGCTGGGGAAAGTTACTATAGGGGCTGATTCGGGTTATTGGGTAAGCGGGTCTGCGGGTCTGCGGGTACGAGTTTAGGTTTAAGATCCGGGTTTGGGTCTAGGTTTATTTGGGTTGGGTTGGGTTGGTTTGGTTTGGTTTGGGTTGGTTTGGTTTAATTAATCAATATATATATATATATATATATATATATATATATATATATATATATATATATATATATATATATATGGCCATCTAAAAATAGTTTTGGACTTCAATAAATTTCAGAAAAATTCTATAATACTCTATTATAGTTTTACACCAAAATATATATTTTTTGTACTATATTAATAATTAATTAAATATACATAATTATAAATCCATGAATATTATATATTATAAATGGCTAAAATTTACATAAAATTCTTCCTTAAACTCAGTAATTACAAATATTAAAATTAAAATATAATTTCTAAAAAAATTAGGGTGTTTACAATAATGACTCAACTCTCCAACCAAATAAGGACAGAAGTTGAACACCATACTATGACGGTCCATGTCCCTAAGCTACTAGCATAATTAAAATCACAACCAAGTCAAGTTAGAATGGCCAAACAATGTTACGGCTTGTTATGTGGAGTCTGGGGTTATCCTAGATATAATAATAAGCATCCTCAGATCTTGCCATGTCAATCAGTACAAACCGAGCCAATGTTATACAAGAATAAAATCATGATCGCACCAGTTTCCCGTAGGACCACCGCGCTAACTATCGCACCAGTTCCCCGTAGGGCCACCACGTTAAATAAATTAGTAACAGTTCCGACCTTCCTATAGGAAAAATGTTGGCTCGGTCTTAAATATAAAAATATCGAATATTGTACTCCACTACATGTAGATGATATACAATATCCATGGTGGCAAGCCTTACATGCCATGAAAATTATCATGGGGTGGCCCATTACGCACGATCTCGGGATGCCGTTCCCTCTCTATGTTCTTATCAACTTTTATGTTACCTAATTAACCCTACAGTGATATGTAATTTTCTTCCATGGCCACAGGAATATTCTCCTTAATGATGTTGTACAGAGTACGGGCACATTTGATACGAATCCATTTAATATAAGGAGTCAAGTCTGGATCCACCCAAACATAGATACAACATTCAAACCAGCAATAACCTAGCCACGTTATGGTTTTGACCCATTATCATTTCCATGCCATGAATTCAAGAATATAATATTATACACCGAGTAAGAATCATTATGTCACAATCAGTGTACATGTTGACTAATATTCCACACTTAGTGTACAATGTAGCCTTTATAAACAGGCGAACAGGACAAGTGCATCGGCACGAATACAATAACCAAGTCAGAATACCAAACCTATCAGTTGGTCACATGAGTCATGTTTGATCAAGTCAGGAGTCACAATTAATTAGGAATCTTATATCTCATATGATCGAGTCACGGTTATGAATGCCTCATCAATTTCTCAAATTCTGGAATCATAGATCATCAATCATGGTCAAGCTCAACTAAGCTAGAATAGGCATTAAGTGCACAAGATGACCCATGCATGCACAATCAATCACAAAAGTCCTGGGTTGGCGCACTTTGCAAGTGCCAAATATAGGCTAGTCAGGAATATTAGAGCACTATGCACGAGCAAGCAACTATATGGCGCACAAACCTATAACACTAGGTAACAAAAGTCATGGCACAAAAGTCTATAATATGGCGCACAAAATCGATAATAGAGCAGCAGGAAGATGTGGCTCACAAATCAAGAATTACAAGAATAGGCTCACTCAACTCATGCAAGCAAACTGGCTCACAAAACAAGAGTTATAAGTAAGAAGAGTGGTGCACTATGCAAGTGCAAAACAACTACAAGACAAAACACAAGTCCCCAGGCAGCGCAACAGTCGAGGGTGTAGGAACCCTAGAGGGGGGTGAATATGGTCAAGCTAATAAATCTAGCACAAATGATTAATAATAAATAATTTAAAAATTAAGTGTGCAAGAAGTAAAGAAATAGAAATATTGACACCCGATGTATCCTGGTATCCTCCTTGAGGCACTCTAGTCCTGGAAACTCTTGTCTGGCTTGAATCCACTGTTAGCAAAATAGTTACACCACGAGCTTTGATCCGAAAGTCCATTGACTTCCTACATAAGAGCTTTGATCCGAAGGCTCTCTATCTTCACACAAGCTTTGATCCGAAGGCTTGTACACTTCAACCTCTTACAAGATGGTTTTGATCTTCTTACAACAAGTATAAATATCTAACTTTTATAACTCAAGAACACTCTAACACAATTTGTGGATAGGCAAATAAAAGCATTGGTGGAGTATTTGTGGATGGCCTTTGATAAATTAGAAATTTTAGGCTCAAAGGGATCAACATTGAAGGAAGGGGGTTCAAGGCTTTATATAGGCCAATACAAAGAAAAAGAAAAAAATATAATTTTCAGCCTGCGAACGGTATACCGTCGGTATACTACAATATACCGTTGGTATATAGGTCTGCAGTAACAACGGCTATAAATATGACCATTGTGATCATTTAATGCACAAAATTCGACCGTTTAATTGCCAAATGTGATGAACCGGTATACTGTCGGTATAGACCAGTATACCATCGGTATGCCGGTCCAAACGACAGAGAGCAACATTTATATAAAATCGGTATACTGTCGGTATGCCAATTTTTAGCCGAAAATGATCCTGGGTTATGTTCTACCCTAACTTTCGATTTGGTCATCCATTTCTTGCGTTTATAATTATTTCTAAGACTCATTACAGACTCTAGACAGACTAGGACATGTGCAGGTTTCTTTAAAGTCTGAAAATGATGATTGGCATAGCTTGGCTTCTTCCCTTGATAGATGATGGCTTTTTTTTCTTGACGACAGTTGTCCTGAGATGTCGTAGGCGGTTTAGAAAAATCTTCTGAGATAACGTCGTCTTTGGCCCATCATAATTTTTTTTATTACATACGTCCATGTTTGTTCTTGTTGCTTTTCTGCAGATACAAGTTAGGCAAACAAAGCAATATACATAGTACCAAGTATGACAAGTTTTAATACATTTTTGGACTATGCTAAGTTTAAGTATTCAAAGTAGTGATAGCATGAATATTAATGATATCATAATGTTAAATAGAATAGATTAACCATATTCAAAAATATAGTTAGATTATTGTGCTAACAATCTTTTCCTTTTTGATTATGGCAACTCGGTTCTATTAAGATGGTTTTAATAGAAGCTCATATCACTAATATGTAAAATAATAAGCATATATCACTAAAGGTGGAAGAATATTATACATAAAATAGTAATTTCATGAATGGTTAGTGATATTTAAAAGCTAAACTTAATCGATTTACCATATTAAAAAATATAATATAATCAATGAGATAACAATCTCCCCCTTTTTGATTATGGTAAATCGGTTAAGTTTAAGATGGATATAATAGAAGTATATATCACTAATATGTAAATGATATAAGCATACATCTCTAAAAACATATTACTTAAACTACTTCTACCCCCTTTTAAACATAATAACACATACTTAAACTTACTTCTCCCCCATTCCCATAAAAAAAAATAAACTCCCTCTACTAGTAGATGCAAGTAATTCAATCTCTAGTAAATAAATTAGAGCAGAAGGAAGACATAGACAATCATGATCAAGATCAGTTATGAAAGCAAAATGAGAAGTGTGTAAAGACAAGTTTTAGAAAATACACAATTAATGTATAATACCAATTAAAATATTGCTTGTCAAAACACAAGGTAGTTAGTAATATCAATGTGGAAAGATGAGAATAATGCAATAATAGGTTTACTAACTAAAAATCCAAGAAAGAATTCTAAAATATTATATGATATGGAATATTACTCTAGTTTGGAAAGAATGGATTTAAAAAAAAGCCATAAATATTAGATATTTGCAAATATAATAGATAACATGAGAATAATAGAAGAAACAATAAGGATTTTTAACAATGATTAAGTAAACAAAAATGATTCACAATTTGCCCATACAAATTAGTGGATCAATGCCATACAAGGAGTATAATCATTGAAAAAAATCAAGTAGATATACATGAAACTTTCTATTTGCAATATCTATTCATTTACCCAAGTTCATGCATTTGAACTCAATTACCATAACATGTTATACGAATAACTTTTAGATAAACATGAAGGTGTTTGATAATAAACGAAATAAATAAAAATAGGTTTATACAAAACCCTGTCTTTGGTTTACAAATAAGAAGTACTATTAATCCTATACGAGGATGTTAAGTACAAAATTTAATCTGGGTAAATATTGCTATATGAGTCTGATCTGCAGTCGATCACTTTGTCCCTTGGACCACACGATGATGAAGAAGTGCTGTAGAAGAAAGATAAGCTTCAAAGATTATAGGAGGGGTTGAACTCTCGTTGCCAAAGTAGTCAATCAATACTCTCTGGATATACTCTCTTTTCTTGAAAAATCTTTGCCCTTTCCGACCTCTCGACCTTTTCTCTCCTTGTTTTTTACCCTTTTTCTCTACCACGGAATCTTCGACCCCTTTTCTCCACTTCGGAATCTTCGACCCCGGACCTCTGTGGACGGAGGTCTCTATTTATAGAGTTTAGTGACAGTAACCGTCCAGTCGGCGTAGAAGCCGGACAGTGGAGAGTGTGGCACTTTTTACGCGGCGGTTATAATAACTACTACCCATGTATAAATGATCTTCTGAATCTGCGTGTGACGCGTGTCCCATGATGAGGTAACGCATATAACTGCTGCGAAGATCACGGCATGCAAGCCACGTAGGTAACTGCCCCTCGCATAGAAAAGGTTGGCGTAGAAGCCAATGACTGTCACCATGGCGTAGAAGCCAAATAGTTATCAAGTTTAGCCTAGAAGCCAAGTAGGTCATGTTGGCGTAGAAGCCAAGTAGGCGTAGAAGCCGTCAGGTTGGCATAGAAGCCAAATAGGCGTAGAAGCCGTCAGGTTGGCATAGAAGCCAAATAGGCGTAGAAGCCTGATGCTGTGTGGATAGGTAGCTGGCGTAAAGATAGCCAATTATCCTTCATTGACTGAGGTCTTGAGCGTATTCTAGGCAAAATAGCCTTATCACGCACCAACACAAAATATAGCCTGAGTTGGCGTATTCCGAGGAGATAGCATACGGCGTGCTCCTGTAGCTGAAAATAGCCAGGTCGGCGTATTTCAATTAAATAGCGTACAGCGTGCTCCTATAGCTGAAAATAGCCTGATGGCGTAATATGCAGAGGTGATAATGTGGACGTATTAGCCATAATTATTGCTCATCCAGTCTTTTGAAAATAGAACCAAATCTCATGCATTAAATGCAGAGATCTGCCCCCATCATGCGCATTAACTGCAGAGACGTGCCTCGAGCTCTGTACGAAGAGCAGCTTTTGACGTGGCGGTTTGTTTCATCTTCTGCTGAGCGTAAAAGCTCACATCTGCCTGTATAAAACTAGGTAGTATATTCCCTGAATGCGTAAATGACGTCTTACATCGAGGTTGGTGTCGCTAAACGACAATTTTGGAGTTCTGTGCAGAATCATCATTACAGCCGTCGTCTGGATGGTCGTGCTGTACTCGTTTTTAGGAGTCAGTTTCACTGCATGATCTGATAGGTTCGTTCAAGGAATACGAAGAGTTCCTTGTACAATTTCCTACTGCATTAAAAGCGGATGGGTTTTACGCCATAAAGGCGAGGTAGCAACCTTTTTACGCTGAAGCAGTCTGAAATACTGTATTACGTGGGTTGTTCTGGAGCTATATTTTATGCTGAACAGCGTTGAAGCTCCACTGTACGCCAATGGCTCTGAAGTCATATCTTACGCCACCCAATGCTGGAGCACTATTTTACGCAGCTTCTTGCATGTTTGAGGGTTTTACGCGTATGATTCCTTAGCGTATTTTTCATGCTTCTACAAGACCCCCTTCAAAGTTTTCAAATTCCTCGTAATTTGAAATACTTTGAATGAAGCATGAAACGGTCAAGTCTGACACGTTCCACGAGGCTGATTTTACGGCAAAATTTTAGGGATTTGTTGGGATTTGGTGTGATCTCCTCTGCCTATATAAAGGCGACTGAGTTAACCTGTTTCTCCCACACTTCCTTCACTACCGAAAAGAGATGGTTGTAGCTGTTCGTCTTGCTGACTTGAGGAAGAAGAAGATCATGCTCTTCCAGCATGTAAGGAGCCATAAAAAGAGGCGCCTTCGAGCAAATGTCCTCTGCAACGATGGATCATGGAAGGATATCATAACTTCCTTTGCTCGGGATAATCAGCAATTTTATATGGCGATTCGTCCAGGAGAGAGGAAGGGTCACATTCAACCACACATCTTGCAAGCTGTATTTTCTTCCATCATGACGGTGGACGAGGGCAGACAAACTGGCCCTGTCTTCCAGTATTGAGTTGGGTCAGAATCCTAAATTAATCTCTCATGGCGTATGGAGGGTGGGCTCTTGAATAATTTACACAAGTCCAGTTGTGTATCCTCCCGCTATTAATCATTTTCTTGTTCATCGACTGTGGAAGTCGATGAACTGCTGTAGAAGACAACAAAGATCTCCACCAATATGGGAACCCGACAGAACAGATTCTTCGGCGTGATCTTTAAATGAGAATGAGAAACCCTTTGTAGAAAAATGATTTCCATCATATGTGATCATGAAGATGAAAAACCCTTTGTAAACTGAATTTCCATCATATGTAATCATGATTAATAAAATTGTCTTCTTTTACGCATCTGATGATTTGCCATATTTGCTGAGATGAAGTCTGAATATGTGCAGCTTCGGCACGTCTGAATAACTTTATGCCAACTCTGATAAAAAGAGTATCTGATCTCGTCCAGTCTTTTACGTGTGGTAGGAGACGCGTAAAAAATTGCTTAGCATTTAAGTCGAATATCCGAACTGTCATGCTGTTTTGAACGAGAAGTTGCGTAGAATTCTGAACTGTCAATTCTCTGATAAGAAGAATTCTTGTTCAGACCATCATCTTCAAGAATGATTTTCCAAAAATCCCTTGAAGTAGGGCGAGAAATGGCTGTCAAAAACTGACCATGCTTGAACTGTAGAGAAAGTATTCTGACTTGATTTTGGATGAACTTTCAATCGACCCAAGAAGAAGAGTCATTTTTAATGCTGAACTCTGTATGCTTTGGGTACTTGGGATATTTTGAGGCCAAGAAGGAGCATCTTCTGCGTGAACCCTTGTAATTGTACGTCTTGAGAATTGTTTAGATATACGCATACTCTGGCCTGCGTATTTTAAGATATGCGAAAAGTCATGGATTCGTAATGTAGACGAGCATAAAATCATAAGTTTGTAGCCTCTCGAGCGTAAAAGTTCCTGAGCATAAGAGCATCCGGGCGTAAAACCGTAGATTTATAGCCTCTGTAAAGAAAACTTCCGAGCATGAAGTCATAGATTTGTAGCCTCTGAGCGTAAAAAGCTTCTGAACGTGAAATCATAGATTTGTAGCTTCTGAGCGTGAAGTCGTAGGTTTATAGCCTCTCGAGCGTAAAAGCATCCGGGTGTAAAACCGTAGACTTATAGCCTCTGAGCGTAAAATCGTAGATTTGTAGCCTCTGAGCGTAAAAGCTTCTAAGTGTAAAATCATGGATCTGCTCTGTGCATAGAATCTGGATCGATTGACTGTCCATCTTCTTTTTTCAAATAATAGGCTGACGTGGTCCCCAATCATAACCGAATATTAAATATCAGATTTGGTTAGGGATTCGAAGAGTTTATCTGAACTCTATAAATACCCCAAGGCCTTCAGAGAAGAAACTCTTTATCTGTCTTTTATAAAAAACCTTCATCTCTTCGAGAATTCTTCTTCGTTCCTTCTCTGAGCACTCTGAGTTTTTAGCAATGGCACCGAAATAATCTTCCACCGCTAAGGGAAAGAAAGCTGCCTCCTCTTCTCGCTCTTCTGCTCAGGCACGAGCGACTCCCATTGGGCTGAGCGAACCTCGCTCCGAACGAAGTAACCCACCGTCAAGCTGTGCACCGGGCTTTGTAGGTAAAGCTTTTGGGACGAAGAAAAACGAGAAAAATCCTTCGCACACGTTGTACGTGAACGCGCTAGGTCATCTTTTGTGCTGAGAGCCTCTTTGAGGAAGATGATGCACATAGATATTTTATCATTTACGCCCACATTCTTAATGTGTCAGCGTAAAAACTCCATATTTTCGCAGTCTGGCGTAAAACTCTGACTGTCAAAATTTGGCGTATACGACAAACTTTGATTGTTACGCCCTGGATGAAAATTCCAGCATAACATCTCAAATTTTGGCAGTCTGGCATAAAAACACAGACTGTTAGACTTTTGTGTATACTGCCAACCTTGAATATTATGCCTCGGAAATAGGTTCCAGCGTAAAAAGCTCAAGTTTTCACAGTCGTGGCGTAAAGCAAAGACTGTTAATCTTTGGCGTAAGCTGCAAGACTGTAATGTCTAGTATAGAAACTGACTTGTCCTTCTTGTATTTTGTAGTGGACTTGCAGATCCCTCCGTTGGCTGAGGTGATGGGTTCTGCTGCTGGGATGCTGAACTCCAATTACCTAGAGGATTTGTCCTACGTGACATTCCCTATTTCTGGAACCCAGTATCCTGAAGGAAGGGGAATTCTGATATCGTCTCAAGGAGAGCGAATGCTGTTCAACATGATCAACGGAGAGCCCCTGACGTATATAGATAGGGCCAAATATATAAAACCAGCTTTTCTCTTCGGGGATATGATTGATAAACAATCCCAGACGAAGCCCAAGAAGAAAAACTGGGTTTTTATTGCTGGGGGCATGGTCATGTACCTACCCAGGATGCCGAAAGATTACCCTATCTTGGCATTCTTCCATGCCACGCATTCCAGAAAGATGTCATGGACCCTGACCCCTAATCTTCACGGCCAGTCGAGGAAGATATTTTATCAGAAAGGATCAGGCCAAGGATTATTTATGAGCCGTCCTTCAGGTCCCGTTATGCTCTTCAGGGGATTATTTCCGGGTATTGTCCCGAGTGAAGACACTGCACTATTCCAGCCAGTCCAATTACCGACTTTTTATAATAACTTCATGGGGCATGGAGGAGTATACCCCAAGGTTAATCCTCGGACCAACGGGTGGCTCACCCCTGTAAATCTTCGATGGGCTCGTTTAGCTGCCTGGGCCCTGAAGAACTTTTAGACGAAGCTGGAGAGCATTGGTCTATTCGCGGCTGTGAATGCTATAAGTGTTGGGTTACCTCTCAACCCTAACCTATTTTTAGCTTTGATGAAGCGGTATATCCCGCTCACTGGGACTTTCGCCACTCCGCTAAGGGAGTTAGGATTGGCCCTGCACGAGATGGCAGAGATTTTAAGACTGCCAATGGGGGATACTCCTTATGAAGAGTATGTTCCTAGAAACAAGGAGCTGGGAGATATAAACCCTCGGGTAGTGGCAGTGTACCAGGAGTTAATGAGCCACTACCTTTCTTGCACCACTTTTTATCAGGAGCCGTCTGATTTGGCTCACAACAACAAGTGGGCATCATATCTCTTTTTTCATCAGGCGAGAGATGCTAAGCCAGACAAAGTTGTGGATAACAGGGATAAGCCTTTGAGCCTTCTGAGCGTGCTTAATGCTCAAGTAGTCGATGATCTTATTGAAGACGCTGGGGCTTCAGATCAAGTTCTTGATGAAGGGATAGAGAATTATCCTGCAGGCACTAAAGCCTACAGTTATATGAGGCATTGCTGCAGGTCTCTGTCAAGGGAAGCTCAGCTGGCTGGCTTCCTCTCTGTATGGCTACGCCGATTGGTAGTACCTGGCATCGCATCTGCAAATCGCATTCATCGTAACACCTTATGGCCTGCAGTGCGTTTGGTGTTTGGGGCAAGACTGGGCCTGCTTCCTGCCATGGTATGCCGGATACAAGCTGGCCTGAGGGCCATTACTGATGGCTGCTTGCCGACGAAACATGGCGTGACAGCTTTCCCAGGGTAGAATTACCGTTCCTATATCTGATGGGATGGTTAATTCTTCATAACCCCAGGGTGATATCTCCCGGCTCTGCCAGTAGTTCGAGAAATAATTTCTTGTTGAATTACAAGAATTCCACCTGGAACGTGACCACCGTCGTAGACTGTCGGCGAGCATTAAATTTTGCTCATAGCTGGAAGCTCTTCTGCACCGTCCCCACTGTACATATCAATCAACAGGGGACGAGACTTCAGGATTCAGGTGAAGGGAAGACCGTTCTTTCTCCTGAAGCTTTTTATTGGTTGGTCTGCATTAGACCTTCCCATTTGTTGTACAGAAGTGAAGACCATTGCTTCTTGGAGCCCTATCTGCCTAGCCGGTTTGTCAGGCAATTTGGGTATGACCAATTGCATGTAGAAAATGCCATCACGAGCTTCAAGTCCAGAGGTGGACTTATTGATGGAGCGAGAGAATGGCGGTACTTCATAATGGGTTGTACTGGAGCAACCTTTACTGTGCCCGTAACTTCTGTCTCCATGGAGTTGTGCATCCTCCATTCGTACGCCCAATTTTATGTGGCCATCAATACCTTCCATCGCGATTTTGACATGCGTAAAAGTTTTAGGATGCCCTCTCATAAGTCTGCTGGAAGAGAGGAGGATCCATCAGTCTCTTCTGACGAAGGTGAAGACCCTGTCGGTCAAGATGAGCTTTTGTTGACGGTGTCGAAAGGCGTAATACCTCCACCTGCAGAGCCTCTTATTATCCCTAGTAAGCGAAGGGCTCCTATTCTGAAAGATGCTTCCCCTCGCAAGAAAAAGAAGACTGTTACTGGTCCTGTCAGGATTTCCAGCCATGAGGCTCCTAGGAGTGAGCCTGCTGTTTCCCCGGTCGGGGACGATTCTTTGATTAGAGGTCCTTCGCCTATTAGAGAGGGAATCTCCACAGTTTCGGCTGCCAGTGCCGGAGATTCTTTGCTCGAACCTACTGTCGCTGCTACCGCTTCAGGTAGTGCTACGAGATCGCCTTCGAGGTTGAGCAAAATAAGGATCTCTTTATCCAGCTCAATAATGGGTGTAACCCCTGCCGCGTCTGTAAGTATATCCAGCGAGATTCCACCCGATGAACCTCGAGTGGATCTTGGTGAAGACCTGGAAGAATACCTGCCAGTGTCAGTTTTCACACCCCTTCTCCAGGTATGACAGCTCGCTTAACATCATTAAGAAATGATTTAGCTGTACTGGCTGCGGACGCGACATATATACCATCAGCCATGGGTAAATGTCATCTTTACGCCTCTTTTAGAAAAATTAACATCATGTTGATATTAACTTTCTCTTGTCCTCTTTTCAGGGGAAGACATCTATGGGGAGGGTAGCGTCGACGCAACTTTTGGCTTTGTTGCGGCTCCCGCCGATGAAACGACGGTGCTCGACCTTGAAAAGGAAACATTTTCGGGTGCCGGCTCGCCCATTACAGTCCCTATATATTCAGAGGAGGATGAGCCTATCATCACGACTATGCCTCCTTCGAGTACGCCAGCCACTTCGGCCGTTGTTGGCGCCTCTACTTTTTTCGCGCCATCTGCTGAAGCGACGACTGTGACGACACCCTCTACAGTCGTTCCCGGAAGGGGATTCGTCGATATTGCAGCCACTCCCAACGTCCATTCGAATTTTGCCATGATAGTTGAGCAGTATACTAGTATTTTCTACACCACTTTGAAAACTCTGATATCAATGGTGCTGGAGAAGAATCTAGGCTTCAAGGCTCTGAGGAGGTCCTCGCAGTTTGCGATAGTGCCGATTAGAGATTTCAACGACGCTGGGAGAGCTGATATGCTGGAGCAAATAGTTAATAGTTTAGAATAACCCATTAATAATTATTTGCAACTATCCCAAGGAAGCATTGATAACCTGATTCAGGCTGAATATGAATCCTTGACTGCGAGGCTTGTTGGGAGATAGAAACTCTGAGCAAATCCATCGAAGCTCAGCAACAAGAGATGAATAAAGAGCATACCGCATTGGAGTATGTCATTCCCCAGCTGGCTAAGTATGAAGACGAATATGAGGAAGAGGCAGCGAGGGTGCATAAATTGAAAGATGAACTCGCTCAGACAGGGGAGAGGGCTCTCGCCTCATCGGCAGCTAGAGATATGTTGAAAGACCGACTGAAAGTAACTCAGCAAAACCTGGCCCGTGTGGGTATCATCCATGCAGATTTTGTGCGTGCTCGGTCTAAAATGTCTGCCTTGAGCAATAAGGAGGCAAGGTTGGAGCGGGCTCGTGCTACAGTTTTGAGCTCCAGGAATGAGAAGATGGCCGCTCTGGCGCAGCAGATCCGTGATTTGACTGCTCCTCCCAAATGATGTACTTTTTTTTTGTTTCTTCTGTAATTTCTTGGAGACAATAAAGACACATTTTCTGACTTTGTGGACCCATCACTTTAGAATGTGATAGGCTAGGCTGAAAGTAATATCAGAGGTATCATTAACATAACATTCTTTCGTTAAGGTTTTGCTGAATGTAAATCTATTCAGAGTTAACATGAACCTGAAAGAATATAATCCAACTAAATTTGTATACTAAACACTATCAGAGGTGATATAAACATGATAGGCTTACCAATTAGTTAAGAATATCTATTCGAAGGTCACATGAACCTGATAGGATATGATCCAGCTAACCTTTGTGCATGGTATTATCAAAATAAGATCTTCATCATACTCTGTTAGGCAAAAGAGATTAAGTATAGTACTTCTTTGGAAATTTGTCGTTGATAGGAGCCATTGCTAAGAAAATGTATGAGGACATCCCACTGGGGGATCTTTGGTGGACCTATTATTTGTTGCGCACGTTGAGTGCAAATAATAAGTTCGAAAGAAGCCCTATCAAAGGTAATATGGACGTGATAGGTTTTGTGGGTAGTAAAGACATCCCGCTGGGGGAATTTTTGTGGACCTATTACTACAAGAGTGTAAGTAATAAGTTTGAGACGAGTCTTGCCAGAGGCAAAATATGACTCTGTAGGGATAGTGGATAGTCCAGAGGTAATATGAACATGAAAAACTCAGCCTGAGAGAAATATTATGACAGCAGTTCAGAGGTAATATGGACGTGAACTAGTGTCTGAAAAACTCATTGTGGAGTGATTTTTGCTGAATAGGGATAGACCTAAAGAATCCGCTGGGGAAACTTTAGGGATCGGTACTTCTTTGAGGGAGCACATTGTTACGTTAAAGTAAAATCAACCCCTCATTTATAGATGCAAAGTGACGACTCTGGCGTCGATCAACTCCTGGATTTTTCTTTTTAGTACATAGCATGCCCTTGTGGGGTGATGATTGTACCGATGAAAGAGGCAATAATCTGGGTCATCGACTTTGTCAGCCCTTTCAGGATATCTGATGTTAGGTAGCTGAAGCTTGTTTTCCTTCATCAATATATTAAAGATTTCAATGATGTCATCTTCATTGAAGGAGAAAGTCCCTTTTGGCCTTCGGGCTCCCGATGCCTGAGTTTTACGGTCTTCCAGGAAGATGGTCATCGTTGCCTCATCTTCGAACTCAGAGGGAATTCTACCCCCTGCTTTGGATGCTGCCCTATTTTGTCGAGGTAGACTACCCCCAGACATATCGTGGCGTTTGTCCCACAGAAGTTGATTTAGAAGGGCTTGCCTCTGGTATTACAGGACCAGACTCTGGAGGTTTGGAGCTTGCAAGAGATACAGTGTATCCTAACCCGAAACGAGTTCGTTGACAGTAGGGATCACCATGCAACGGTGTTCGTCTGCCTTTCCCATAGTTGTGGCCTTGTTTCAACTTCAAATCATAACCCATGCTTTGTATAATTTTTAAAGCTTGTGGGCTATATCTGTGGATTTGCATTTTTCCACCATCTGACTCGCGAGACTCTTCTTGTACAATTAGTCTATTCCGCGTTCGACCGAAGACTATTGGATATTGATCGTCGCGAGTAGGTGGAACAATAAAGATAGACTCTTCATGTGGTCCACATGTCATGATGACATTAGATCTTGATGCATCTTCCCACATGATCTCTCCATGCTTGGAAGTTAGGGGCACTGAATCTTGATTTTTACCCTTGTTTTTGCGTTTCTGGATCAAGAAATCATACAAATCAGGGAAATTAGCAGAAGAAGGAGAAGAAGGCTTATCCTGCCTTTTTACATCAGTGGACCTGTGGAGATTAGGAATTAGAACACTTTCTCTGCCATATGAGTAGAGCAGTTCAGCCATATGAGTAGCACATGATCCATGAGGAGCGTATCTATCCACAAATTGGGCCTTCTTTACGCTGAGGGGCTTAGCCTGGCATAATTTGGAACTTTGCTCAGATTGACATAAAACTGAGGAAGTCCTCAAACTGTCATCGACGTTCCGCGTAATCTGAAGAGCGGGCAGATTCTTCTCTTGATGGCGTAAAGGCCGAGAGGTTAGGAAATTCGCCACTTGTTTTTCCTTGCGTAGATTACAGGGACCATCTGCTTTTCCATGGAGGGAAGATGCATTTTTACGAGCAGAGCACTTTTGAAATTTCTGATTTGGCGCTAAGGCCTTGTCAGAAACTACGTCTGCCCCGCCAGCGACGGGAGACGAGTTTTTATGCGCAGAGCACGATATATACTTCTGGGTTGGCGCTGAGGCATTGCCAGAAGTTTTGTCTGATCCGCCAGCGACGGAAGACTGAGTTTTACGCGCAAGGTGTGGAGTAGACTTCTGGACTAGCACTGAGGCATTGCTAGAAGTTTTGTTTGCCACGTCACAGACGGGAGACAGAGTTTTATGCACAGAGCGCGAAGGTTGCGAAGCTACAACCTTGTTGGTCGGAGAAATCAGAGAGTCGGCAGGAATGGTAGGGGATGTCCGGGGCATCCACACCTTACGCAATTTCCTATTGTCTTGGACAGAGAGGGAGTGAGAGCTACCCCCTGCTCGAAGCATGTCTTCGTAGGCTGATTGGTCGAATTAGACGACCAAGGTCTTCTTCATTGATCCTACTGATACTTCATCGTGTTGAGCAATTACTTTCTCCTCAGATAAGAAAGTCGTCCCCAGCAGAGTCGCCATCTTGTGTTTGATAATAAACGAAAGAAATAAAAATAGGTTTATACAAAACCCTGTCTTTGGTTTACAAACAAGAAGTACTATTAATCCTATACGAGGATGTTAAGTACAAAATTTAATCTGGGTAAATATTGCTATAGGAGTCTGATCTGCAGTCGATCACTTTGTCCCTTGGATCACACGATGATGAAGAAGTGCTGTAGAAGAAAGAGAAGCTTCAAAGATTGTAGGAGGGGTTGAACTCTCGTTGCCAAAGTAGTCAATCAACACTCTCTGGATATACTCTCTTTTCTTGAAAAATCTTCGCCCTTTCCGACCTCTCGACCTTTTCTCTCCTTGTTTTCGACCCTTTTTCTCCACCACGGAATCTTTGACCCCTTTTCTCCACTTCGGAATCTTCGACCCCGGACCTCTGTGGACAGAGGTCTCTATTTATAGAGTTTAGTGACAGTAACCATCCAGTCGGCGTAGAAGCCGGACAGTGGAGAGTGTGGCACTTTTTATACGGCGGCTATAATAACTGCTACCCACGTATAAATAATCTTCTAAATCTGCGTGTGACGCCTGTCCCATGATGAGGTAACGCGTATAACTGCTGCGAAGATGACGGCATACAAGCCACGTAGGTAACTGCCCCTCGCGTAGAAAAGGTTGGCGTAGAAGCTAATGACTGTCACCATGGCGTAGAAGCCAAATAGTTATCAAGTTTAGCGTAGAAGCCAAGTAGGTCATGTTGGCGTAGAAGCCAAGTAGGCGTAGAAGCCGTCAGGTTGGCATAGAAGCCAAGTAGGTGTAGAAGCCGTCAGGTTGGCATAGAAGCCAAATAGGCGTAGAAGCCGTCAGGTTGGCATAGAAGCCAAATAGGCGTAGAAGCCGTCAGGTTGGCATAGAAGCCAAATAGGCGTAGAAGCCTGATGCTGTGTGGATAGGTAGCTGGTGTAAAGATAGCCAATTATCCTTCATTGACTGAGGTCTTGAGCGTATTCTAGGCAAAATAGCCTTATCACGCACCAACGCAAAATATAGCCTGAGTTGGCGTATTCCGAGGAGATAGCATACGGCGTGCTCCTGTAGCTGAAAATAGCCAGGTCGACGTATTTTAAGGAAATAGCGTACATCGTGCTCCTATAGCTGAAAATAGCCTGATGGCGTAATATGCAGAGGTGATGATATGGACTTATTAGCCATAATTATGGCTCACCCAGTCTTTTGAAAATAGAACCAAATCTCATGCATTAAATGTAGAGATCTGCCCCCATCACGCGCATTAACTGCAGAGACGTGCCTCGAGCTCTGTACGAAGAGCAGCTTTTGACGTGGCGGTTTATTTTGTCTTCTGCTGAGCGTAAAAGCTCACATCTGCCTGTATAAAACTAGGCAGCGTATTCCCTGAATGCGTAAATGACGTCTTACATCAAGGTTGGTGTCGCTAAACGACAGTTTTAGAGTTCTGTGCAGAATCATCATTACAGCCGTCGTCTGGATGGTCGTGCTGTACTCGTTGTCAGGAGTCAGGTTCACTGCATGATCTGACAGGTTCGTTCGAGGAATACGAAGAGTTTCTCGTATAATTTCCCACTGCATTAAAAGCGGATGAGTTTTACGCCATAAAGGCGAGGTAGTAACCTTTTTACGCTGAAGCAGTCTGAAATACTGCATTACGCGGATTGTTCTGGAGCTATATTTTACGCTGAACAGCGTTGAAGCTCCACTGTACGCCAATGTCTCTGAAGTCATATCTTACGCCACCCAATGCTGGAGCTCTGTTTTACGCAGCTTCTTGCATGTTTGAGGGTTTTACGCGTATGATTCCTCAGCATATTTTTCATGCTTCTACAGAAGGTAAAGGAGAAAAATTCTTAAGAAATAGAGATTCAATCGACTTGAATGCTCTCCCTCAAAGTATGACCAATCTAGATAATCATGAATTTTGGGTAAGTCCAAGCAAAGAAGGCCAAAACAATTTAGCATACAAGAAAAGCCAAGGCAATAAAAGCTTAATAGAATCATCAATAAAGATAAACAAGTTATTTTAGGAAGATTCTATCTATTAACCCATAAATAAGAGAGAAACAAAATAATTAAGATAATAGCATACACTCTCATAACCCTTCATGAATCATGAAAATGATTAAATAAATATTAACAAGAAGCAATATGAGTTCATGATGAACTAGTTATACCGCATATTAGAGGATGTAAATGAATTGAACCAATTAATTTCTCCCTCTAAGAATATGCGTATCTAGTTCCAAAGCACTTATAGCATCATAATAGATAAATATAAGATCTAGGGGATATATCAACTATAGATTTTCTTTCCCTTACTCAATGAATATAAGACAAAAGAATCATCACAAAAATAAAAATTATCATCTTTAAGAAAAGCGAGAACAATGTAGAAGGCACTTAAAGATTAGCAACATAAAGAAATATCTAATAAAGCATATAAATCAAAAGTTAAGAAACAATGACCTAAGTAGTATAAACTCATAAAGAAATAATTTAGGTCAATATATATTATCTTTTAAGAAAAGTCATCATGAAGCTAAAATTATAATCAATCAAATAAACAAAACATGATGAATGTCACAATATAGCTCAAATATACCAAAAATAAGTCCATGATTAACTAATTAAGCAAGAATTAATCAATTAATTACTTTACATGGACCTAATGGGGTTTTACCACATATATAAATTAATCAATGGTATGGACCAAACTTTGCTAATACTTTGATGAAAACAAATTTAGTTCAAATATCAAAGGCTCATATGTGTTAATCCATGAGTAGTGAAGGTAAAATAAAATATTTGACATGAAGCTTACATAGTTAGATAATCTTGAACTACCCAATCATTAGGATCATTTTTCAAGAGAGACAAATGAAACATGCATGATCCTAAAAATCTCATCACTAAACTTCGATCGAAATCCCAAGTCCATACTATAATAAAAAATCACAAATCAATAAAAAAATATAGAAAAGAGTCAATCTCTTTAATTTGAAATATTATAAATTTAGATATGATGAGATAAAAATAATGATACGATAAAATCATGACTCAAAAGTGAGAGAATTCAAGAGATGCTTACTAATGACTCATATGGAAGGAGATTAAAATAAAGAATCACAAACTTCAATAATCAAACAAGATTAAATCAAGAATTTGTCAAACTAATATTATAGAATAAACATATCTATCTGATGTAGAAAATAAATCACATCAAGATAATTCACAAAATTTGTTTTTATAAACTAGCATAACATATATAGATTGGAATAAAAAATAAATATTTAGATGAGTAAAAGTGAACTAAGATTATATAGCTTAACACTTTATTATAACAAAGCAAGCTAAATAACCAATTAGGATTAATAAGATAAACCATTAACAATATAAATGTGCTCATTAAAACTTGAGTCACTAATACACATGATACTTGCTTAAGCTTAGAGTATCTAATAAGGTCATACATTTTGAAAGATCAAAATAATTTATAGAATCTTCAGTAAGCAAGGATAATAGCAAGAATAAACACAACAAATAGAAAAATGCTCTTATCAAAACAAGTGCTAAAAGATTTACAAGAAGATAACAATAATACAAATCTTTTTACCAAGTATTGAGAACAATCCATGACAATAAAATTATATATCGATCTAGAGAATGCAAAATATTATTACCATAAAGAAATAAGTGTATTATGTAGAATTGGATAGATCTCAAAACAAGGGCTCAATCATATAGTAGCAAAAGGCATAAGGTATTTGAGGTATCAATTAGATGTATCCTTATATGCTACAACAATATTGGGAATAATAACTACAAACCAAGCATAAAATCCAAGGAATGAACAAAGAAAGATCATCAAGATCGAGAAAGCTAGATGTTAGAGAAAGTAAAAATATTTTTCAAAAAGCTTTCATAGTGCACAATAGAAATAAGGTTTTGAAAGATTGCACTAATAACTTAGGTAAAAAAAAGATACACAAGTTAAAGTACAAGTACATGTGATTCTTAAATAAACATCCATATATAGTCATGAGGAAGACAATAATAACTATTTTCTCTCAACAACCCGATTTCAATGATAGATCAATTTGAAAACTCAAAATCAAGGAATCATATATATATATATATATATATATATATATATATATATATATATATAGGCATACATGAAAAGATTCAATCAAATAAAAGCATGTATACACATTGTCAACCAAAAAGGCAAGAAGATGAATTCAAGAAAATGAATTTAAGGAAGAAGCTAATTGATTCAAAAAAATTGTCAAAAGAATCAATAGCTAAAATATGAGATAAGCACAAGTTTAAAGATACAAGTATAGAATACTCTTCAAATTAAAGTAAAACTTGAGCTTAACTCATATGCCTATATAAAGATATTTACACAAAAATATATAACAATATAAGAAATACATGAACATCATATGAATATAAGAGATTAATTATATAGTCATGTATCCTTAATGAAAGTTAAAATATAATCACAAAATCAAACATGTATAAATAAGCTTTATTAGGCACAACATAATTGATTCACAAGAGATTTGTCAAAAAGAAGCACATGAATCAATAGTGAATATATTATGCAAGCACAAGGTTAAATCAAAGTATAAGTATATACTTTTCAAGCAATAAGAAACTAGTACTAAACGCATATATTCATAAGAACCGATTATATTAAATATGACATTTAAAAACAAATCGGTGAGGAGTAACTATCTCAATGATATAAAGACGGAGAGACAAAAATATTTACTCAATTCAAAGTCTCAAGATCCTATGGAGTAGAGTAATATGCATGCTTTATAAATAAGGACTAATAAATTATAACATGCATATATAAATGTGTCATACTAATAGAAAATGAGTGATAGACTACATAGTGTGAACTAATTATTTTAAGTTAAGCAACTAGTCATGCTAGATAAAAGTGATTACAAGAGAAATACACAAAGCATGCTAGTGTCATATATCTCACATTGATTCATATAATAAACAAATACAAGAAATCAATGAGAGCTAATAGCAAGACATAAAAATAAAACATGCTAGATTCTATAAATATAGACAATTTAGGAAGAATCGTTTAGCATGTTACCAAGTTGGCTCTAGTGGCTACATTTGTGTTGGTGCAATTTCTTGGAATATGACCATTATAACTTTGCAATCATCAACATGCTCCACGGTGCTATATCCCTGTACAAGAAGCTCCACCTACAATATGAGACAAAGACTTTGGTATCCAAATGAGTTTGGATCCATATTTGTTAACTTTGGGAACCCAAGTGACATTTACTCTTGCATTGGTAGTAAAGCTCATATGAATAGGGAAACTAAAACTCATGTGTCTAATACGAGAGAAATAAAAGCACCTAATGCTAGTGTGTGCACATGTATTAGAATGAGCATAGTTGTGATCATGTGACATACTAGAATGATGAATATCTCTAGTGTGAGCAGGAAAAGATTTGGTTTTAAGAATATCATGTTTTGACAACAAATTATCATGCATACAAGTTAGAGAATTAAATTTAGCATTTAAAATATTATTCTCTTCATTAAATAAAGCAATTATAGAGGTAAAGATATTATTTTATTTTTTAAAGCATCAAAAGAAGAATCATGCAATTGAGATAACTCATGAGTTTGTTTCTTAAAATCTTCTATTGATGAGGAGAGAGTTTTGATTTTCAAAATCAAAGCATTATTTAAAATCTTTAAGAAACACAAGATGAGTTTTGAGAATCAAGTCTAGATAATAAATCATGGTTTTTATTTTTTAACAACTCATTTGCTTCTTCTAAATGACTAACCTTTTCAGAAAGTTCTTCATTTGTAAAATGAAGGTTATCAAAAATCTCTAAGGATTGGTTAGCCATAGCTTTCCACTTAGAGCATTTCTTATATTTAGAAGAAACATGATTGTCTATGCTACTAGAAATATAACCCTCTTTATCGGAGGAAGAATATGATGCCATAGATAATAAGGATCTACTCTAAGGATGTTAAGCCAAAATAAATAGAGTCCTTCCTCTGATACCAATTATAGGAATCCTAGAGGGGGTGAATAGGGTTAAGCTAATAAATCAAGTACAAATAATTAATAATAGATAATTTAAAAATTAAGTGTGCAAGAAGAAAGCAATAAAAATACTGACATCCGATGTATCCTGATATCTTCCTCGAGGTACTCTAGTCCCAAAAAATTTTGTCCGGCTTTAAATCCACTATTAGCAAAATAGTTACACCGCGAGCTTTGACCTGAAGGCCCGTTGACTTCTTACACAAGAGCTTTGATCCGAAGGCTCTCTAACTTCATACAAGCTTTGATCGAAAGGCTTGTACACTTCAACCTCTTACAAGATAGTTTTGATATTCTTACAATAAATATAAAGATCTAACTTTTACAGCTCAAGAACACTCTAACATAATTTGTGGATAGGCAAATGAAATCTTTGGTGGAGTGTTTGTAGATGGCCTTTGGTAAATTAGAAATTTTAGGCTCAAAGGGATCAACCTTGAAAGAAAGGGTTCAAGGCTTTATATAGGCCAATACAAAGAAAAAGAAAAATACAACTTTCAGCTTGCGAACGGTATACCGTCGGTATACTATAGTATACCATAGGTATACCGGTTTGCAGTAGCAACGACTAGAAATATGACCGTTTGGATCATTTAATGTACAGAATTCGACCGTTGGATTGCCAACTGTGATAAACCGGTATACCATGGGTATAGACTAGTATACCATCGGTATGCCAGTCCAAACGACAGAGAGCAATATTTATATAAAATCGGTTACCGTCGGTATACTCCAGTATACCGTCGGTATGCCAATTTTCAGCCGAAAATGATCCTGGATTATTTTCTGCCATAGCTTTCGATTTTGTCATCCATTTCTTGTGTTTAAAATTATTCCAAAGGCTCATTACAAACTCTAGATAGACTAGGACAGGTGCAGGCTTCTTCAGAGTCTGTAAATGATGATTGGCAAAGCTTGGCTTCTTCTCTTGATAGATGATGGATTTTTCCCTTGACGATAGTTGTCCTGAGATGCCGTAGGCGGATCAGATAAATCTTCTGGGTTGATGTCATCTTTGGACCATCATAATTTTTTATTTATATATGTCTATATTTGTTCTTGATTATTGCTTTTCTGCAGATACAAGTTAGGCAAACAAAATAATATACATAGTAGCAAGTATGGTAACTTTTAATGAATATTTGGACTATGCTAAGTTTAAGTATTCAAAGTAGTCATAGCATGAATATTTGTGATGTCATAATGTTAAATAGAATAGATTAACTATATTTAAATATATAGTTAGATCATTTTGCTAACATAGGACAGGACAGTAGAGATATGCCAAAGTCAAGCTTCGCTTATCGACGCTGAACTGAGCAAGAGTGCGCCAAGAGTTAACAAGTGCGCTGGGTTATTAATCCATAAAAGTGTGCCAATCGTTGAGCTTCCAGAAAATGCTCCAAAAGTTGTGTGTATAAGAGCGAAACACATTTGATAGTTAATGCACATTGTGTCAATTGTGCGTCGGTCTGCTGAGGAGGAAGTTGGTTAAAAGTGCGCCAAGGAGAAAGTTGGTCAAAAGTGCGCTGAAAAGTAGACTGGCGCACTTTTGCTTGGTTCATTCGATAATACATCAATTGTGCTTCAATGGCTAAAATATTTCAAAAGTGCGCCAGAGTCTGAAATCTTTCAAAAGTGCGTCAAGGAGGATTTTTTCCAAAAAAATTATCCCTTTGACATACTTTTACAAGAAATTGACAGTATTCTTAAAGTACGCATGAATAAGAAATACGGGTCACATTCAACATATGCCCATGGTACAAATTCTCCTGTGTACTTCTTGTCACTGTTCTTCTTCTCCAACTGACCCACCATTTGATGTACTCAGAGCTCGAGATCGAGACTATAACAGTGATCCATTCCTCAAGAAACAAGAACCAAAAATCAAGAGAAAATCCAGGCTCAAAATTAGGAAACAATATCTTTAAAAATACCTCATTTTTGGGGGATCATTTCCTAGGAAAATACTCATAAAAAATCTCATAATAAAATCAAGATAAAATCATTAACCACCTCAAATCTGAAAACTCCAAGAACTAACTATAATCAGAACACTACTAAAAACTAATTACAATAACAAATACGAAGAATAAAATTATAGCCGATCATGTTTCTTCATATTTGCAATATGTACTTGCCTATGAAAAAATTCAGAAGAAAAACAAGAAAAATGAACAAGTGAGGAGAGAGAATGAGAACAAGGATATATATATATATATATATATATATATATATATATATATATATATATATATATATATATATATATATATATATATATATATATGCAAGGGGTTGACGGTGAGCCGTCGGATCTCTCCAAAAAATTTAAGCCACACACCCTACTTACCACCACCACACCATCGATATTAGCCAATGTGCGCCAAGCTTCCATTCAACCATGCACTTGAAGTAAACCCAAATTGCGCTAAAAATAAAAATACTATCAAAGTGCACCAACTTGAGTATATTCCAAGTATACGAAATATGTGAGTGACAATCACTGACTCATGCTAGGACCCGTATTTAGATTTGAACCCTACTTTGGCCATTTAGGTTGAACCCTTGCGCCCATGAACCAAACCCTTAAACTTTTGCCTTTAGTATATATATATATATATATATATATATATATATATATATATATATATATATATATATATATATATATATATATGACCTTTTGTCTCTCTTCTTCTTCTTCTTCTTCTTCTTCTTCTTTCTTCCTTGCTCCCTTCTCCCTCACCTCCATGCATCTCCCCTAGCGGAACCCTAGTACTGGACCTAGCTAGGAAGAGGTCATTGGACTCTTAGGCAAGTACATCTTGTTGCATGATAAAACCTTAATTTTTAGATTTTTTTTATATATATATTCTTTAAAAAATATGTCTGATGGAAAATGTTTTCCATGTGTTCCTTGTCATTTTTAGTTCTTGGTGTTTTTGGTTTTGATGGACAAATTTTAGTAAATATGAGTTTCAAGTTATAGTTTTCTATGGGTTTTATGAGTTTTTCTTGGTATTGATCTATTAAAACTTATTATTTTTGAAAACCAGTATTTTCATATGATTGAGCATTTGATTTCGTACGGTTTTGAACTTTGGTTTGCTGGATTTGGACTTAGAATAAAGATTTTATGAAGGAAATAAAATTTTTGTTTTGAGCTTTTGACCATGGATGAACCTGCTGTTGGAGAAGACAAAGTTTTTATGCGGCTAGTGACCTATGTGGCCAAGAGTGCTATGTGTTCCGAGGGGGTTATGCAACCTGAGCTCCTTGCCGCATACTGGCAGCATGCGTCTATCTTGTTGATGCATGACTGCTTATTACATAGTGTTCAGGGACTAAGTCCATGAACTCCTTGTGTATTCACTCGCTGAACGAATAAAATTTTTGCTAAGTCCAGAGAACATCCATGCTGCCGAGAGACCTATGCGGCAAGCTGTTTATGCGGCTACGAGTTGTTTTCTTTGGACGCATGACTTTGAACGTTTGGCACATCTTTTTATGATTGTTGTCTTTATCTCCATGAAACTTTATAGCATGTCACATCTATCACTTTTAGTTACTTCTCTGACACGCATTAATGATCCATCACTCAGTACTTGCCCCTAGGAGTGAATCTATGCGGCCAGTGAGTCCATGTGGCCAGTGGGTGCTTGCGGCCAGAGAGTCCATTCTGCCAATGGGCGTATGCGGCATGAATTCTTGTGCACATTTTATGTTTCTTTTAATTATGTTCATTTAATAATTTTTTTAATGACTATTGCTGTGTGCTTCCTTATGTTGATACAAGTTTATAATACCAGACAAGTTTTGCATATAGTTCACGAGACAAGTTTATGTACAAGTTCACAATCCTCACGATACTGTAGGAATATTTGTGTATAAAAATCTATTTCATTTGACATCGGGCAATAGAGTGTTAGTATTGCCCAATGTATCGCGTGTCGCGAATACGATATCTCCTGAAAAGCTAGTACTCGTGATAGGGAGTTATCAAGTATCCACGACTCGAGAACTCAAAATAATTTAGTAATGATTAAACAAGATAATATTTACCTAGATCATTAGGAGGAAAGAATATTGTGCTACCCGCTACCCCGATCTCTAAGGGCCCCATGAAGCATGGACCAACCCTGCTTGGTATTGGCTCCATGACTGACCAAGTTTACTCATGCTGTGGCACTTACAAGAAAAGTTTATATACAAGTTTATGTTTATAAAGCAAGTTTATGATCACAAGTTTAAGTTTATGCTTACAAGTTCATTTTTTGTTTATGACAAACTAACAAGTTATGTTGCAGTGCTGTTGAATATGCATTTAAGTTTACTCAACAAGCGTACCCTTGGCCATCCGGGTTGACAGCAGTGCTGGTGGTAACAATATTCTTTAAAGCATGCATTTGTTAGTAACTAGGTTTGTGATAACCCTAGTTAGTTAATTATAGCAAACTGTAGGCATGGTTGGTCGTGCAATAAATGTTTGTCTATTCGTTAAGCTCGCCCTTTTAATTCATTCTTTCGGTATATGGTTAAGGTGCTAAGTTTTTCTCGAGTAAAGGTCTGCAACCCCGGTCCTTATTTGGTTTAATATTTTTGGTCCTGATCTAAAGTAGTTTATATGCTCTCTTGTCGCTCGTCGTCTTACTTTTATTTATAGCACTTGTTATCAGTTCTTCTAGTTATATTCTTGAGACAAGTATATTGGTACCATACAAGTCTCGATCAGCATTTATTTATTTTTTATGTCTCTTTTTTGCTGTGTGTTGTGCTGTGGTTGGTCTATCACCTTGAGATCCTTTGTGGTACTTGTTGCTTGGGGTTCTAACCCCATTGATTTTGTATGGCCAGATTACCCGAAGAGAACCAGGATCTACCGTAATTCCAGCAAGATGGTTCGCACTAGTAAGACTGCGGCCGAAGCTCGCGAGTGGGTTACCTTCCTCCACCCCTCGTAGTATTATTTTATTTTGTAGTATTTTAGCAAGAGACAGTGTTAGTCCCTTATTTTAAGATCACTTCTCTTACTTCGGTCAACATAATATATATATTAGACCATGACTGATATATTTGATCATGTATAATTATACTCTGCTAGTACAGTATTTTGTATTCACTAGCTTCATGATCATATGTGATATGAAATTCAGGACGCCATTTTTACTTTTATATATGATATACTCTTGTATTTGATGTTGATGGATTGAGATATTAGGATTTATTGGCCTTAGGACTGATGTCATAGCATGCTAGAGTCTACCTATTTGTCTTTTAGACAACCTTAACACATTGCTGCTTATTTTGTTATTCTGCAAGGTGTGGTTGGCCATGTCAGTTCTCGTATTTATCTAGTATTCTGGGAGCGGGGCATGACAAGGTTTTAGTGATGTCCTATGTAGGTCTATTTTTTTTAGAATTGTGGGAGGACTCATCTTGTTAGAATCTCAATCCTCTACTTATCTTCGATTGAACTCTACTTGTAACATGTACTTCTCGCTCTCCTTGAACTGCAAGCTTGCTTGACATGATTATTTCATTGTTGTCCCTTGTTGATATACTTGTGTCCTTATCCTTCAGGGATACCCCACCCTCTCCTCCTTCTGAAGGTTCTGTTGCACCGCTAGAGGTCCAGTGATAGGCCAGGATCAGGCCCAGCCACTGAACTAAGGGCAAACGTCAGTAGCTTTTTATCAGTCGTCTCCGTAGATCATGCATGCCCAACCAGCATAATCAGCTCCACCAGTCTTGCTGGGACGACCAGTTCAGCCCGCTCCGCCTTTCATACCAGCCCAGCCAACCCAGACAATACCACCAGTTCTTCCAGTACAACCAGGGCAAGTAGGCTCGCAGGCCATGTTAGAGATTATCCAAGCCATGATGATTGTACAACAACAACAAAATTAACTCAAACTTCAGCAACAAGTAGTTCAACTTTGCTAGCAGTTTCAGCAAGGAAACGAACATACCAACATAACTCTTTGCCAGAAAGTTAGAGTAGCACTCGAGAACAATGGGCATTATACTCTTAACTCAGTGACTAATGTTAGTCACATGCGTCCAACCCAGTTCCTAGGCACGGAAGATACAATTGTAGCAAATTCTTGACTCTAGGACTTTGAGGTCATCATTATTGCAACTAAGACCCCAGAAGATGAGAAGGTAGCAGTGGTAAAGCTATAACTGTTAGATCTTGTCCGAGATTGGTGGGCAACACAAGAAATGGTGCTTCGAATCCCATTGACTGGAGGACGTTCAAGGAGCATTTTTAGGAGAAGTATTTCCACATAACCGCCAAGTTTCAGCTCAAGCAGCAGTTCATCAACCTCCGCCAGAATACAAGATCAGTCTATCACTATGCGGATGATTTTTGCTGACTCAGCCGATTTGCACCCCATATGGTAGCTTTTAAAGAGGATCGAGCCAAGAGATTTGAGTAAGGGTTACATCTTGAGCTTCAACAGTTTATGGTGGGCCATAATTATACCACCTATGATGCGATTCTCAGGGCAGCTAGGTCCCAAGAACTTGTCGGCCAGAGATTAGTAGAAATGACCGAAGGCCAGAAGAGGTCACACTCATCCATGAGAGGCATCAATATTCAGTCATCACCTCCAGCATCAACAATCAGAACTCCTCGCCCACCAGCACCACCATGGATCCATAGTAACCTCAGTGCAATCCACCAAGCAGTCAGTATCAGCAGGATGCAGCCACTGCGGTAAGCCAGGGCACACCAGAGATCAGTGTAGGAGGGCCAACAACCAATATCTCAGATGTGGGGTATCTGACCACACGATTGGTTCATGCCCGCTTCTGTACCCAGAGGTTTTTTTAGTCCGTCATTTACCAGCTCCGCTTCGGGCAGCGATTGAAGGCCCACGAGGACCAATATTAGCAGTTCGACCACTAGCCCAGTGTCCTCTCCCGACGCAGACCCAACAGTTCCAGCAGCAACATCTGGCGTAGTATGCGCAAGTCCAGCAGGCCCAATAAGCAAGGCAGAACCAGCAACAAGTTAGAGCCACAACCCCTAGACGTTGGCCTGACAAAATATTTGGCAACCTAGAGCAGTTGTTAGTTGAAGGCCCTATGATCGTGGGTGAGATTTTTGAGCTACCTTTAGCTTGTCGTATTTTTGGGTTCTTGTCGAACAATCTTGTGTTCCGATACGTTTAAAATACAATAATTATTTCAATCATTTCATTGAGCAAAGGCAAGTTCCTTGCCCCGCTCTTTCGTCTCCGTATCTCGTGGTACGTGATGTCTATCATGCGATCCGACTGTGAAGGAACGTCCTGGATCTAAGTTATTTCCTTGATAAGATCGTTGGTACTGACTTACCCAAGGCTTGGCTCTTGTCCATTTTTGTGAGTCAATATAAGGTAAGCGAGGACGAATTCCTAATTGACTGACTCAGGGGTATATGTATCTATATGCCTCCATTTTACCGGTGTGCTGCTTCTGTGCATTTATTAATTAGTTACTTTTGCAGTTATCTTTTTTATTTCAGTTACTTGCTTACTATAATCCTTTGATTAATCACTTGTGATTTCTTGAGCTTTCACGTGTGTTCCAGCTCGACTAGCCTTGTTAAAATTTCGAGGACGAAATATATCTGAGGGTGGAGATGTCACACCCTATTTCAGATTTCGTATTCCCGTATTTTTAGGATTTATTTTTCTCTTATTTTATGGTGTGCATATATTTTTTTATATTATATATTGTATCTTGGATTTTGTCCTATAGCGGAGACTACCCGAGACCAGTAATAGACCCGTGGCTGTGCCACTGACTCATGCTAGGACCCGTATTTAGATTTGAACCCTAGTTTGTCCATTTGGGTTAAACCCTTGAGCCCATGATCCAAACCTCCCAACTTTTGCCTTTAGTATATATATATGACATTTTCTCTCTCTTCTCTTTTTCTTCTTCTTCTTCTTCTTCTTCTTCTTCTTCACTTTCTTTCTTCCTTGCTCCTATCTCCCTCACCCTCGTGCACCTCCCCTAGTCGAACCCTAGCACTGGACCTAACTAGGAAGATGTTGTTTGACTCTTAGGCAAGTACATCTTGCTCCATGATAAAACCTTAATTTTTGGATTTTTTTATATATATGTTGTTTTAAAAAATTGTGTTGATGGAAAATGTTCCTTATGTGTTCCTCATCATTTTTACTTCTTGGTGTTTTTGGTTTTGATGGACATATTTTAGTAGATCTGATTTTGAAGCTATGGTTTCTATCACTCCCCGTTTTCCATATACGTATTTGGAACATATTAGTTTTCGTGCTTATATTATTTTTTGCTTGCATGGTTAATTATGTTGCATGTCATGGAGACTAGACCAATTCTTTGGTTCACTTGGCTCTCGGTTTAATTGTTGGGTTGGTTGGTCATATGTCGAACCCATGGTCCAAAGCTCAACCCTAACTATATAAACTAACTTCTTTCTCTCTCTTTCCTCATTCTTTATTTCTACCTCTTTCTTTCATTTTTAGGCAAGTACACCTTGCATAACATGGAGAAACTCTAGATTTTAATTCTTTCTTTTTCTTTATATTTTATTATTCAAATATGTGTACATTATGATTCTAAGCACTTTTAATACTTGAAGTTTTCAGTTTTCATGGATGGAATTAAGTAGATCTGTATTTTTAGTTAAGGGCTTTCGTGGGTTCCAAAATTTTTTCTTAGATTTGATCTATTAAAAAATGGTATTTTAGAAAAATAGTTTTTGTGGTTGATGGAGAACTTTATTTCTAGTATTTTGCCCTTTGGTTCACTTCATTCGGAGTTAAAATAAAAATTTTATAGAGAAAATAAAATTTTGATTTTTGGAACTTTTTTGCCATGGCTGAACTTGCTGTCTGGAGAAGACGAAGTACTCATGTGGCCAACACCATATGCGACAGAGAGTGGTATGCGGCCTAAGCTCTATTCCGCATTTACCTTCCAACATGTGTCCATCTTGTTGGATGCATGACTAATTATTACGCAAAGTGTTCTAAGTGACAGAACTCTTTGTGTTTCACCTGCTGAACGAATGAGAAATTTGCTAAGTCTAATAGACATCTATGCGGCAAGCAGAGCATACAACAAGTAGACTTATCCAGTATTGGCACTATGCGCCTCTTATCTTTTACGCATAACTATGCTTTGTCCTTGCACATTTTTATATGATTTTATATTTTCCTTCCTGACACTTTATGACTTATCACATTCATCATTTCAGTCACTTCACTAACACGCATTTAATATACGTCACTCAGCACTTGTCCCAAGGAGTGGACTTTGGCTTAACCTATGTGGCCTGACTCTATGCGGCATCGACCTCTATGCGACACCGATTCTTATGTGGCCTTGACCTATGCGATATTGATCCCATGTGTCACTGGTTCTTATGCTGCCCCATGTGTATGTTTTATTATTTTGTTTAGTTATATATTTTATTGTATTTTGTGATTCTATGCGTGTTATAAATGATTGTAAATGCATGAGAACTAAGTGACCATGTGTTGTACCTGACTATATGCTTAACCCGACTATGAAATGACCTATGCAGCCAAGTAACTATGACTCCCTATGTGCCTAATTCAACCCATGTATTGGTATGTTCTATAACTCATGTTATTTACCAATGATTGGTAACTTGACTCGACTATTGGTATCTGTACTGATATATTTACTGTGTGCTATGTGTTCTTACGTGATTATGTTACATATTTTACACCGAGGTGTACCGACATGCTATACGACATGTGATATAATACAAATCCTCCAGCATGGACATGATAGTTGATTAATAACCAAGTGTGATTAGGAGTTGTGTTGATTGTTGCATCACGCTGGGGAGAATCCGAATTGAACTGCCAAATGACAACGAGGATTCATATCTAGTGTGCCCATACTGTGCTACGACATGTAAGGGGAATAACATGTGACCACGCCATGTGATTCCAGCTAACCATAGGGTTAATTAGGCAACTAAAATATATAGAGCCTTGGCAGGGACAAAATTTTGAGATCGTGCGTAACTAGCCACCCTCAATCATATGGGGAGTGAATGCTAGCCTTATGGATATTGTTTAAATCCTCATTAGTGGATGGCAATATCCAATTATTATATTGTACTATATGGTCTATGCGATCTTAGCTTTGTGGCCTTTCGAGGACCGGTGCATACTACTAGGTGCTACGCGGCGATTCATGGCTCGGCTAGCCCCTGTTAGAACATGGCTCGACCTGAGGATTCCTTTTATATGCAAAATATTTCTGGAATAACTCAGACTCCACCTAGTAAGCTATACAAATATTGGCTGATTATATAACTGAACTTGGTTGTACATTATACCTTCTATGAAATAATTTAGGGACATGGACTATCATGGTGCGAGGGTCTAACCCTTGTCCTTGTTTGGTTGTAGAGTTAGATTATTGTATCACGATAGGCTATGAACTGAAACTACGAGAAAGGACTATATATATATATATATATATATATATATATATATATATATATGCGTGTGTGTGTGTTTATTCTTCCTGGTTTTGTTTCTTCATTCGTGCTTCCTTTATGGTACTTGCTACTTGGGGTCTAACTCCACTCGTTTTGCATGGCTAGGTTTAGTGCCAGCACCCAAGGATCAAGCGTACTTTCTCCTGAACAATGGCGCGCTCCAGGCGGATGATCGATGAGGGACACGAGTAGGTTTCTTGATCACTGCTAGTTATTGCATATTTTACCCTTTTGGACGTTTAGCCACCGACACTTATTAGCCGTAAATCTGGATATTTAGTTTTCTTACATGATTATAAGTAATCAGACTGAAGCTGATCATGGTCATGTACTTTTGGACGTTTAGCCACCGATACTTGTTAGCCGTAAATCTGGTTTCCAAAATATTGTGGCAGGACGTTTGGGACGCCATACTTTTTTGTTATACATGTTCTTAGTTTACAGTCCTTACTTGACTGATTGAGACATTAGATGTTCTATGTACCCCTAAGTGACTTGCTTGTAGTATACACCCCCTTGTCTAGTTACAACCGTGACCGCCGTACGACGTTCGATACCTTGTACGGGGGAGCTGGCCATGTCCGTCTTCGTATTTCAGTACTGGGGCACGACAAGGTTTTAGTGGTGGCCCATTCAGGTCTGTATTTTCAAACTTGTGGGGTGTTGTAGTCATAGGAGTCTCAATAAAATATATCCCCTTTGATATCTTCCTTCGTCTTCCTCAATAACAATGCTTTAACTGTTCAAACTGCTTGCCTACTTGATCCTACCCGTCATATTCTTGATATTTCTTGTCATTTTCTTTAGGGCTTCTTCACTTGCTGGAACGACAGATATGGCAGGACAGGCTTCCCCTGGGCAACAATGGGAGGTAGCACCTTCTCAGAGTCAGATCCGGATAGAGCCAGTAGTTGAGCAAGCTGGCACTGTGGAACCGAAAGTTGGATATGATGAGCAACCAACCCCTGAAATCCTCGTACCCCCAGTACTAACGATAGTGCCAGCGGTACTTGACACTCCGGTATTACTAAAGATCCTCTGGGGAATGATGGATACACAGCAACATCATATGGCAGTACAGCAACATCAATAATTTTAATAACAAGAGGCGGATGTCTGGTTGAGTTAGGGCTTACAAACAACCTTGGAGAGAGGTGGAAGGACTGATTCAGGTGCGTCCATCAGGTTTTGTTGACTTAACCTGAGATATTTCGATGGTACAGAGGACGCCATCACCGCATACGCATGGTTGCAAGACATAGAGGTTATTCTGGTGGCAACGAAGGTCCTGGCTGATGAACAAGTTGACCAGGTGTCACGCCCCAGTCCCAAAATACCGAGGGACTGGATGCGTGATTATGGCCAGCAGCATGCACCGATGGACAAACCCAATTTAATGGATCCATCGGGCATACTTAAGCTGTATTACATCAGTCGGGGTCTACTATTCTCATCCACAGATATAAGATATCAACTTCAGCAAAAGAAATATTAAGTTACAACCAGACAAAGTAAATAAAATCGGAGAACAATCCGATATTAAGTCTGTTATATAAGTTCTCAAAGACAGGAAATAAAGAGTTCAATTAAACAGAAAATAGGAAAATAAAGACTAAATGACTGAGCATGGTGAAGCAGTTGTTCAGGAGAAGTCCTTAGCGGTCACCTCGTCCTCAGGTTCAGGTACTGCTCCGAGTAGTGCCCCTGTTCCGTACACCTCAGGGTAGATCTCGTCTGCTATAACTGGAGAACAAAACCAGGTCCTCAGAGGGACGTAACAAGGTACAGAAGAATACGAGCCATAATACAGTGAATGAGCATGCAAGTCAACCAAAATGTTAAACACAAGAGAAGCACAAGAAATTAATAAGTTTAAGACAGTGGCATGCCGATGTTGCTATCAAACAAATCTGGGTAAATAATTAAACTAGCTAAGTGATCATGCAAGTGAGAGTTATTATTCATACTCAGGCTGAGACTACTACAGGATCAGTGATAAGAAACCATAGCAGTGATTCTCGAAGGGCCAGTACAGGTGCCAAAGCTCTGTGTCAGAGACTAGGACACTTCCAGATAACAGTATATAATATATAATTTCAGCCTTGATATGGTAATACTCTCCCCACCCAATGAATCTCACGTCACAGATCTCAATGTTCATGTTACGCAAGATTGAAACTAATGCAGTCAGTCATTTATTAAGTTCTAAGAAGATAAACTTAAATCATAAAATCTATACAAAACCTCCTTGAATAATCAGGAAGATTCTATAACATGCTTTGTGTCAAGTGTCCTGGGTATAAAGTACTAGATAGGGCAAGTACAACAGTCACAGAAATTTAGAGCAAGAGAATCAAAGTGAATCAATAAACTGCATTTTATGGCAAGGTACACTTGCCTGGATTTCCTGTATCAATTATAGCTCGAGCTTCAGCTGGATTTCCAAGCAGTACTCCGGTTGCTGAAATAGACATCACCAACAGATCCAGAAAATATTAATCAGCTAGGATCGCCTGTCCTTGAGTCCAATTTGGAGACAAGGGCAAAAACGTCATTTCGGGTCAAGGCGGGGTCCAAATGTGGGCCGCTTTGTACCGAAAAACGTGCCAGGGTCAAAGGTCTCAAAAACAGTCCAACTTAGTGTCAACAGGTCAGGAACGATGATACGAACCCAACGGAACTTCCAGAATTGGATTCCGATGAGCCGTTCTCAAAATCGCCCGTCGGGTGGAGCCTGTGGGGCCCACGACACACGATTTTGTCAACGTTCTCAGAATCGAACCAAACTTGACCCACAGGACCAGCGTATTGCTACGAGTCCAATGGCGCAAGTTTCGTCTCGATCTGACTTGTGTACACTAAGTTACAGCGAGAAACAGAAAGTACAGATACGGGGCGGTGTCCGCGGATACGCACTGATTCCGGTGTGCACGCACATCCGAATCAGCTTCTGCGAAAGCTCGCACGTCCGTATCAACGACGCTCACGTATCGGTGAAGACCGTACGCGACCAAGTCGTCCCGTTTGGCGGGGCGTACTCGATTTCTGGGTGAATCAGGGTCTGGGTTTTTTCCTGTTTTTGGATCGCGGTGTGCGATCACCACAGGACGCGATGCCCCGAGCGGTTTGTCCGGGCACCGAGAGGGTCATACAGGCTACGCGTTACAATTTACGGAATCGAATTCTGAGCTACGAGCACAAAGTTACGGGTACCTGAACTTGGTCTGAAAAACCGAGATCTTCGTGTCCTCGTATCTCGATTTGTGTCCTGTGTCCAACTGACACTGTGTCCGACACGAGTCTGCCCTAGGGTTCAGGGATTCTGCTGTGCGGCGGCCGGAGCTTGGCGGGGGAGGCCGACCTGGGCAGCGCAGCACGGCGGACGGCGGCGTGCGGCGGCGCTGAGCGGCGGAGGCAGCGTCGGGCGGCCGGAGACTGCTGGAGTAAGGCGGCAGCGGGGCCTGGCTGAGGCGGAGGGCGGCCTCGCGGGTGCTGGTCTCGGGGTCTGGAGGCGCTGGCGGCAGAGCTCAGGGAGATCCGGAGGCGGCGCGGTGCAGCGAGGCGGAGCTGGGCAGCGGGATTTGGGGATTTTCGGCGGGTGGAGGGGTATATATAGAGGTGGAGGAGGGAGGTGAGTGGTTGTCCGGTGAGGGGAGCTGGAGCGGAAGGGTCGCCGGTTGCGGGGAGAGGGAGAGGAGGCGACGGGAGGCCAGGCGGCGGCGGCGGCGGCGTAACGGGCGGCGGTCGGGATCTAAAACGGTCGGGTCGGGGAAGAAGAGGGCACTGTAGCAGCGGGTTTTGGGTCCAACGGGTCGGGTCGGTTCAGCGGATCCGACCCGATCCGAAAATCAATAGGCGGGTCGGGTTCGGGTTAACGGGTTCGGGTCTGGGTTAGACCCGGATCCGACCCGATAAGGAATTTGGTTTAAATAAAAACCCGGTCCGGTTTAATTTGGTTTGGTTCGGTTTAATTTTAAAATAAACCCGATTTATTTGGGTTTAATAATTAGATTAGTATTTAGGGCTTTTAAAATTCATCCGGGGTCCAATAAATTCCCAGAAAAATATCCCATGCTCGGTTTTCTATTTTACACCATAAAATATTATTTTCATAATATTTTAATATTATTTATTATCAATTAAAAATCCTTTAATAATTAAAAGGCTGATTTAAATTACAGAAAAAATCCAAGATAATTCTAGAAAATTCCAGATAAATTATAAAAATCCAAATTAAAATTCTCTTGAAAATCAGGGGGATTACACCAGGTCTATCTGCAGCTTCAAGACCTTGTCCGTGATTGGTGGGCGTCAGTGGAGGTTGGCTTGAGGCGTCCTATCTCTTGGAACAGTTTTAGAACTAGATTTCGGGCTAAGTATTATGGATTCGTCACACAGTATGAGCTCTAGCAGAGGTTTATCGGTCTCAAACAGGTCAGTAGGACCGTGGATGGATATGCAGCCGAGTTTTGCAGGCTGAGTAGACTTGCTCCGAGTATGATGGCTACGGAGTCGGATAGAGCAATGAGGTTCCAGCAAGGACTTTACTTAGATATTCTACAACTAGTAGAGGTGAACGACTAACAGACTTATGAAGAAGTATTGATAGCAGATCAGAAGCACGAGATTACTATGCAGAGGTTGTCGGCGAGGATGGGAGGCCAGAAGAGGTCTCATGCTCAGAGTGGAAGAGGAGGTGGAGGAGTACCCCGAGTATCAGCACCATAATCTGGCGTTCGTATCCATGATTCAGCACCGCGAAGGACGACAGTTTCAACGGTGATAGTACCAGCTCGGAAACAGCCGGGTAAGCAACAATAGAAGCAACGCCAGGGAGCACTAGTGGGTTGCACTTACTATGGCAAGGGAGGCCATACTAGAGATGTGTATAGGACAACCAATTGGTTGTATATGAGGTATGGTAGTCCAGATCACCGGATTACCAATTGTCCGATTGATGCAGAGGCCAAGAGGGCCAGTCCCAACTGTTACCAGCACTGCCAGCATCAGGGGCAGTTCAGCACAGAGGGTCAGCGATAGTAGTGAGCCCATAAGCTCAACATCTGTTACCGACGCAAGATCAAATGTACCAACAACAGCAGAATTAGCAGCAGGGCTAGCTGAGGCCATAACAACAACGCTTCCAAGGGAGGAAATAACGAGTAGCGCAGCAAGGCCAAGAGTAAGCATTCACTTTATCTTTGGAAGAATCTTTAGCATCGGGCTACGTGGTGGCAGGTAACATCTCTGTCGCATCTTTTTCTGCTGTAGCATTGTTTGATTCTGGTATATCTCATTCATTTATATTCGTATAATTTGTGACACGTATTGGATTATAGTTCGAGGCTTTGCTAGAGAGGTTGACTATATTTACTAGTAATGGGCTCGTAGTAGTTAGTAAAGTGTGTATAGTGTATCCAGTCATAGTATACGAACATACATTACCAGCACTGTTGATCGACGAGTTCCCTATGGGTAACTTTGATGTTATCTTAGTCATGGACTGGTTGAGAGACAGTCATGCTACGATAGATTTCCATAAGGGTAGGGTATTGTTTAGTATCCCAGGTACGAAAGATTTTGCCTTTGATTGATTTGTGGGTGACCATCATGAAGAGATAATTGCAGCGGCAGTGATAGCAGCGGAACAGCTTCCTGAGATAGTCAAGGAGTTCCTAGATGTCTTTCCAAAAGAACTACCAGGGTTACCCCAGTAAGATATGTGGAGTTTTGCATAGAGTTGATTTCCGGAGCAGGACCAATATCTTGTAAAGTTTACCAAATAGCACCAACTGAACTAGACAAGCTGTACCAACATGTAGAAGAACTGAAGGCATATAAATTCATCTGAACTAGTGGATCACCTTGGGGAGCGCCAGTGGTTCTATTAAAGAAGAAGGATGGGTCAACGAGATTGTGCATTGACTATAGGAAATTGAATGCAGTAAAGGTAAAGAACAAGTACCCGTTACCAAGGATAGATGGTTTGTTTTATCAGTTGAGTAAGGATAAGATTTTCTCCAAGATCGACCTCCTGTCAGGATATCATCAAGTAAGAGTTTGGGAGCAAGACATACCCAAGACGATATTTCAGTCACGATATGGGCATTATGAATTCTTAGTTATGTCATTCGGAGTGACTAATGCTCCAGCAATATTTATGGATTTGATGAACTGCATCTTCATGCTGTATTCAGATCAGTTTATGGTAATCTTCATAGAAGATATTCTAGTCTATTCCAGTAGCGAAGAGGGGCACGAAGAGCATCTTCGGAAGGTCTTACAGATTCTAAGAGAATACCAGTTATACGCAAAGCCCAGCAAGTATGAGTTTTGGTTGGATCACGTATCATTTTTGGGACATATCATCTCGGGAGCAGGAGTGGTAGTAGATCCGAAGAAGGTTGAATCCGTAGAGAATTGGCCAGTTCCTGAGACAGTAACAAAGGTGCGTAGTTTCCTGGGCTTGGCAGGATATTACAGGAGATTCGTGGAAGGCTTCGCAAGGGTTTCAGTACCATTGACCCGTTTGACGTGCAAGGAGGCTAAGTTTATTTGGTCCATTGAATGTCAGACATCCTTTGAAGAGTTGAAGAATGGACTAATTTTGGCACTGATTCTTACGCTTCTAGAAGGTTCTGGAGGGTTTATCGTATATTGTGATGCGTCTGGCAAGGGGCTCGGGTGTGTATTAATGCAACATGGAAGAGTGATAGATTATGTGTCTCGGCAGCTTCGAGATCATGAGAAGAACTATCTAACACACGACTTGGAATTGGCGGCAGTGGTGTTTGCACTTAAGCTATGGATACACTACTATGGATACACTACTTATATGGAGATCGGGTAGAAATATTTACGAATCGCAAGAGCTTGAAGTATGTATTCACCCAAAAGGACTTGAACATGAGGCAGATGAGGTGGCAAAAACTATTGAAGGACTACGATGTGGAGCTCCAGTACCATACAGGAAAACGAACATGGTAGCAGATGCCCTTAGTAGGAGAGGTAGTACATATATGCTAACATCACAGCGACATATCTTGGAAGACCTATAAGAGATGGGTATAGAGGTAGTACTTCTGCAAGATGTGGAAGTATTGGCCAGTTTATAAATTCAGTCTATTTTGATTGAAAGAATCAAGATGGCTCAGGCAGAGTACCCGAAGATTCAGATGCTTTAGGAAGAATGTGAGTCTGGTCTAAGGAAGGAGTTGAGGATTCATGAAGATGGAACTCTTAGGTTTTGAAACCGTCTCTGTGTACCAAGCAGAGATATCCGTCAAGAAGTTATGATCGAGGCGCACAGTTCTCAGTATTCGATTCATCTAGGAGGCATCAAGATGTATCAAGATATCAAATAATATTTCTGGAGGAACAAAATGAAGAGGGAGATAGCGCGATTTATTTCTCGATGTTTGGTATGTCAACAAGTGAAGGCCGACCAGCAAAGACTGGCAGGATTATTACAGCCACTTCCTATCCTGGCGTGGAAGTAGAAACATATAATAATAAACTTTGTGATTAGTTTACCTAGATCCCCGACTGGTCGTGAAGCAGTTTTGGTGGCAGTAGATCGTCTCACGAAAGTAGCTTATTTTCTTCCTTTTCGAGTAGGACAGTCCACAGAGTAGTTGATAGAAATATACATACGACAGATAGTGAGACAACATGATGTCCCCGTGAGTATTGTATCATATCAAGACACTCGGTTTACTTCACATTTTTGGAAGAGTTTGCACCAGAGATTGGGCACCAAGTTGAGATTCAGTATCGCTTACGATCCTCAAACAGATGGGCAATCAGAGATAACCATCCAGATACTGAAAGGTATTCAACGAGCTTGTACCTTAGATTTTGGAGGGTCTTGGGAAGATCACCTTCATCTAGTCGAGTTCTCGTACAACAATAGTTATCAGACGAGTATTCAGATGGCACCCTTCGAAGCGTTATATGGGAGAAAGTGCAGGTCACCATTGGCATGGGGTGATATTGGCGAATGAAACATGTTAGGCCCAGAGATGATTACGCAAACATGGAAAGTTGTCAAGCAGATCAGAAAGCAGCTTCGGGTTTGGCAAGATAGGCATTGGCATTGGACAGACAAGCACCGTAGGCCTTTTGAGTTTCATGTTGGCGACCACGTGTTCTTACGGATTTTGCTGACCCGTGGAGTCATTAGATACGGGGTTCGCGGGAAGATTAGTCTGTAATACGTCAGTCTGTTCGATATCCTTGAGCGGGTGGGCGATGTTGCTTATCATCTTGTCCTTCCGCCTTCGCTACGTGAGGTGCATGATATGTTTAATGTGTCTCAGTTACGTAGGTATGTCCCAGATCTGAGTCATATACTCGACCATTCCGAGCTAGTCATTGGTACCGACTTGTCTTATGAGGAGCAACCCGTCGAGAAGGTGCTCAAGAATTGGACTATTTATCTTGTCCGAGTTGCTTGGGGTCACCACCCTTTGGGAGAGTCGACATAGAAGAGCGAGGACAATATCCGGTCTCGGTATCCGCATATGTTCGACATCGAAGGTATATTCGTTCTTATGCCTTCGTATCTCGAATCTCGTAATTCGCTCATCCTTGCTATGTGATATTGCTTTTCTTTAGTATATGCTTGAATTTGATTGCATGTGTAGATGTGGTTGCAGTTAGTGCATTGTTTGCTTGATTTCTCTAGCTAGCCTTGGGGTTGAATTTCAAGGACAAAATTTTTCTAAGGTGGGTAGAGATGTCACTCCCCGTTTCCGATATACGTATTTGAAACTTATTAGTTTTCCTGCTTATATTATTTTTTGCTTGCATGGTTAATTAGGTTGCATGTCATGGAGACTAGACCAATTCTTTGGTTCACTTGGCTCTCGGTTTAATTGTTGGGTTGGTTGGTTATGAGTTGAACCTATGGTCCAAACCTCAACCCTTACTATATAAGCTAACTTCTTTGTTTCTCTTCCATCATTCTTCATTTCTACCTCTTTCTTTCATTTCTAGGCAAGTACAACTTACATGACATGGAGAAACTCTAGATTTAATTCTTGATTTTCCTTGGTATTTTATTAGTCTAATATGTATACATTATGATTCTAAGCACTTTTAATACTTTAAGTTTTCAGTTTTGATGGATAGAATTTAGTAGATCTACATTTTTAGTTAAGTGTTTTCTTGGGTTCCAAAAGTTTTTTTGGATTTGATCTATTAAACTTGGTATTTTAGAAAACTAGATTTTGTGGTTTATGGAGAACTTTATTTTGAGTATTTTGGCTTTTGGTTCACTTGATTTGAAGTTAAAATAAAGTTTTTATGAAGAAAATAATTTTTTGGTTTTTGGAGCTTTTCCGCCATGGTTGAATTTGCTATCTGGAGAAGAAGAAGTGCTCATGCGTCCAGCACCATATACGGCAGAGAGTGCTATGCGGCCTGAGCTCTGTGCCGCATATACCTTCCAGCATGCTTGCATCTTGTTGGATACATGACTAATTATTACACTAAGTGTTCTAAGTGACATAACTCTTTGTATTTCACTTGCTGAACGAATGAGAAATTCACCAAGTTCAATAAACAACTATACGGCAAGTAGAGCATACGACAAGTAGACTTATCCGGTATTGGCACTATGCGCCTTTTATCTTTGATGCATAACTCTGCTTCGTACTTGCATATTTTTCTATGAGTCTATATTTTCCTTTCTGACACTTTATGACTTGTCACATTCATCATTTCAGTCACTTCACTGACATGCATTTAATACACGTCACTCAGCACTTCTCCCAAGGATTGAACTTTGTCTTGACCTATGCGGCCTGACTCTATGCGACATCGACCTCTATGCGACACCGACTGTTATGCAGCCTTGACCTATGCGACATTGATCACATGCGTCTCTGGTTCTTATGCGGCCCCATGTGCATGTTTTATTTTTTTGTTTAGTTAGATGTTTTATTGGATTTTATGATTCTATGCGTGTTATAAATGATTGTAAATGCATGAGAACTAAGTGACGATGTGTTGTACCTGACTATATGCTTAACCCGACTATGAGTAGAAATGACCTATACGGCCAAGTGACTGTGACTACCTATATGCTTGACTCAACCCATGTGTTGCTATGTGCTAGAACTCATGTGATTAACCAATGATTGATGACTTGACTCGACTATTGGTATCCGTGTTGATACACTTACTACGTGCTATGTGTTCCTACGTGCTAAGTGTTCCTACGTGATATGTTACATGCTTTACACCGAGGTGTACCTACGTGCTATGCGACATGCGATATAATACAATTCCTCCAGCATGGACATGATAGTTGGTTAATAACTAAGCGTGGTTAGGACGTGTTGATTATTGCATCACGCTGGGGTGAATCCAAATTAAACTACCAAGTGAAAACGTGGATTCATATCTAGTGACCAATGCGGCCTAGAGTGCTATACGGACTGAGTGGGCTATGCGGCCTGAGTTTCTTGCCGCATATTGATAACATGCGTCCATCTTGTTAGATGCATGACTACTTATTTACACAATATTCTGGGACTAAGTCCTTGAACTCCTTGTGTATTCACTCGCTGAACGGATAAAAGATTCGCCAAGTCCAGGGAACATCCATTCGGCCGAGAGACCTATGCGGCAAGCAGTTCATGCGGCCACGAGCTGTTTTCTTTGGATGCATGATTCTGAACTGTTTGGCATATCTTTTTATGATTCTTGTCTTTATCTCCCTAACACTTTATGATGCCACATCTATCACTTTTATTCATTTCTCTGACACACATTAATGACCCATCACTCAGCACTTGCCCCTAGGAGTGAATCCATGAAGCTAGTGAGTCCATGCGGCTAGTGGGTACATGCGGTCAGTGAGTCCATGCGGCCAGTGGGCGCATGCAGACAGGAATCCTTGTGATTATTTTGTGTTTCTTTTAATTATGTTCATTTAATAATTTTTTCAATAATTATTGTTGTGCTTCCTTATATTGATACAAGTTTATGTTACCAGACAAGTTTTGCATATAGTTCACGAGACAAGTTTATGTACTAGTTCACAATCTTCGCAATACCAGGGGAATGCTTGATTATGAAAATTTATTGCATTTGGCATCGGGCATTCGAGTTTGAGTATTTTCTAATGTATCGCGTGTTGCGAATACAATATCTCGTAAAAAGCTCGTACTCGTGACTCGTCATTTTAGGGAGTTCTCAAGTGTCTACTGTCACGCCCCGATCTCCTGCAGGCAAATCGACCATTCCCGTTAGGCGAGAATCACCGTGCCAGCGCTCCCGCGGAACGATCGCTTTGACCCATCCGGGCGTGATGCCGTACGGGCGTGAGCCACGCCCGTGCAAGGCCGTGGTTCATTGGCTGGCAGTAAGAGTTCTAAGCCACAGAGTTGTACAGATTGTCCGAGTGCAGTGGGGTCATAAACGCATAGCGATTGGTAACAAGTTCACTGAGTTGACAATATAGCGGAAGAATTAATAACACAAGTAGAAGTAAAGCAACTCTTTATTGATATAAACAAGTGTTACAAGCGGCATATAGCCGAGATTATAAGTCGCTCAAGATTCTCTCTCTGAAACAATAAAAGCGTGCCAAGTGGCTACAATTGTGGAATGATTGTAGAGGCAATGTTCAGGCTATGTTCCAATATTATGTCTTGTATATGTACTTCAGTTCCGGATGCACCGCTGCTACGGAGTGATCTTCACGCCTTAGTACGCACGAAGGAGGCATCTGTACCGAACGAGGTTCTCCCGCACCCTGCAAACGAACTGGTGGATTATCAGTACATTGAATGCACTGGTGGGGAGGCTACTCGCCCGCTCGACAAATCCAAACACGTAATACAGGTTCCGTGCACCAACTATTAAGTTGTCTTTCTAGTTGCCTTAGGATCAGTTTCATACAAATATTGAATAGCCTAACACGTGTGGTAGTGCGCCGTACGACATGAGAGGAAATACGGCGAGACTTACCAACTTACCATTTTACCTTCCCTGTCCAAGGCAAACATTGTTAATTTAAGCACGGGCAAGTATAAACATTCAGGAGGCATAGCATATGCAAACACAAGAGTCATTGTATCATGATCGTTCAGGTGTTCAGTTATTCATTAGATGCGATACAATGACTCGCACGCGGATCGCCGCTAAGCGAGGATGACTTATCTATATGAATGTTTTGTCGCTGGCATAGCCATAAAGGACCAATCTAGTCAATGACGAGGATGGAATGTAACCAAAGAACGTGAGTGCTACAAACCATCCCGTCCTAGGACAAGAACTATCAGCCTTAATCTGCGAAGATGGCACAATATTAGCGGAGACACCACCCAGCTCGTACAAGAAGGCTGCATGAGTTCCTTCCCAAACGTGAGACTATACGTGAATTCCATCCTGATCGAATCGGCCCCAGTGCCCCGGTGACCGTCCATGGAATTTATACCTCGTTTCCGAGTTATCCGCGACATGCACTTATTTGGTCTTTCCAATTTCATTATTTTGCCAAGCAGGCAACACGAGTACATGATTTATTTGCGCCAATCATTTTGATACAATCCAGACAACACGAGTACACGAGATACACGAGAACATGTGAACACGGATACACGAGTTACTTGAATCTTGATTCTTTGTTCAGTGAGTGACTTGCCTTGATGCATTCCCCTGGTTCGGGGCTGCCTTGGGTGACCTAACAGTCCCGAATATTTTCAGGTTCGTTCATGCACGGAATGACTACTTAGTAGTCTCCCAGGGTTTCGATGAAAATAAAGCAACACACAAGCAGACAAGCATGCAATTTTATAAACATAAACATTCACGTTAGCTCGGGCACGAAGGTAAGCCGAGGAGTGAGATCGTAAGGGACTTCCCGAGCGATACATTCTAGGGTAGCATGCGAGGGTCTGAAACATATATAAGCAATGTTTTATTTCCATGTTCTAGCATAAGCAATACAAGTTGGGATTATTCCCTTAGCAAGGTGCGTTGGATTCTTATTAGCATGCAGGGGTGATTCACCTAGCGACTAGCATGTATCATTCCATATTTTATGTGTGCTGGCTAAGCAAAGACAAGTTTACCGTAGCCACCCACCTTAGCGATGATTCGTCTCGTTCGAGCGATACGTCAAGCGAGCCTCTGAAAGCCTAAGCTGAATTCCTGTAGGGACAAGTCTGGGTATCCTTTGCCTCAAACGAGTGTTCTCGCCTGAGCAAAGCGAGTCGGGACATTGCACTTTTGCCGTTTGGATCGGCAGTCCGCTTAAACGGAATGGGGTATTACATCCTACCCAACTCAGAAAAAGTCTCATCCTCGAGACTTACTGAGGACAAGCAGTACATTTCAATAAATTTTTATTTAACGATACAAGGCTGAGGCAAACCTACACAAGTCGTTGTACTTGTTTATTTGGATATTCACTTGCACTAGCATCGAGATCGGTATATCGCGATTCTGGATCGTACATATACTCGAAGTGCCCCCCAAATACATGCATCTCACCAACTCGGCGATAGCGAAGTCTTAGCACTCGAGTTTCACCTTTTCTTAAGTCTTGGTTCGTGCACAAGTTCAACGCGTCCCTCAAACATATGCATTCAACCAAACTTAGAGTTAGTGAAATCGGACAAGCTACTGTGATACTCTCAAGGGTCTGCACAGGTTGGCACAAAGGCCACTCGTATCACGATTTCATACAAGCAATCATATCATTCAAAATGCATTTTGAAAGTATTAGACTTATTGTTGGAATATTCCATTGAGGCATTGGGAGAGAGCGTACACATAACCCACGAACGAGCTTTCAAAACAGAGATATTTGAAACAAAGTCCAAAGGCGTATAAGCCAGGCTCTGATACCATTATGTCATGCCCCGATCTCCTGCAGGCAAATTGGCCGTTCCCGCTAGGCGAGAATCACCGCGCCAGCGCTCCCGCAGAACGATCGCTTTGACCCATCCGGGCGTGATGCCGTACGAGCGTGAGCTATGCCCATGCAAGGCCATGATTCATTGGCTGGCGGTAAGAGTTCTAAGCTACAGAGTCACACAGATTGTCCGAGTGCAGCGGAGTCATAAACGCATAGCGATTGGTAACAAGTTCACTGAATTGACAATATAGCGGAAGCATTAATAACACAAGTAGAAGTATATCAACTCTTTATTGATATAAACAAGTGTTACAAGCGGCGTATAGCCGGGATTACAAGTCGCTCAAGACTCTCTCTCTGAAATAATAAAAGCGTGCCAAGTGGCTATAATTGTGGAATGATTGTACAGGCGATATTCAGGCTATGTTCCAATATTATGTCTTATATATGTGCTTCAGTTCTGGATACACCGCTGTTACGGAGTGATCTTCACGCCTTAGCACGCACAAAGGAGGCATCCGCACCAAACGAGGTTCTCCCGCACCCTGCAAACGAACTTGTGGATTATCAGTACATTGAATGCACTGGTGGGGAGGCTACTCGCTCGCTCGACAAATCCAAACACGTAATACAGGTTCTATACACCAACTATTAAGTTGTCTTTCTATTTTGCCTTAGGATCAGTTTCATTCTAAGCTTGAATAGCCTAATACGTGTGGCAGTGCGCCGTGCGACATGAGAGGAAATACGGTGAGACTTACCAACTTACCATTTTACCTTCCCTGTCCAAGGCAAACATTGTTAATTCAAGCACGGGCAAGTATAAACATTCAGAAGGCATAGCATATGCAAACACGAGAGTCGTTGTATCATGATCGTTCAGGTGTTCAGTTATTCATTGGATGTGATGCAATGACTCACACGCGGATCGCCGCTAAGCGAGGATGACTTATCTATATTAACGTTTTGTCGCTGGCATAGCCATAATGGACCAATCTAGTCAATGACGAGGATGGAATGTAACCAAAGAACGTGAGCACTACAAACCATCCCGTCCTAGGACAAGAACTATCAGCCTTAATCTGCGAAGGTGGCAAAATGTTAGCGGAGACACCACCCAGCTCGTACATGAAGGCTGTATGAGTTCCTTCCCAAACGTGAGACTATACGTCAATTCCATCCGGATCGAATCAGCCCCAGTGCCCCAGTGACCGTCCGTGGAATTTATACCTCGTTTCTGAGTTGTCCACGACATGCACTTATTTGGTCTTTCCAATTTCATTATTTCGCCAAGCAGGCAACACGAGTACATAATTTATTTGCGCCAATCATTTTTATACAATCCAGGCAACACGAGTACATGAGATACACGAGAACATGTGAACACAGATACACGAGTTACTTGAATCTTGATTCTTTGTTCAGTGAATGACTTGCCTTGATGCATTCCCCTGGTTCGGGGCTGCCTTGGGTGACCTAACGGTCCCGAATACTTTCAGGTTCGTTCATGCACGGAATGACTACTTAGTAGTCTCTCGGGGTTTGGATGAAAATAAGGCAACACACAAGCAGACAAGCATGCAATTGTATAAACATAAACATTCACGTTAGCTCGGGCCCAAAGTTAAGCCGAGGAGTGAGATCGTAAAGGACTTCCCGAGCGACACATTCTAGGGTAGCATGCGAGGGTCTGAAACATATATAAGCAATGTTTCATTTTTATGTTCTAGCATAAGCAATACAAGTTGGGATTATTCCCTTAGCTAGGTACGTTGGATTCTTATTAGCATGCAAGGGTGATTCACCTAGCGACTAGCATGTATCATTCTACATTTTATGTGTGCTGGCTAAGCAAAGACAAGTTCACCGTAGCCACCCACCTTAGCAATGATTCGCCTCGGTCGAGCGATACGTCAAGCGAGCCTCTAAAAGCCTAAGCTGAATTCCTGTAGGGACAAGTCTGGGTATCATTTGCCTCAAACGAGTGTTCTCGCCTGTGCAAAGCGAGTCAGAACATTGCACTTTTGCAGTTTTAATCGAAAGTCCGCTTGAACGGAACGGGGTGTTACATCTACGACTCGAGAACTCGAGATAGTTTAGTAATGATTAAACAAGATAAGATTTACCTAGATCATTGGGAGAAAAGAATATTGCACTATCGGCTTCCCCGATCTCTAAGGGTCCCATGCAGCATGGACCAACCCTGTTAGGCAAGCGCTCCATGACTGACCAAGTTTACGAGTGCTGCGGCACTTACATTACAAGTTTATATACAAGTTTATGTTTATAAAGCAAATTTATGATCACAAGTTTAAGTTTATGCTTAGAAGTTCAATTTCTGTTTATGACAAAGTAACAATTTATGTTCTAGTGATGTTGAATGTTCATTTAAGTTTACTCGACAAACGTACCCTTGGCCATCCGGGTTGACTGCAGTGCTGATTGTAGCAATATTCTTCAAAGCATGCATTTGTTAGTAACTATATTTATGATAACCCTAGTTAGTTAATTATAGTAAGTCGTAGGCATGGTTGGTCATGCAATAAGTTTTTGTCTATTCGTTAAGCTCGCCCTTTTAATTCATTCTTTTGGCACGTGGTTAGGGTGCTATTCTGCTCGAGTGAAGGTCTGCAACCCTGGTCCGTAATTAGTTTAAGGGTTGGGGTCCCGGTCCAGAGTAGTTCCAATGCTCTATTGCCGCTCGTCGCCTTACTTTCCTTTATAGCGTTTGTTACCAGTTCTTCCAATTATATTCGTGAGACAAGTACATTGGTACCGTACAAGTCTCAATCCATATTTATTATTTTTTTATGTCTCTTTTCTGCTGTATGTTGTGATGTGGTTGGTCTATCACCTTGAGATTCTTTGTGGTACTTGTTGCTTGAGGTTTTGATCCACTGATTTTGTATTGCCAGATTATCCCGAGGAGAACCAGGGTCCATCGTACTTCCAGCAAGATGGCTCGCACTCGTATGACTGCAGTCGAAGCTCGCTAGTGAGTTTCCTTCCTCCACCCCTCGTAGAGTTATTTTATTTTGTTGTATTTTAGCAAGAAGCAATGTTAGCCCCTTATTTTGAGATCACATCTCTGACTTCGGTCAACATGATATATATATTAGACCATGGATGGTATATTTGATCATGTATAATTATACTCTGCTAGTACAAAATTTTGTATTCATTAGCTACATGATCATATGTGGTATATAATTTGGGATACCTTTTTTACTTTCATAAATTATATAATCTTGTACTTGATGTTGATGGATAGAGATATTAGGATTTGTCAACCTTAGGACTGGCGTCATAGCATGCTAGAGTCCACACATTTGTCTTCTAGACAACCTAAGCAGATTGCGACTTACTTCGGTATTCTGCAAGATGTGGTTGGCAATGTCAGTCCTCGTATTTATCCAGTATTCTTGGAGGGGGGTGTGACACAAATTTTGCTAGTCCATCTTGCGTGAAGTTTCTTTGTTGGCAAATTTCTTTAAAATTTGTTTCTATGCCGGCAATAACTTTAAAATATATTATTCCCTAAAAAAATTATGTTATATTAATTTATAATTTAAAAAAATAGTAAGTTAATTAATTAAATTTAGTATTTATTACATATAAAGATATATTATAAATTAGTTATAATTTGAAGGATAAAATAAGTATAAATAGTAAATCCTTAAATTTGAAAATTGGGTTTGTTTGGATATATTTTCTGAAATATGGATTTGAAATAATTTTTCTAAAAATAAGTTATAAAGTTGTTTTCTGAGTATAAAAATTATGACTTTGCGTTTTGTTACTTTCATTTGAAAAATAGGTTTAAGAAACAAAAGTTAAAAATTGCATTTGGTAATTTTTTTTTAGAAAAGTAGTGTCCAGTCTTTGTAACGACCCGCTCCGCTCATCCCGGAGAGCCGGTTCAAACGGCACAAGTACAACGACCCGAATTGTCTTGCTCAGCGAAATGACTCGCTTTATGTAAAGGCATTCAGACTTGGCCCTTCAGGAGTTAGGACTTAGACTTTCAAAGGCATGCTCGGAGTTTCGTTCGGTCGATGCGAATCATCGCTAAGGTGGGTGGTTCCGATGAACTTGTCTTTGCTTAGCCTGTATATCTAAAATACGGACTATACATGTTAGATCGTTAGGCGATAACCCTTGCATGCTAATAAATGAATACAACTCACATAACTAAGGGAATAATCTTATCTTGTATTGCTTGTCTAGAACATGGAAAAGAGTAACTTGATAGTGATAGATTTACGTATGCGCTGCTCGACATCCCTCATCACGGTTTCAATACTCGCACTAACCATTTAGACTCATATTGGTGTAAAGGCTTATGATTAAAGTAGACGATCTGCATATTTCTTGTACTGTACTGCTTCATATATTTGCTATGCTCGTCATGTATAACATTCTATATTTCAATGCTTGTCTCATAGATTCGTGCTACGGCCTGGAACACGACACGGAACATGATTCATCTAGTTTTGCCTGAAAACTATCGAATAGTCATTACGTGCAAGTCTAAACCTGAAGGTATTCAGGACCGTTAGGTCGCCAAGGCAGTTCCTGAACTAGGGGACTGCAACATGACATGTTAAGCAAGATATGATCATGACATATCTGGAAGCAACACTCATTCTGTACTGAATCTGACGGCTCAGGAGTCGATATGTTTGTGAACAAGTACCTGACTTGAACTTGAATCTGACTTGAATTTGTACTTGATAAAGGATTTGGAAGACTTGAGGATACGCGCGGCCACAGACAATTTTTGCACAAGGTAGATTTTTGAATCTAGTTCCGCGGACGGTCGTCGGGGCACCGGGACCGATCGGATCTAGAAGAAACAGTTTGGTAGTCGCCTGTTATGGGTGGGATGGGTGCAATGCCCATTGTATCTTGCTTGTACACCATCTTTTCTTCGAGACTACACCAACCACTATGGCGTCATGCTAGTGACCTTATATCATATAGATTAAGTTTGTCTCAATTGCGGCAATCTGTGTGCGAGTTATTGTATTGAAACGAGTCATTTGAATAACCTGAATAATCTTAGTAACACATCTGAATAGTAAGATTAAACAACTGTGCATTCTTATGATACCCGTCTCACTATTTTAGTATTATTGTATTTTATCTGGTATATGTGTGTTATAGCTGTATATTGTTTTTCGTGTAATTATAAATTTTTTTAGCTGCTTTCATATAATTTCTAGAATTATGAATAGTGCTAGTCACCCTTGATATATATATAGACTTCCATTTCTCTCTCCTCCTCATTCTTCTTTATTTTTTATATTTCTTTATTGTTCTTCTTCTCCTCCTCTCCTTGTGTCATGCCCAGTCCTAAAATACCGAGGGACTAGACAAGTGGCAATGGACAGCAGCACACACCGATGGGCAAACCCAATTTAATGAACCCATCAGGGTGTACTTAAGCTGTAAAACAACTATAAAGGTCTATGATACTAATCTCATCCATAGAAAATAATCACAAAATAAATATCAGAATAATCAATATCAATATATCCAATAAATCTCAAAAAAAGTCTCGGGGAACAACCCGATTAAATGAGTTTGATACAATAGTTCAATAAACAGGAAACAACATAAATAACTGAGTATAGATAAGCAGATACTCAGGAGAAATCCTCAGCGATCACCTCGTCCTCGGGTTCTGGTACTTCTCCAATGACTGCTCCTGTCCCGTACACCTCGGGGTAGATCTCCACTGCTAAACCTGGGGACATAATCCGGATTCCAGGTCCCGAGGGGACATACTAAGGTACAAGAATAACTCAAGCCAAATAAATACAGTACATGAAATAAATCAGCAGGGCAAACTATATAACCAGCTAAGTGATATGCAATATGAGAGCATCACTAGAACTCAGGTTGAGACTACTACAAGCTCTGTGTCGGGGAGCCGGTAGCAGTGATATCATGTAGGAGCCTAGCTCGGAGAGGCTACGGCACCATAATAATATAATCAACCTGTAGCCTGTATGTCTCTCCCCACCCAATGTAATCATACGTCTCATGTCCACGACGTCTCATGTCCATGTCACGCAAGATCATGACCTCTAACTGATACAGCGAGTCATAATGATAGCTAAGCATATGCAATATCTATGTCATGAATCATATAACCTATACAGAATCACCATGAATATCTCAGGAATATTCTGTCTCATGAATAGTGTCAGTGTCTTGTGGTATGACGTACTTGATAATGTAAGCACGGAAAATGTATAGGGTCTCGATATCCATCTCTAGGTGATGTTACACAACTCCGCGTACGACGTTGACACCCGAATATTATTCGAACGTTAAGTAATGTCACACGGTCCTAGGTTGAACAGGTACAACATATAAATAAATCAAAGGCATATTATGTAACAAGAACTGCAAGATTGGCAAGGTATACTTGCCTGGGGTTTAGTTTTCAACTGCTGCTCTGGGGTTTGGTTTCCAACTGCTGCTCTGGTATCAGCGGGATCTGCAGGTACTCCTCCGGTTGCTGAAATAAACATTACCATCATGTTCAGAAGATATCAAATAGCTAAAATTGCATATCCATAAGTCCAATTTGGACATAGGGGCAAAAGTGACAGTTTATGGTCAAAGCGGGGTCCACATGTGGCCCACTTCGTACCAAAAAAAGTGCCAGAGACAATATTTTCCAAATTTGTCAAACTTAGTGTCTACAAGTCCAGAACGATGATATGAACCCAACGGAATGTCCAGAATTGGATTCCGATGAGCCGATCACAAAATCGTCCGTCAAGTGGAGCCGTGGGGCCCACGATACGGGATTTTGTCAACATTCTCAAAATTGAACCAAACTTTGGTCACAGGACCAACGTATTGCTACGAGTCCGATGGCGCAAGTTTTGTTTCGATATGACCAGTGTACACAAAGTTACAACGAGTTTTAGAACAGGGCCAATATGGGGTGTTGTCGACGGATACGCGTTGATTCCGGTGTGCACGCACATCCAAATCAACTTTCACGAAATCCTGTACGTCCGTATTGACAGTGCGCACCTTTAGGTGCAGTTTGCATACGACTAAGTCGCCTCGTTTAGCGGGGCGCACTCAGTTTCGAGAAAATCAGGGTTTTATAAAGACTAAGATTTTGGTCATTTTCACCCTTGAAAATATTACAAACTACAACTCAATAAATTGAACTAAAAATAGGGTTTAAAACTTGGCCATATGGTCTAAATAACTGTTTAAGCCAATTTTAGAAATAATTAACATGTTGCACGCAAAATGGTCGTGAATCGGAGAGTTTGGGATAAATTCTCAATTTTCACAAATAGGGCAATATTTTTCTGTTTTTGCATCGCGATTTGCGACTGACACAGAACGCGATATCCCGAACAAATTGTACGGGGTTAGAAAGGGTCACGCAGGGTACGCATCACAACAGACAGTTCGAACATCGGCGCAACAAGGAGAGAGAAAATCTTATCAGAATGCGGAGTCGGAAACGATAATACTTCGCGTATGCGGGGTATCGCGGCGCACGTCGACGACGGGGCACGGCGCTGCTGCGGATGCTGTGGCTGCTGGTCGTTGCTGGCAGTGCCGGAGATCGCCGGAGGGGAGCTCGGCGTCGCCGGGGCTAAAGCTCACCGTAGCTGGAGAGGCGGAGGGCGGCAGAGGAGATGGTCGTGATGGCGTTGAAGGGAGTGGCCGTGGGGGTTTTATAAGGTCTGCGGTAGCCGACGGTTGGCGGGGAGGTGAAGGGGCGGATGGTCGGTGGCGAGGCGAGGCTGCGGAACTCCCGCGGGGGAGGTGAAGCGGTGGCCGGCGGAGAGGAGTAACGGCGGAGGAGACGATCGGGTTAGGGATTAGATTACTGTAGATAGGTTTCGGGTCGGGTTTCGGGTCGTGGGTCAGGTCGGGTTCAGATCCGACCCGATCCAATAGAATTTGTTTGGGTTGGGTTGGGTTAGTCCGGATCAGGGTTTGGTTCAATTTGGTTTAATAAACTGGTTCAGGTTGGTTTATTTTTAAACATTAATTTTTACGTCTTCAAAAATAGTTCTGGGGTCCAATAAATTCCAAAAAAATTATTGTAGTTCTAATTAATTATTTTACACCCAAAAATATTATTTTCATAATATTTTATTATTTAATAAAATTACAAAAATTATTTAATACCAGAATACATTTATTTTAATTAGTTAAAAAATCCAGAAAAATTCTGAAAATTCATTTTTAAATTCTGAAAAATCTGGGGGTTTACAATCTACCTCCCTTAAAAGGATTGCGTCCTCGCAATCAAAGAATAACGAAACATAACCGGTTAGAAGAGATGACACCGTTGCAAAACATGTTTGAAGCACGACACAAAAATAAAGAATCTTGATCAAGAAAAAATCGAATGATGAGTGTTTAAGCAAAACACCTAGGGAAGGAATAAAGTATTTCCTTAGACAATGAAAGTTAGGTAATTCAAGAGTGAAGGAAATCTGGTTAGAGCAAAGAAAACTACAGTTTAGAAAAACTAGGTTATCAATTATTAACAAGTTCAAAATACTAAGTTTAAGGCTAAGGTCATGAACTAACAGGCACGTGCTAAAGCAATACTAGAAACAGACATCTATGAATAACTTACGCGTATTTGCTACTCCACGAGTCTACGCGTCCTCCAAGGTCATCACAAAAGCTTGTCCGCGTCCTTGTGGTGGATTCCTCTGCTACTGTTGGGCCTGCTGGAAGAGTACTGCCTGGGGTGCCAAGGGTGGCCTTGGATGATATCTTCCTGGTGCTGGTAGAGCTTGTTGGTTTACCATTGGTGTTCCTTCTCGACGCTCAGGGAAATCCATCACTAAATGCTGTCTGGATCCGCAAGCTAAACATAATCCCATTCTGCGTCTGCACTCGTTATCAATATGGCCTCGCTTGCCACAATATTGACAGATAGGCAGTGCCTGCGGAGATGCTCCGGGTGGCTGGTGCACGCGAGATCTTTTTGCAGCTTCTTTCTGTGGTGCTCTGGCTGGTGCTGATGTGAAAGGCCGCTTCAGGCTGGTCTCTCTCCTGGTGACGCACTCCATGCGTCGGGCTGCAGCAAGGACGTCCGAGTAAGAAGTAGGTGCAACGGATCCGATCAGTCTCTGTAGCTCGAAGTTTAGTCCGTCGAAGAACTTCTCAGCCTTCTCTTCTTCTGTCGGGATCAGGGTTGGGGCGAAGCGACTCAAACGAATGAACTCCGCATTGTACTCTTTCACTGTCATATTGTCTTGAGTGAGACGATTGAACTTGTCCCAAAGTTCCGATCGAGCAGTAGATGGAATGTACATCTCCTGAAAGAGTCTAGAGAACTCTTCCTAAGTGACTCGGTCTGGTCTGAGCCGTGTCTCCTCAGATAGCCATCAGTGATGTGCATTGCCCGTTAACTGCATCCGGACGGCAGTCATCCAATGCTCTCTTGGAAGCTCAGCTGCTTCTAATTGATGTTGAGTGTTTGTTAGCCACTCATGAACTTCAGTGGGCTCCTCCTTGCCTGAAAAGGTGTGGGGCTTCAGCTGGCAAAAATTGGTGATAGATCCCATCGATGGTTGTCGTGCTGGTAGATTCGCCTGCTCTAGTGCGATCACTATACTGTTTCGTAAATTCTCTGCCTCGTGACGCTGAGCCTCTTGATGATTCTGCTGTTGAACTTGCATCATTGCGTAGATCATTTGAAATATCTGATGTCCGTCCATAGCCTGCCCTTGTGGTAATACGGGCATCGGTGGAGAAAACTACGGCGGAGGTGGGATGTCATTACGTCGGAACCTTGAGGTATGCTGATTGGCTTGACTGCTTTGGTGAGTGGAGGGATCTCCACTCAATGGCGTCACTCCATCTTCTTCGTATGTGACTACAGCACCTTGCGGTGGTCCTGCAGGAGTCTCGTCTCTTGCTGGTAGATCCATTACTCTGCATCCAAAATAAACTATAAGAGGCGTACAGAGGAATCAAGGCAAGATGCAAGTCAAGAAATTCAATCCGATATAGAGATCAAGAACGATTCAATCAAGTGGATGAGATCCTATAACTTATCCTATCTTTGTCGCGGACTTGCTCGATTCCTTAGATGAAACCGAACAATTTTAGTCGTTGACCTGCATGGGCCACCACAAAAACCATGTCATGCCCCAGTCCTAAAATACCGAGGGACTAGACACGTGGCAATGGCCAGCAGCACACACCGATGGGCAAACCTAATTTAATGGACCCATCAGGGTGTACTTAAGCTGTAAAACAACTATAAAGTTCTATGATACTAATCTTATCCACAGCAAATAATCACAAAATAAATGTCAGAATAATCAAGATCAATATATCCAACAAATCTCAAAAAAAGTCTCGGGGAACAATCCGATTAAATGAGTTTGATACAATAGTTCAATAAACAGGAAGCAACAGAAATAACTGAGTATAGATAAGCAGATACTCAGGAGAAATCCTCAGCGATCACCTCGTCCTCGGGTTCTGGTACTTCTCCAATGACTGCTCCTGTCCCGTACACCTCGGGGTATATCTCCACTGCTAAACCTGGGGACATAATCCGGATTCTTGGTCCTCAGGGGACATAGCAAGGTACATGAATAACTCAATCCAAATAAATGCAGTACATAAAATAAATCAGCAGGGCAAACTATATAACCAGCTAAGTGATATGCAATATGAGAGCATCACTAGAACTCAGGTTGAGACTACTACAAGCTCTGTGTCGGGGAGCCGGTAGCAGTGATATCATGTAGGAGCCTAGCTCGGAGAGGCTACGGCACCGTAATAATATAATCAACCTGTAGCCTGTGTGTCTCTCCCCACCCAATATAATCACATATCTTATGTCCACGATGTCTCATGTCCATGTCACGCAAGATCATGACCTCTAACTGATGCAGCGAGTCATAATGATAGCTAAGCATATGCAATATCTATGTCACGAATCATGTAACCTATACAGAATCACCATGAATATCTCAGGAAGATTCTGTCTCATGAATAGTGTTAGGTGTCCTGTGGTATGACGTACTTGATAATGCAAGCACAAAAAATATATAGGGTCTCGATACACATCTCTAGGTGACGTTACACAACTTCGCGTACGACGTTGACACCCGAATATTATTCGGACGTTAAGTAATGTCACACGGTCCTAGGTTGAAAAAATACAACATATAAATAAATCAAAAGAATATTATGTAACAAGAACTGCAAGATTGGCAAGGTACACTTGCCTGGGGTTTCGTTTCCAACTGCTGCTCTGGTATCAGCGGGATCTGCAGGTACTCCTACGGTTGCTGAAATAAACGTTACCATTATGTTCAGAAGATATCAAATAGCTAGAATTGTTTATCCATAAGTCCAATTTGGACACAGGGGCAAAAGTGACAGTTTCTGGTCAAAGCGGGGTCCACATGTGGCCTGCTTCGCACTGAAAAAAGTGCCAGAGATAATATTCTCCAAATTCATCAAACTTAGTGTCTATAAATCCAGAACGATGATACGAATAAAACGGAATGTCCAGAACTGGATTCCGATGAGCCGATCACAAAACTGCCCGTCAAATGGAGCTGTGGGGCCACGATACGGAATTTTGTCAACGTTCTCAGAATCAAACCAAACTTGGGACACAGGACCAGCGTATTGCTACGAGTCCGATGGCACAAGTATCGTTTCGATAGGACGAGCGTACACAAACTTATAATGAGTTTTAGAACAGGGCCGATACGGGGTGTTGTCGACGGATACGCGTTGATTCTGGTGTGCACGCGCATCCAAATCAACTTCTGTGAAATCTCACACGTCCGTATTGACAGTGCGCACCTTTCGATATAGTTCGCACACGACCAAGTCGCCTCATTTAGCGGGGCGCACCCAGTTCCGCAAAAATTAGGATTTTTTAAAGAATAAGATTTTGGTCATTTTCACCCTCGAAAATATTACAAACTACAACTCAAAAAATTGAACTAAAAATAGAGTTTAAAACTTGGTCATATGGTCTAAATAACTGTTCAAGGCAATTTTAGAAATAATTAACAGGTTGCATGCAAAATGGCTATGAACCGGGGAGTTTGGGACAAATTCTGAATTTTCAGAAATAGGGTAATATTTTCCTGTTTTTGCGTCGCAATTTGCGACTGACATAGGACGCGATACCCCGAACAAATTACATGGGGTTAGAGAGGGTCACGCAGGGTACGCGTCAAAACAGACAGTTCGAATATCGGCGCAACAAGGAGTAAGAAAATCTTACCGGAATGCGGAGACGGAAACGACAATACTTCGCGTATACGGGGTATCGCGGCACACGTCGACGATGGGGCACGGCGCTGTCGCGGCTGCTGGTTGTTGCTGGCAGCGGCGGAGATCGCCGGAGGGGAGCTCGACGTTGCCGGGGCTAGAGCTCACCGGAACTAGAGAGACGGAGGGCGGCGGATGAGAGGGCGGAAGAAGAGATGGTGGTGAAGGGGGTGGCCGTGGGGGTTTTATAAGGTGGGCGGTGGCCGACGGTTGGCGGGGAGGTGAAGGGGAAGGGGCGGATGGTCGTTGGGGAGGCGAGGCGGCGGAACGCCCACGGGGTAGGTGAAGCGGCGGCCGGCGGAGAGGAGTAACGGCGGAGGAGACGATCGGGTTAGGGATTAGATTACTGTAGATATGTTTCGGGTCGTGGGTCGGGTCGGGTTCAGATCCGACCCGATCGTATAGAATTGGTTTGGGTTGGGTTGGGTTAGTCCGGTTCAGGGTTTTGTTCAATTTGGTTTAATAAACCGGTTCATGTTGGTTTATTTTTAAACATTAATTTTTAGGTCTTTAAAAATAGTTCTGGGGTCCAATAAATTCCAGAAGAATTGCTGTAGTTCGAATTAATTATTTTACACCAAAAAGTATTATTTTAATATTTTAATATTTAATAAAATTACAAAAATTATTTCATACGAGAATATATTTATTTTAATTAGTTACAAATTACAGAAAAATTCTGAAAATTTATTTTTAAATTCTGAAAAATTTGGTGGTTTACACCTTGGACGACCCTAGCCCAACTGTGAGCTTGCCCTGGTTAGTAGTTTAGTAGTGGGTTTAGGCAAGTACATCTTACCAAAGAGGAAGAACTTGTTATATTATATTTATTTAGTTTCCTTGTATTTTTTACTCTATATTGATCCCTATGAGTTTCTCTAAATGTTTAATTTTTGGTAATTTTGTTTTGATGCCTTGGTTGGAGTAGATCTAAGTTTCTAGTTTGTATTCCATGAGTTTACTTTATTTTGATATCTTAAAACTTGATGATTTCCAAAACTAATAGTTCCATGTTGGTAAGCACTTAATTTTATGTGATTTTAAACTTTACTTTGATGGATTTGGAATTGAATGATGATTACATGGAGAATACAAGTTTTTTAGACTTGAAGGTTTTTCATGGTAGACTTCCTATATTTGGGATGATGGGACTTCATGCGCCCAGCACCTATGCGGCAGAGAGTGCCATGCGACACAAACTCTTTACCGCATATCCTTGCAGCATGTGCCTAAATTATTTGGTGCATGACTGAATCCACACTTTAGTTTTTAAAACAAAAGTGCTTGAAAAAGTTATGTGGCAGAAACTCTTTTTGTTGACTCACTAGGCGCGTAATGGTATCCATGTGGCCAAAGTCTCATGCATTTCTTCCATGATTAAGCGCATGACTGAACCGACCTTGGCACAAATTTATATTATTTTGCCTTTTCCTTCTGACACCCTGTCTTGACCAGTTACATCGGGTACTTTTCTGACAAGGCCAGTCACATCAGTCACTTCCCTGACCTTGCATTTATTTCCTATCTGTCAAACTTGTCCCGAGGAGTGGACATTGCATATTCCATGCACCAGCTCATGTATGCGCCAGTTCTTGCATGCGGCCAGCTCTTGTATGCGCCAGCTCTTGCATATGCCAGCACTTGCATACGACCAGCTTACCCTATGTGCCTATGATATTTGTAGTAACTTAGCATCTTATGATTTATTCTTTTATGGTTTAACTGTTTCCATTATTTAGCCTATTCTGTTTAATTGTTATAAATGCGAGCTTTCTCTAAATTTCTTATAACCCGAATTATGACAACCTGCCAGAACCTAGAATTTTCTGAACATGGATTATAATGACACTATTAATATTGAACTCCCGATACCAGACTTGCCTTGATATTCCTGATAATAGCTCTTCGTATCGAGTTAACCGGACATGTACTGATACTCCTGATAGTAGCTTAACGAAGCACCCTCCTGACATCCTAGAATTTTCTGAACTGTAATGCTTGAATTGCTTGCTCTTGTCCTCAATGTACTTGTCAAGTTACTGTCCTGTCATGTCATGCATCATGTCTAAGGCAAATTCCTGTGCACCACGGTTGGAAATTCTAAATAACTTTCCAGGATAACAACTAGAATAATGTATTGGAAGCATCTAGAGAGATTTTCTGGCTACATGCAATCCCAATATCCCAGCGACACCTGATGGATTTGGAGCTCTCCGCCGTGAGTAGCACACTTCTAGTACGTCATCGAGTGTTGCATTACCTATAAATTACTATACCTGGTATAATCTATTCTATGTATCAATACAAGAGGATAACCCAGACAGTCTGTAGGGCATGTGGTTGTATGAAATCTCAAACTGCATGTGTTAGTAACTAAGACTGTGTTAACCCTAGTTAGCTAACAATAGCAAGCCGAAGGGAATAATTTACCGTTATTAATTGATTTCCAGTCTAGTCCTGTCCTGATTTGTTTATCAACTGATCCGGAGACTGTAACCTTAGTACTTATTCCAAATATCTTTGTTTAAATACTCCAGAACTGTTTAACTGTTATTTTACCTGATGCACTTATTTAACTATTCCTTGTGCTATTTCTTACTGATTTGTTAGCATCCTGTTTTAGTTCCTAAGTTGGCTCCCTTGTGGTAATTGTTGTATTGGAGTCAGATCCCACTGGTTTTGTATGGCCAAATTTTGGAGCAGAACCGTAGGATCTCCCGTATTTCTCGCCTCAAGATGGTGAACACGAAGAGCACCCGAGGACATGAGTGGGTTTTTTCTTCATCATCCACTTGATCTTGTACTTATACTTTTGAGACATTTAGCCACCGAGCACGTGTTTAGCTCGTGTTTTGGAACTTAGCATTCTAGCCTGCGGGCCTACATGTAAAGCATATTCTAGACAATAACTAGAGGTGATCATGTAATATTATACTCTTGCTAGTTCTTTATTTTGTAACTAGCTTTATGATCATCTATCTATGTATAGTGTGTGATGCCTTACTATTATATATTTGGTGATCATACATCTTGTAACTTGTTGCTTGCTTGAGATTGAGACACCTATGACTCTTGACCCAAGAATGACTGTTGAATTGTAGAGTAAAACCCTCACATATCTAGACAACTGTGACCGTATCTCGGAGTACTGAGTACTCTGGCGTACGTTGCTGGTTTTGTCCACCTCCGCTCTCCAGTATTCTGGGTCTGGGGCATGACATGATTTAAGTGGTGGCCCATGCTGGTCTGAAAACTCAGAAGTATGGAGGGTTTACCAAATATTTTAGATGTCTCAATCATGTTACTCCTTGATCTCCTCCAGTGTCGAATTTATATCCTTGCAATCTTGATTCAACATATGGCTTGATCCTCGATCAATCATGGTCATCCCTTTGTTGATCCTTGTATCATTTATCTTTCAAGGACATTGTTCCTTGTCCTTCTAATCATCCCGCCCAAGTTCCTCCAGTATCAGGATATCATCCCGATGTCCAGCAAACCCTTGAGGTTCAGCCTTAGTATTCTGTGGTCGGGTCCAGAATATCTCAAAATGATGAACCTTAGATCCAGCCAGTGCCTCCCGTGTAACCAATACCTGATGCAGGAGGGGACAAAAATGTGCTAATTGGTATCCTTCAGAAATTATTAGCATCTCAAGGACGTCGAGAAGACGTACTCATTCAGTCAGTACTAGGGGCTTTGGAAAGAGGCGGACATCGTGCACACAACTCAGCGACCAACTTCAAGCTCCTCAAACCCTCGTATTTCTATGGCACCGAGGACATAATTGCATTAATTTTGTGGCTTCATGACACAAAAGTTATCATAGAGGCAACTGGAGTACCAACAAAAGAGAAAGTATCAGTGGTACGACTACCATTGCTAAACTTGGCCCGAGACTGGTGGGCAGTATAAATAATTTTACTAGCATTACACGTCCCTTGGGCTGTCTTCTGTGAAAGGTTTTAGACCAGATATTTTGACGCAGTATCATGTTATGAATTGCAGCAAAGGTTTAACAATTTGAATCAGATGGACAGAACCGTCGACGGCTATGCGACAGAGTTCTGCAGACTTAGTCGGTTTGCTCCCACCTTGGTGGCAACCGAATTAGATCGAGTAGGAAGGCTCCAGCAGGGAATTCACCTGGAGATCATATTGGCAGTGAAACATCATGAGTTCCAGACTTTTAATGCTGTGTTAAGAGCAGCAAGGAGGCATGAGTATATCTTACAGAGAATCATAGACAGGACTGGGGGAGAAAAGATGACCCACATATCAGGAGGTTCTTATACTCAGTCTTCAGCACAAGCCCTGACAGTTTGGGCTTTAATCATCGAATCTCCGAGGAGGCCAGTTTCGACAGCCTCAGTTCAGCAAATAGCCCTAACCCGAACTCAACAGCAAATGACATCTTCTTCAGTAGGGTGTTCTCATTGTGGAAAGCCTGGGCACGTAGTTTCTGAATTCCGCAGAGCACAAGGGTTATGCTTAGCTAGTAGAGCTCCAGGCCACAGAGTGGGACCTTGCCCACATCGAGCTAGTTCATCATCATCTTTTTTGGCAGGACCACAGAATAGGGCTCCAGTACCAGTTTAGCAACACCAGGGTCAGAGGCATTTGCCGACCCAGTCTCAAGTATTCCAACAACAGAGGCCACATCAGTATGAGGAAGCCCAAGCTCAAGTACAGGCCAGGCAATGAGGTCTGCAGCAGAGTGGACCAGCACCGAGAGGACGAGGTCAGAGATGGAACTCATTGTGGAAGAGAAGTAAGTTTCAGGTGAAGTGATGGCATGTATCATTCTCGTCAATTCTCATTCAGCTTCAGTATTTTTGATTCTGGTGCATCACATTCTTTTATGTCTGCACGATTTATGACACGAGTTGGATTAGAACCCGAATCATTATCAGTAAGACTCAATATACTCACTGGTAACAGTATCGTGGGAGTCAATAAAGTTTATGCCTCGTGTTATGCGGGTGAGAGTTTTTCGCTAGATTGATAGAATTTTCCATGGAAGATTATAATGTCATCTTAGGCATAGATTAGTTGAGTGTCCGGTATGCGACGATAGATTTCCATAATGGCAATGTTATTTTTCATATCCCTGGTAAGAAGGAATTCTCATTTTCTAGTGGCGAGATGGAGTCTTCATCAAAAATCATGAGGATAGCAGTAACAAAAGAAGTACAATCCCCCAGAGTTGTTAATGAATTCCCAGAAGAACTTACATACATGCCACCAGAAAGAGAGATTGAGTTTACCATTGATCTACTTCTAGGTACAGCACCAGTATTAGAGAGAATCTACAGGATGGCTCCTTCAGAGTTAGAAAACTTGTACCGGATGATAGAAGAATTGAGAGCCAAGGGATTCATTCAAGCTAGTGGATCGCCTTGGGGAGCCCCAATGCTACTTGTAAAGAAGAAGAATGGAACATCGTGATTATGTGTTAATTATCGTACCCTCAATGCGATAACCATCAAGAAAAAGTATCCCTTGCCAAGGATCGACGACTTGTTCAATCAGCTTAGTGGAGCAGCGATATTTTTTAAGATTGATTTGCAGTCGGGATATCACAAGATTAGATTCAGGGAGCATGATATACCCAAGACGACGTTCAAATCGAGATTTGGACATAGGGAGTTTCGACTAATGCCCTTTGGAGCAACCAATGCGCCAATATTTTTTATGGAATCTTATGAATCCTATTTTTATGCCATACTTGGACAAATTCGTGATAGTGTTCTTTGACTACATCTTCGTGTACAGTCGACGTAGAGCAGAGCATGATCAACATCTTCGCACGGTTCTTCGAGTCCTTAGAGAACATAAGTTATATGCCAAGTTCAGCAAATGCGAGTTCTGTTTTGATCATATTTCATACTTAGGGCATATTATTGCTAAAGGAGGAGTAGAAGTGGATCCTAAGAAGATAGAAGCCGTTGAGACGTGGCCAATTTCCCAAAAAATTGCCAAAGTTCATAGTTTCCTGGGATTTGCAGGATATTATTAGCTCTTCGTATCAGACTTTGCTAGTATTTTTGTACCCTTGACGTAGTTAACACGGAAAGATGTGCGCTTTGATTGGACAGATGAATGTCAAACCTCTTTCGAGAAGCTCAAGCATAAGTTGATCACGGCACCTCTTTTGACTCTTCCAGATGAAATATGTTATTTCATAGTATATTGTGATCTGACAGACAGAGAATTGGGATGTGTTCTTATGTAGCATGGCAAGGTTATAGCTTATGTGTCTCGGCAGCTTCGAGACTATGAGAAGAATTATCCAACGCACGACTTGGAGTTAGCAATAGTTGTATTTACACTCAAACTTTGGAGACATTACCTCTATGGAGATTGAGTAGAGATTTATACTGATCACAAGAGTTTGAAGTATGACTTTACTCAGAAGGATCTCAATATGAGGCAGAGAAGATGGCTAGAGTTGATGATGAACTATGACCTTGACCTTCAGTATCATCATGGGAAGGCCAGTATCGTAGCAGATGCTTTGAGCAGGAGAGCAGGAGCCTATTTATTGACAACACAGTAAATGTAAACCCCCTCACCCAAAATAGATATTTTGTGTATATTTTATATTATTATAGGTATTGAATTTCTTTAGAGTATTCTGTTATTTAATTAGCAAATGAATTTCTTGATATATTTACTTATATAAATATTTATTTAGAATCATTTTTAGGTTATTTTAGATTTTTGAAATTAATTAGGATTTATTTGGATATATATAGTCTTAATATTAGATATATGCTAATTTAGTGTTAATAGATATTAATAAGATTTTATAAATTATTTGTATTATATTTAATTATATTCAAGATTATAAATTATTGAGATAGATTCAAACTCTACTTTAAATTAATTCAAATCCTGAACCTACTAGGAAAGCAACTTAATGTATATCATATCCTTATTTAAATTCATCATAATCCTATCCAAATTAACCAATCCTAGTTGTATTTAATTAAGTAGTCTCCACCATTATAAGTACCTCATCCTTCATATTTTTTTTCCCCAAATTCCTCTCTTTTTCGTCCAAAAATAGTCAAAATTCGTCATAAATTCAGCCTCATTTTCTACTAGTTATGACGAATTAAAAAGACGATATCTCCTAGCTTCGGACTCCAAACGCGCTCCAATTTTTTTTTGTTAGAACGATAATGAGGTTAGCTTTCTGATTATATAATTTTTTTTTACGAAATTATGAGTATTAAATTCTGGAAAATTCGTAGAGCACAGCATGTCCGAAAAAAGATGTGTTTCGATGTTTTCGCGATTTCGGGAGAACCAGGAATCAGAATCACGAACCGTTTAAAGTTTCGGAAAGCTAATGTCGAGATCATCGACATATATTTTTCCCAGAATTTAATTTAAAGTATTTACATACTGTTAATTCTGTAGAACTTCTAGGTTAGAATTTAACCATCGGTGCACAATACAAAATTTGTATGTGCCATAATTCCCAAACGAATTTGAATTCAGACGAGCCGTAAATTCCCGTATGTTTTAGATGCTGAAATCTACAGGAAATCATGCATGAAAGTCAAGTTTGTATCGGTTGACTTTTTGGTCAACAGATCGCCTCGATTTGCGTGCCATGAGTCTCGAGTTGATAAAATTCAGTTTCTTTGGACAAAATTTAGGAATTAACATAAAAATCAGAATAATAAGATTAAAATAGGATTTTAGAGTAACTATTCCAGAATTAAATAAATTAAAATAAATTATCTTTTGACGTGATAAATTTGTAATACATAGGCTATTTGGACTGTGACTTGGACCCTGATTCATACCAGCAGCAGGACCCCAGGCAAGATACCTTGTCAAATTATTTACAGTACTTTGTATGCTATTTATATTTCTTTTTATTTATTTCATTTCTGTATAGTTCTTGCATGTGTAGTTTTTCTCCAGTCATTACTATGTATTAGATATGTTGACACACACATGGCACCTAGTAGCATGGGAGGACAATCATTAGGCGTATGGGCTTTTAACCACTCTGGTAAACCGTAGTATATAGTTCGCACTACGGGCGTGTGTCGCGCTGGTCGCTACCCCAGAGGTATGTCGATTTCTGTAGAGTCGCGCTGGTCGCTACCCCAGAGGTATGTCGATTTCTGATGTTCTAGACGGGTGTGTGAGTTGTGAGGCTTAGATCGAGTAGACTACCCTTGTCCATACGTCGAAAAGTTGTCCTCATTTGCATTCATATAGATTATCTTGTACAGCGTACTTATTTATTTTTAAACCATATGCATGTTTACTGTATTCAAATTGGCTCATATTTTCTGTATCTTGTTACGTCCCTCTGAGGACCTGGTCCGCTGCCAGGTGTATCTTTTCTTGAGTATTTACAGGAGCGCAGATTTGGATGGTTACATGTGATCCGAGGATGTCTTCTCTTCGAGCTGTGATGGATAGCTGGTATTCTTATATTGTGTTGTGGTATTGTACTCATATTGTATTTGCTCTTATATTCGAGTTTGTAGTGGATTTGTTTCCATCCAACTATCATCCTTAGATACTTCTTATTGAGATCTAGTTTCATATATACTGGTTATTTATTTTTATATGATTTTGGTGGATGGGATTTAGATTTTACCCTGTGACTTGTATTATATTTTATACCACTTGTGGATTTATATTCATATTACAGCGTACGTATGAATTTGGTTTCCATATATTGGAGTTGCCATATCCATGCGGCTGGCATGCTTACGTATCCTAGTCCTACGTATTTTTGGGACTGGGGCGTGACATGTTTTTTGTGGTGGCCCATGCAGGTCGAGAGCATATTGTCTCGGTTACGTTACTGTACCGAACTAGCCTGCACCTAGGACTAGAGTATAGGATCTCATCCATGTGATTCATCTTCTCCTATCTGTTCTATTTTGAACAATTGTATCCTGCTTGATTCATGTGCTTCCCTAATAATTCCTTGAGTATAGTCTCCTACTAGAATATAGGAACCCCTGTTATTAGGATGATAATTAGAGTAGCACACCTATTAAGAATACAACGAGAATATAGACACACCACTAAGTTTAGAATATCTAGTGAACCCTAGAATTCCTTATCTACAGATTGGTTTACTATTACCCCTTGATGTATTATGAGGATGTGAGGGTAGTATAGACGCTACTAGAGTTAAAAGTTTTACCATAATGTTTGACACCTAGTATCACATAGTCTTTTGACCTATTAATTGAAGTGTAACCGAATGATATTTATCGCATGCTAGCAAAAGACGACAGTGTTTATTCAGACCATAGAATTTAGAGGTCTTTGCCCTATTTGGTCGACTAGCGACTTAGATAAGGAGGTTGTATGATAACTGTAGAGATTGTAGAGTCTTTTATTATTATTGCTTATGTTGTTTTTGCTTTTGCGAACTTGAATTATTTTGTAACTTCTCACATCATAATCCAGCGTTATATTTTCTGTGCTACCTTGAATTATGCTGCTATTATAGCCTAGTTTTTGCAAGCTTAAACTTATATCGAGCTTGTTCATGACATATGTGTTATTGGGGCCTGATCAACCACACTAATACAAATTGTCTAATCAGAATCAGTGTATTATGGTCTAGCTAGCCATAATGCGCTTGATTCGCCCTTCGCAATAGTATTTTACGTGGATTGAGATATATAGTGGACCAGTAGACAAATATACTTACCCTCTAGATACGACAAAGCATATCATATCAAGTACATAACTGCACCAATGTGAGCATGCGAATAGGAAATTACCAAATTAAGATTTCAATCCACAACTGTCTTGATAATTCTTATTTGAATTCTTTAAACGCTTTGATTCCCATACTTCTATTCTATTACCCCTCCTTGAACTATTTTCCGTTGTTTTCCGTCTTCCCTTGTTTCGAAAAGATGAAATCTCGTGCTTGGAAATAAGTGATACACGGATAGTACAAGATATACCCCATAGGCCAATCACATTATTTGGTGACTATCTTTCATAATTGATTAAGGGCATATCACATATGATATAATTGGTGTTAAAGTTTTGAGGATTAAATGACATGAGAAAATAAATTGAGGAATATTTTTCTTAAATGTAAGAGCCTTATGTGATAGATGGGTAAATTCTAAGTTGGGTAGAAATTGCATTATTAAACTTGAGGTAATTCTTCTAGATTGTGATCAAGTGAGATTAGATAGAGAGAAACCATGTTCTATTTTAATTTTGAGGCAAAATTATTTTAAGTTGGGTAGATTGTAAACTCCCTCACCCAAAATAGATATTTTGTGTATATTTTATATTATTATAGGTATTGAATTTCTTTAGAGTATTCTGTTATTTAATTAGCAAATGAATTTTTTGATATATTTACTTATATAATATTTATTTAGAATCATTTTTAGGTTATTTTAGATTTTTGAAATTAATTAGGATTTATTTGGATATATATAGTCTTAATATTAGATAGATGCTAATTTAGTGTTAATAGATATTAATAAGATTTTATAAATTATTTGTATTATATTTAATTATATTCAAGATTATAAATTATTGAGATAGATTCAAACTCTACTTTAAATTAATTCAAATCCTGAACCTACTAGGAAAGCAACTTAATGTATATCATATCCTTATTTAAATTCATCATAATCCTATCCAAATTAACCAATTCTAGTTGTATTTAATTAAGTAGTCTCCACCATTATAAGTACCTCATCCTTCATATTTTTTTCCCCAAATTTCTCTCTTTTTCGTCCAAAAATAGTCAAAATTCGTCATAAATTCAGCCTCATTTTCTACTATTTATGACGAATTAAAAAGACGATATCTCCTAGCTCCGGACTCCAAACGCGCTCCAGTTTTTTTTGTTAGAACGATAATAAGGTTAGCTTTCTGATTATATAATTTTTTTACGAAATTATGAGTATTAAATTCTGGAAAATTCGTAGAGCATAGAATGTCCAAAAATAGACGTATTTCGATGTTTTCGCGATTTCGGGAGAACCAGGAATCAGAATCACGAACCGTTTGAAGTTTCGAAAAGCTAATGTCGAGATCATCGACATAAATTTTTCCCAGAATTTAATTTGAAGTATTTACATACTGTTAATTCTGTAGAACTTCTAGGTTAGAATTTAACCATCGGTGCACAATACAAAATTTGTATGTGCCATAATTCCCAAACGAATTTAATTTCAGACGAGCCATAAATTCTAGTATATTTTTAATGCTGAAATCTACAGGAAATCATGCATGAAAGTCGAGTTTGTATCGGTTGACTTTTTGGTCAACAGATCGCCTCGATTTGCGTGCCATGAGTCTCGAGTTGATAAAATTCAGTTTCTTTGGACAAAATTTAGGAATTAAAATAAAAATCAGAATAATAAGATTAAAATAGGATTTTAGAGTAACTATTCCAGAATTAAATAAATTAAAATAATTTATCTTTTGACGTGATAAATTTGTAATACATAGGCTATTTGGACTGTGACTTGGACCCTGATTCATACCAGCAGCAGGACCCCAGGCAAGATACCTTACCAAATTATTTATAGTACTTTGCATGCTATTTATATTTTTTTTTTTATTTCATTTCTGTATAGTTCTTGCATGTGTAGTTTTTCTCCAGTCATTACTATGTATTAGATATGTTGACACACACATGGCACCTAGTATCATGGGAGGACAATCATTAGGCGTATGGGCTTTTAACCACTCTGGTAAACCATAGTATATAGTTCGCACTACGGGCGTGTGTCGCGCTGGTCGCTACCCCAGAGGTATGTCGATTTCTGTAGAGTCGCGCTGGTCGCTACCCCAGAGGTATGTCGATTTTTGATGTTCTAGATGGGTGTGTGAGTTGTGAGGCTTAGATCGAGTAGACTACCCTTGCCCATACGTCAAAAAGTTGTCCTCATTTGCATTCATATAGATTGTCTTGTACAGCGTACTTATTTATTTTCAAACCATATGCATGTTTACTGTATTCAAATTGGCTCGTATTTTCTGTATCTTGTTACGTCCCTCTGAGGACCTGGTCCGCTACCAGGTGTATCTTTTCTTGAGTATTTGTAAGAGCGCAGATTTGGATGGTTACATGTGATCGGAGGATGTCTTCTCTTCGAGCTGTGATGGATAGCTGGTATTCTTATATTGTGTTGTGGTGTTGTACTCATATTGTATTTGCTCTTATATTCGAGTTGGTAGTGGATTTGTTTCCATCCAACTATCATCCTTAGATACTTCTTATTAAGATCTAATTTCATAGATACTGGTTATTTATTTCTATATGATTTTGGTGGATGAAATTTAGATTTTACCCTGTGACTTGTATTACATTTTATACCACTTGTGGATTTATATTCATATTACAGCGTACGTATGAATTTGGTTTTCATATATTGGAGTTGCCATATCCATGTGGCTGGCATACTTACGTATCCTAGTCCTACGTATTTTTGGGACTGGGGCGTGACATATTTTTTGTGGTGGCCCATGCAGGTCGAGAGCATATTGTCTCGGTTACGTTACTGTACCGAACTAGCCTGCACCTAGGACTAGAGTATAGGATCTCAACCACAATTGATTATGATTCATCTCCTCCTATCTGTTCTATTTTGAACAATTGTATCCTGCTTGATTCATGTGCTTCCCTAATAGTTCCTTGAGTATAGTCTCCTGCTAGAATATAGGAACCCCTGTTATTAGGATGATAATTAGAGTAGCACACCTATTAAGAATACAACGAGAATATAGACACACCACTAAGTTTAGAATATCTAGTGAACCCTAAAATTCCTTATTTATAGATTGGTTTACTATTACCCCTTGATGTATTATGAGGACGTGAGGGTAGTATAGACGCTACTAGAGTTAGAAGTTTTACCATAATGTTTGACACCTAGTATCACATAGTCTTTTGACCTATTAATTGAAGTGTAACCGAATGATATTTATCGCATGCTAGCAAAAGACGACAGTGTTTATTCAGACCATAGAATTTAGAGGTCCTTGCCCTATTTGGTCGACTAGCGACTTAGATAAGGAGGTTGTATGATAACTGTAGAGTCTTTTATTATTATTGCTTATGTTGTTTTTGCTTTTGCGAACTTGAATTATTTTGTAACTTCTCACATCATAATCCAGCGTTATATTTTCTGTGCTACCTTGAATTATGCTGCTATTATAGCCTAGTTTTTGCAAGCTTAAACTTATATCGAGCTTGTTCATGACATATGTGTTATTGGGGCCTGATCAACCACACTAATACAAATTGTCTAATCAGAATCAGTGTATTATGGTCTAGCTAGCCATAATGCGCTTGATTCGCCCTTCGCAATAGTATTTTACGTGGATTGAGATGTATAGTAGACCAGTAGACAAATATACTTACCCTCTAGATACGACAAAGCATATCATATCAAGTACATAACTGCACCGATGTGAGCATGCGAATAGGAAATTACCAAATTAAGATTTCAATCCACAACTGTCTTGACAATTCTCATTTGAATTCTTTAAACGCTTTGATTCCCATACTTCCATTCTATTACCCCTCCTTGAACTATTTTCCGTTGTTTTCCGTCTTCCCTTGTTTCGGAAAGATAAAATCTCGTGCTTGGAAATAAGTGATACACGGATAGTACAAGATATACCCCATAGACCAATCACATTATTTGGTGACTATCTTTCATAATTGATTAAGGGCATATCACATATGATATAATTGGTGTTAAAGTTTTGAGGATCGAATGACATGAGAAAATAAATTGAGGAATATTTTTCTTAAATGTAAGAGCCTTATGTGATAGATGGGTAAATTCTAAGTTGGGTAGAAATTGCATTATTAAACTTGAGGTAAATTCTTTTAGATTGTGATCAAGTGAGATTAGATAGAGAGAAACCATGTTCTATTTTAATTTCGAGGACGAAATTATTTTAAGTTGGGTAGATTGTAAACCCCCTCACCCAAAATAGATATTTTGTGTATATTTTATATTATTATAGGTATTGAATTTTTTTAGAGTATTCTGTTATTTAATTAGCAAATAAATTTCTTGATATATTTACTTATATAAATATTTATTTAGAATCATTTTTAGGTTATTTTAGATTTTTGAAATTAATTAGGATTTATTTGGATATATATAATCTTAATATTAGATAGATGCTAATTTAGTGTTAATAGATATTAATAAGATTTTATAAATTATTTGTATTATATTTAATTATATTCAAGATTATAAATTATTGAGATAGATTCAAACTCTACTTTAAATTAATTCAAATCCTGAACCTACTAGGAAAGCAACTTAATGTATATCATATCCTTATTTAAATTCATCATAATCCTATCCAAATTAACCAATCCTAGTTGTATTTAATTAAGTAGTCTCCACCATTATAAGTACCTCATCCTTCATATTTTTTTCCCCAAATTCCTATCTTTTTCGTCCAAAAATAGTCAAAATTCGTCATAAATTCAGCCTCATTTTCTACTAGTTATGACGAATTAAAAAGACGATATCTCCTAGCTCCGGACTCCAAATGCGCTCCAATTTTTTTTGTTAGAACGATAATGAGGTTAGCTTTCTGATTATATGATTTTTTTTACGAAATTATGAGTATTAAATTCTGGAAAATTCGTAGAGCACAGCATGTCCGAAAATAGATGTATTTTGATGTTTTCGCGATTCCGGGAGAACTAGGAATCAGAATCATGAACCGTTTAAAGTTTCGGAAAGCTAATGTCGAGATCATCGACATATATTTTTCCCAAAATTTAATTTAAAGTATTTATATACTGTTAATTCTGTAGAACTTCTAGGTTAGAATTTAACCATCGGTGCACAATACAAAATTTGTATGTGCCATAATTCCCAAACGAATTTGAATTCAGACGAGCCGTAAATTCTAGTATATTTTTGATGCTGAAATCTACAGGAAATCATGCATGAAAGTCGAGTTTGTATCGGTTGACTTTTTGGTCAACAGATCGTCTCGATTTGCGTGCCATGAGTCTCGAGTTGATAAAATTCAGTTTCTTTGGACAAAATTTAGGAATTAACATAAAAATCAGAATAATAAGATTAAAATAGGATTTTAGAGTAACTATTCCAGAATTAAATAAATTAAAATAAATTATCTTTTGACGTGATAAATTTGTAATACATAGACTATTTGGACTGTGACTTGGACCCTGATTCATACCAGCAGCAGGACCCCAGGCAAGATACCTTGCCAAATTATTTACAGTACTTTGCATGCTATTTATATTTCTTTTTATTTATTTCATTTCTGTATAGTTCTTGCATGTGTAGTTTTTCTCCAGTCATTACTATGTATTAGATATGTTGACACACACATGGCACCTAGTATCATGGGAGGACAATCATTAGGCGTATGGGCTTTTAACCACTCTGGTAAACCGTAGTATATAGTTCGCACTACGGGCGTGTGTCGCGCTGGTCGCTACCCCAGAGGTATGTCGATTTCTGTAGAGTCGTGCTGGTCGCTACCCCAGAGGTATGTCGATTTCTGATGTTCTAGACGGGTGTGTGAGTTGTGAGGCTTAGATCGAGTAGACTACCCTTGCCCATACGTCGAAAAGTTGTCCTCATTTGCATTCATATAGATTGTCTTGTACAGCGTACTTATTTATTTTCAAACCATATGCATGTTTACTGTATTCAAATTGGCTCATATTTTCTGTATCTTGTTACGTCCCTCTGAGGACCTGGTCCACTGCCAGGTGTATCTTTTCTTGAGTATTTGCAGGAGCGCAGATTTGGATGGTTACATGTGATCCGAGGATGTCTTCTCTTCGAGCTGTGATGGATAGCTGGTAGTCTTATATTGTGTTATGGTGTTGTACTCATATTGTATTTGCTCTTATATTCGAGTTGGTAGTGGATTTGTTTCCATCCAACTATCATCCTTAGATACTTTTTATTGAGATCTAGTTTCATAGATACTGGTTATTTATTTCTATATAATTTTGGTGGATGAGATTTAGATTTTACCCTGTGACTTGTATTATATTTTATACCACTTGTGGATTTATATTCATATTACAGCGTACGTATGAATTTGGTTTCCATATATTGGAGTTGCCATATCCATGCGGCTGGCATGCTTACGTATCCTAGTCCTACGTATTTTTAGGACTGGGGCGTGACAGTAAAGTATATTAGAATATCTTCAGAAGATGGACATAGAAGGAGTATTGCCTGGCAACATAGTATTGATGACCGGTATGAAAGTTCAGTCCATTATAGTGGAAAGAATCAAGGTAGCACAACCAACAGATGTCAAGCTTCAGCATCTCAGAGCAGAGTGTGAGACAGGACATAGACCATAACTAAGCATTCACAGTGACGAAACTCTCCGTTTTGGTAATCGGCTTTGTGTACCAAGTGGAGAACTTTATCCCGAGATTATGGCAGAAGCTCATAGTTCGCAGTATTCAGTGCATCCCAGAGGAACAAAGATGTACAAAGACATTCATCAGCATTCTAGTGGAATGGAATAAAGAGAGAAATAGCTTGGTTTGTCTCTCGATGTTTTGGTCTATCAACAAGTTAAAGATGAGCATCAGAGATAAGTATGACTTCTTCAACCTTTATCAATTTCAAAGTGGAAGTGAGAGCATATCACCCTGGATTTCATATCAGGACTTCCCAGATCTCCAGCCAGCAGAGATGCTATTTGGGTAATAGTGGATCATCTTACGAAAGTTGCACACTTTCTTCCTTTTAGAATTAGCCAATCTACAGAACAGTTAGCTGAGATATACGTGAGACAGATTATCAGACTACAAGGTATGCCAGTTAGAATAGTCTCGGATAAAGATTCCAGGTTTACTTCTTATTTTTGGCAAATTCTTCAGGAGAGCTTAGGTACCCGTCTAAAGTTCAGTACAATGTACCACCCGTAGACAGATGGTCAGTCAAAGCGTATAATCCAGACTCTAAAATATATGATTCCTTCATATACCCTTGACTTTAGTGGTTTGTGGGACGATCATTTGCACTTGGTTGAATTCTCCTACAACAACAGTTTTTAAGCAAGTATCTAGATGGCACCGTTCGAGGCACTATATGGTCGGAAGTGCATATCCCCTGTAGCTTACGATGATGTTGGCAAAAGACAATTGCTTAGACCCGAAATGGTAGCTCAGACAGTTGAAGTAGTCAAGCAAGTCTGAAAGCATATCAAAGTTGCCCAAGATCGCCAGCGTTATTGGGACGATTCGTATCAGCGATCTCTTGAGTTTTCTGTCGGCGACTATGTATTCCTTCGGATTTTGCCTACCTTAGGAGTCATCAGATTTGGTATGTGGGAAAAGCTTAGTCCTTGTTACATATGTCTGTTCTATATTCTTGAGCGAGTAGAATATGTTTTATATCGTCTTGCTCTTCCGTCATCGCTTAGTGAGATACATAATATTTTTTATGTATCCCAGTTACGACAGTATATACCAAAAATGAGTCATGTCCTGGATTATTCAGAATTGGTTGTTGGTACCGACGTTTCATATGAGAAAGACCTGTATCCATTTTGGACCGGGGAGAGAAGATTCTTAAGAACCGGGCCATTCGTTTAGTCCGAGTTGCTTGGGGGCATCACTCACCGGACGAGTCGACTTGGGAGCACGAGATTGATATCCGAGCTAGATACCCATATTTGTTTGACTCATGAGGTATATTTGTTTGTATATTTTGTACCCTGATCTTGTCTTGTGCGTGCTTGTCCTGTTGTAGGTAGTTCGTATCATGTGATTGATAATCATATAGTCTTACTTATTTTTACCTGCCTGATCTCTAGAGATACCTTGATAGACCTGACGCCTTGTTAAAATTACGATGACGAAATTTTACTAAGAAAGTGAGAGTTGTGAGACCCGTCTCACTATTTTATTATTATTGTATTTTATATGGTATATGTGTGTTATATCTGTATATTGCTTCCCGTGTAATTATGTATTTTTCTAGATGCTTTAATGTAATTTCTTGAATTATGAATAGTGCTAGTCACCCTTGATATATATTCCCTTTCTCTATCCTCCTCATTCTTCTTTATTTTCTTCTCTTTCTTCATTGTTCTTCTCCTTCTTCTCTCCTTGGCCAAACCCTAGCCCCAACCGTGAGCTTGCCTTAGGTAGTAGTTTAGTAGTGGGTTTAGGAAAGTACATATTGCTAATGAGAAAGAACTTGCATATTGCATTTATTTAGTTTTCTTGTATTTTATTTGCTCTATATTGATCCCTATGAGTTTCTCTACATGTTTAATTCTTGGTTTTTGTTTTGATGTCTTAGTTAGAGTAGATCTAAGTTTCCTGTTTGTAGCTTCTATGAGTTTACTTGGTTTTGATCTCTTAAAACTTGATGATTTCCAAAATTAATATTTCCATGTTGGTGAGCGCTTGATTTTATGCGATTTTAAACTTTACTTTGCTAGATTTGGACTTAAATGATAATTACATGGAGAATACAAGTTTTTTAGACTTGGAGGTTTTCCATGTTAGACTTGCTATTTTTGGGACGATGGGACTTCATGCGCCAAACACCTATGGGCAAAGAGTGACAAGCGGCACAAACTCTTTGCCGCATATCCTTGCAGCATGTGCCTAAATTGTTGGGCACATGACTGAATCCACACTTGAGTTTTTGAAACAAAAGTGCTTGAAAATTTAAGTGGCAGAAACTCTTTTTGTTGACTCATTAGGCGCTTAATGGTATCCATGCGGCCAAAGTCTCATGCGTCTCTTCCTTGATTGAGCGCATGACTGAACCGACCTTGGCACGACTTTCTATTATTTTACCTTTTTCCTCTGACATTCTATCTTGACCAGTTACATCGGGTACTTTTCTGATATGGCCAGTCTCATTAGTCACTTTCTTGACCTTGCATTTATTACATGTCACTCAAACTTGTCCCGAGGAGTGGACATTGCATCTTCCATGCACCAGCTCTTGCATGCGCCAGCACTTGCATGTGACCAGCTTATCCCATGTGCTTATGATATTTATAGTAACTTAGCTTCTTATGATTTGTTCTCTTATGGTTTAACTGTTTCCATTGTTTAGCCTATTCTATTTAATTGTTATGAATGCGAGCTTTCTCTAAATTGCTTATAACCCTAATTGTGACAACCTGTCCGAACCTGGAATTTTTTGAACATGGATTATATTGACACTGTTAATCTTGAACTCCCGACAACCTGCCAGAACCCAAATTTATTCTCTTATGGTTTAACAGTTTTCATTGTTTAGCCTATTCGTTTTTGATGCCTTGGTTGGAGTAGATCTAAGTTTCCAGTTTGTAGCTTCCATGAGTTTATTTAGTTTTGATCTCTTAAAACTTGATGATTACCAAACCTAATAGTTCCATGTTGGTGAGCACTTGATTTCATGCGGTTTTGAACTTTACTTTGCAGGATTCAGACTTGAATAAGGATTACATAGAGACTACAAGTTTTATAGACTTGGACTTTTCCATGGTAAACTTGCTATTTTTGGGACGATAGGACTTCATTGGCCTAGCACCTAGCGACATAGAGTGCCATGCAGCACGAACTCTTTACCATATATCTTTGCAGCATGTGCCTAAATTGTTGGGCGCATGACTGAATCCACAATTAAGATTTTGAAACAAAAATGCTTGAAAAAGTTAAGTGGCAGAAACTCTTTGTGTTGACTCATTGGACACATAAAGGTATCCATGCAGCCAAAGTCTCATGCACCTCTTCCTTGATTGAGCGCATGACTGAACCGACCTTGGCACGACTTTCCATAATTTTGTCTTTTTTTCTGACTCCCTGTCTTGACCAGTACATCGGTCAATTTTCTGACACGGCCAGTCATATTAGTCACTTCCCTGACCTTTTATTTATTACCTGTCACTCTAACTTGTCTCGAGGACTGGACCTTGCATCTTCCATGCGTCAACTCTTGTATGCACTATAGCTCTTGTATGCGCCAGCGCTTGCATGCGGCCAGCTCTTGTATGCGACCAGCTTACCCCATGCGCCTATGATATTTGTAGTAATTTAGCTTCTTATAATTTTTTTCTCTTATGGTTTAGCTGTTTCCATTGTTTATCCTATTCTATTTAATAGTTATGAATGCGAGCTTTCTCTAAATTGCTTATAACCCGAATTGTGACAATCTGTCAGAACCTGGAATTTTTTGAACATGGATTGTATTGGCACTGTTAATCATAAACTCCCGATACCAGACTTGCCCTGATATTCCTGATAATAGCTCGTTGTATCGTGTTAACCTGACATGTACATATATTCATAATAGTGGATCGATGAAGCACCCTCCTGACATGCTAGAATTTCCTGAACTGTAACGCTTGAATTAATAGGATAAGTTCTCGTGGTTGATTTGCTTGTACTTGTCCTGAATGTACTTGTCAAGCTACTGTCATATCCTATCCTGCATCACGTTTAAGGCAAATTTCTGAGCACCACAGTCAGAAATTCTTAATAACTTGCTTGGATAACCACTAGAATTATGTATTAGAAGGATCTAGAGAGATTTTTTGGTTACATGCAATCCCAGTATCCCAGTGACAATTGATGGATTTCGAGCTCTCCATCGTGAGGGACACACTTCCAAATGCCTTGGAGTGTTGCATTACTTGTAAATTACTATACCTGATATAATCTATTCTATGTATCCTTACGCCTGGATAACCCGAATAGTCTGCAGGTCATGTGGCTATATAGAATCGCAAGCTGTATGTGTTAGTAACTAAAACTGTGATAAGCCTAGTTAGCTACTGATAGCAAGCCGTATGGCATGATTTGCCTTGATTGCTTGATTTTCTGTCTAGTCTAGTCCTGTCCTAATTTCTTTATCAACTGATCTGGAGACTGTAACATGAGTAATGATTCCAGATATCCTTGTTTAAATACTCCAGAATTGTTTAACTGTTATTTTACCTACTGCACTTATTTAATTGTTACTTGTGCTATTTCTTACTGATTTGTCTGCATCATGATTTAGTTTCTAAGTTGCCTCCCTTGTGGTACTTGCTGTTTTGGGTTCTGACCCCACTGGTTTTGTATGGTTAGATTTTGGAGCAGGACCGTATAGTTTTTCGTATTTTTTATCTCAAGATGGTGAACACTAGGAGCACTCGAGGACATGAGTGGATTTCTTTTTCATCATCCACTTAATCTTGTACTTATATTTTTGAGGCGTTTAGCCACCGAGCACGTGTTTAGCACGTGTTTAGCTCGTATTTTGGAACTTGACATTCTAGCATGCGGGCCTACATGTAAAGCATATTCTAGACTATAGCTAGAGATGATCATGTAATATTGTACTCTTGCTTGTTCTTTATTTTGTAACTAGCTTCTGATCATCTGTGTATGTATAGTTTGAGACACCTTACTATTATATGTTTGGTGGTCATACATCTTGTAACTTGTTGCTTGCTTGAGATTGAGACACCTAGGACTCTTGACCCAAGAATGACTATTGGATTGTTGAGTAAAACTCTCACATATCTAGACATCCGTGATCGTGTCTCAGAGTATTGATTACTCTGGGGTACGTAGCTGATTTTGTCCACCTCCGCTCTCCAATATTCTGGTTCTGGGGTGAGATAATTCTAGTATAACACATCTGAGTAATATGAGTAACCCGTGCACCTGAGTCAGAAACACGCTCATAATGCTTGTGTTTGCTATGTGATCCTGTTTTCATTATACATATATTCTTGCTAGTTAACATGGTTTACCTTGGACAGGGAAGAACGAATGGTAAGTTGGTAAGTTTCGCCGTGTTACTCTTATATTGCATGACGCACTACAACATGAGTTAAGCTTTTTATCATATGCCATGAAACTGATCCCGAGGCAATACGAGAAAGACAACTTAATAGATGGTGCACGAAACTTATATAACGTGTTTGTTTTGTTGAGCAGGCGAGAAGCCTCACCACTAGTGCATTCATGTACTAATAACCCACTATATTACTTGCAGAGTGCGAGAGAACCTCGTTCGGTGCGGAGTATCCCCTCGTGCACGCTAAGGCGTGGTGTTCGCTCTGGAGCCTTAGAGTGTTGCGTCTGGAGCTGAAGCACATATACATGACATAATGTATTAGAACATCGCTTATGTCATCATTCCATAGTTGTAAACCGCTTGGCACATTTTATTATTTCAAGAGAGAGAGCTTGGGCGAGTTGTAATCTCGGTCTAGCGCCGCTTGTAACATTATTTCTGTATCAATAAAGAGTTTTGATTTTATTCCATACTTGTGTTTATTCAATGCTTCCGCTTTAACGACTCTGCGGACTAGTTATCAAACGCATGTTCGGACCTGGCCTTGCGAGGACGCAACTCTGACTCGCGCGGCATCACGCCCAAGCGAGGACGTTCTGGCCTTGCCGGGCCGAGAGCTTGACAAGAGGTAGAGGTCAGCGGCGCACGACGGGGACACCAGACGAGCACAAGGGCAAGGGGGAGGGGTCAGCGGCGCGGGGCTTGCACGGCGGCCGGAGGCGAGCACGGGGGCGAGGAGGAGGGGTCAATGGTGGTGGGGGAGAGGGGAAGGGAGGGGAGAAGAAAATTCATGATGGGGAGGGATATTTTCGTCCAAAAAAATTGGATCAAATGGGTTGACCGTAAGCCATGGACGAATTCTGTTAAAAGTGAAAAAATTATACATTATGAAAAAATTATAGAATATATCGTAAAATATAATAAATACAACGGAGGTAAGTCAATTTTTTTCAATTTCTTACTTTAGAGAGGAGAAACTGTTAAGAGTTTTAGCCTCAATTTGTGGGGAACCGTAGCTTTGAAGTGTTTTTCTTCGGAAGTAAGTCATACAAGTGCTGATGTCGTCATAGATTAGTCATTTATTTGTCACCCTTGCCATGTGATGACGATGATGTAGACGTACATGCTGATGCCAACTGCAGCACATTGTTCTTGTTGCTAAACCACGGCACGGCTGGTCAAAACCGCGTTAGCTGCAAATTGCAGCCGTCTCATTGTTGTATCTCTACTTCGACAACTTGTCCGGACACGATGGAATTGGTGGCAGTACCAAAATAACAACAATTTGTACTATACTCTAATTTGTTTAGGTATAAGTGGACTGAAATTCGATTATTTTTAGAAACTCATAAGTTATTAACGAATTTTACTGTTTGATTTGGACATTGACCAACATCCAAAAAATAATGATTACTTTCGTATACTTTCAAATCATATCAAAAAAATAATGATGACTTCCGTACATTTTCAATCAAATCCAAATAACCATCCACTTTTAACTATTATATCTCTAACCAACATCCACTTTCACAACCATCCAAACAACGAATTTTTTTTTTTTCCACTTTCAACAACCAACCAAACAACAGAACTTTTTTTTTTCACTTTCATATCTTTCACTTTTATCAAACCATCCAAACAACGAAAGTCAATTTTTTTTACGTACACATGATTACTTTTACCAATTTTATTCAGTTATATCCAGTTACCACCAACCAACTAGACCCTAACATGTCCCTAATGACCTCCTCTCTGAATCCTTAAGGTCTACTTGGATTAAGTGGAAAAAAAATAAACATAGTTAAGTGAGATTAAGTGGGTGAGAGAAGAATCAAAACATATAATCTTGTTTGGATTGAAAGGAGAGTTAAGTAATATATGTTTAATAACTGTTGTTTGGATTGGAGGTTTTGAGTGGAGTAAAGAGTTAAGTGGGTTACATTTATGATTTTTAAAACAAAATTTCTTACTTTTTTCTCGTTAACCTCCGATTTGGAGGTTAAAAGAATGGACAAAAGAGGGTTAAACAAATTTCCACTTAACCCTCTATTACTCTTCTCATAAACCCTCACCGGCAAACCAAGCATAGTTTTTTTTTACTCACTTAAGTTTCCCTTACTTAACTCTCTTAACCTTCAATCCAAGCAGACCCAAAGATTCTGTTTAGATTGAGGGTTAAGAGAGTTAAATGAGAAGAAAAAAATGAATGAAAAAAAAACTATGTTTGGTTTGAGGATAAAATTTAGGAGGGGTAGTCATAGAGGGTTAAGTGATGGTTTGTTTAACCTTCTTTTATCTATTTTTTTAACCCTACAAATCGGGGCTTAATGAGTGAAGTGAAGGATTTTGTTCAAAAAATCATGAATACCCTTAGTTGTCCTATAAAATATTTAGAATTTCTTCTCCATTTTTCTTCCTTTCAATCTGTAGCTCCGTAACTTACTGACTTTATCCACGTGCATATTGTCTCTTCTCGCTTTCTCATATTTTATTACTCATCGTTGATAAGAAAAATCGTCCATGATACTTGTTCGCCATTAAAGTAAGTTTAGAAAACTTTTGTTCAACAAAAACAAAAATAGTACAAAGAAATCCTAGACAAAAAATTAAGTACAATATTTTTTTGATATAGGGAATATGACCATGGAGATAGAGTACTGCAGTGACTCCATTACTCCATTGTGTAGTGCCTCACTCCGCGTAGGCACTATGCCTACAAGTGATATCGCCTTGCTTGCTCGAACAGAAGTCTTCTCGGAGAGTTCCCGACCGATTGATCAATGTGAGTGGACAGAACTGCATTCTCTGATTCTTGCACGACTTAATAATGAATCTGAGTTTTTGAATGCTTGTTGCTTAAGAAGATTGTTTCATAAGAAGAATGATAGAACCGACTCAGCATGCTAATAAGAGAACTCACATAGCTTATCATTGAAACGAATCTGTCTGCTTGCTTGCCTAACTAGAGAACTGGGAATGCTTGTCTGAAATGAGATAGAACCATTGCTATGCTATTGAGGTATAAGAAATATTGCTTGCTTAGTTACACCGACATAGCTATCAAGCGAACATTTGCCATGCTAAGATGATAAGTAAATGAATTGCTAGAATATGTCCCTTTGAATATGCTAAGAAAGAGATAGTTATTGCATGTTAGATATGTAATCAATTGTGCTTGCCCTTATATGTTTTGCTTGTCTATTTGTTATATCGAACTGCTATAAGTGAAAATGTGTGAATGCAGTGACTAATAGCGTGCCCTGAGGATACGACCCGCAAGGGTCTAGTGGGGTGTTCTATTAGATATGTGAAAGATGTGCTTCGTCTGATAGAGATGTGCTTTATTTGACAAGATATATTTTTCTAGACCGCATATATTTTTCTTAATCATTGTTTTGCTCTCATAATGTGTGTTCATGTCATTGCATTGGTCTCAGACTAACTTTGTACAAGGTCTTGTCTCTCGAACTGTTCATGGGACACTGGGAACCGCTCGGTCCGGAAGAGATTTTTGGATTGCCCTGAGGGTACAGCTCGCAAGGGTCTAGTGGGGCGGTATCTGTCTATTAGTGTTGTGCAGAACCCATGATGTCACAGCTGCTAGCACTCAGGTGTGTTGGTAAAGAGCTGAACCATGAGTCACAGCTGCCGACACCCAAGTGTGCTAGTGAAGAGCTGAACCTTGGGCAACTGCTGCTAATCATGGGGCTACCCATGGACCATCATATAAGTTAGGACGCATGCTAGGCTAGCCTTCTTGCATACCTAACACTTGATGCCCAGATTGATAATAAGTTATGAATATGCAAATTGTGGCTAACTTGTGTGTCTGCTGCAGGATAATCGTTCGGCATGGGGTAAGATATATAAGAGTGTATACATATAGCTTGCTCATTCATTTTGTCTGTATCGTAGAGTTATCTGTTAGTGCTTCATGCATTTGCATCGGTCGGACAATAACTATTAGTGCAGAGTTGAACCTTGGTCACAGCTGCTAATAGTATCAGAATATGAGTTATTGGTTAGCTGGATTACCACTACTGATCCTGAGTTTCTCGGGGACCGAAATCTTATAGCTATTTCTGCTAGTATGCTTGAAAATATGATAGTCCACTAAATGCTTGTTTTGCTTTGAAATGATTCAGTCCACTATAGAACTTTGCCCCAAAGAGTTAGATTTTGATGCACAATATATGCTACGCACTGCATGATAGAGCACTGTCCCGATTGGATGCTTATTGTTTGAATATGCAATACTGTTTCAAAGTTATGTTTTCAAAAGATGTAATCTGACTATAGTCCTGAGTAGCATGGAATGAACTTAGGTAAAAGTAGCAAGATCACTAGTAATGTAATATTTTGCCACATGATTACTTAGTATGGGTTTCAGGGGATGTAGCTTCTGTTCAGTTATTTATTCTCACCAGTACTTATAAAAGTGCTGACCCACCAACAGTTTGCTTGTTCTCAGGTGCTTGATCGTCCGAGGAAGCGATAGCCGTGCCTCTTCCCAAGGAACCAGAAATCTGGAGTCGATGCCTTGAGCCATATCGAGTTTGAGCTATTTTTATATAAAGGGACATAATGTATGGAATAGTGTCATTGTACTCGAGTGAAAGAGTGCTTGAGCGATCTGTAACCTCGGTCTTGCGCCGCTTGTAACACTTTCGATTATCAATAAAAGAGCTTGTTTTCATGTGCCATTGTGTTCTTTACTTTTCTGCAATATATGTGTACCGCTGCTTCAGTACTGAATAGCTTACTTGTTCATGTTCAAATCTTTGGCCTTGTGCAAGCATACTTTAGGCTTGCATAGCATCACGTCCGTGCGAGGACGATCAGTTCCGTAGGGACCAAAGCGAGGACGAACGGCCCTACGGAACTGGGGCGTGATATAGTGGTATCAGAGCGACTCGATTCTTTGCCCATTCTGTTGCCTCCGACTCTGAGTTGTGATTGTGATGCAATGAACGTTCCATACAATAAGTCCATAAATATTCTCAAAGATGCGCACAAAATTTTTCTAGATTTGATTTGTTGCTTGAGATTTGTGCTTTCGTGCTTGTGTTTTGCTTGTGTTTTGATTAAGGATGGTGAAGGATGAGGACTATCGCTGCTCCTTGTTTTCGTGAGTTTCTCCTTGAGTTTCGAGGACGAAACTCTTTGTTGGTGGGTAAGTATGTAGTATCCCGCTCCGCATAGACACTATGTACAAGTGATATTGCCTTGCTTGCTCGAACGGAAGTCTTCTCGGAGATTCTTGCACGACTTAATAATGAATCTGAGTTTTTGAAAGCTTGTTTCTTAAGAAGATTGTTTCATAAGAAGAATGATAGAACCGACTCAGCATGCTAATAAGAGAACTCACATAGCTTGTCATTGAAACGAATCTGTCTGCTTGCTTGCCTAACTAGAGAACTGGGAATGCTTGTCTGAAATGAGATAGAACCATTGCTATGCTATGAGGTATAAGAAATATTGCATGCTTAGTTACACCGACACAGCTATCAAACGAACCTTTGCCATGCTAAGATGATAAGTAAATGAATTGCTCGAATATGTCCCTTTGAATATGCTAAAAAGAGATAGTTATTACATGTTAGATATATAATCAATCGTGCTTGCCCTTATATGTTTCGCTTGTCTGTTTGCTATATCAAACTGCTATAAGTGAAAATGTGTGAATGCAGTGACTAATAACGCGCCCTGAGGATATGACCTGCAAGGGTCTAGTGGGGTGTGCTATTAGATATGTAAAAGATGTGCTTCGTCTGATAGAGATGTGCTTTGTTTGACAAGATATGTTTTGCTTGACCGCATATGTTTTGCTTGATCATTATTTTGCTCACATAATGTGTGTTCATGTTATTGCATTGGTCTCAGACTAACTTGTGTACAAGGTCTTGTCTCTCGAACGGTTCCTGGGGCACTAGGAACCGCTCGGTCCAGAAGAGATTTTTGGATCACCCTGAGGGTACAGCTCGTAAGGGTCTAGTGGGGCGGTATCTGTCTATTAGTGTTGTGCAGAACCCATGATGTCACAGCTGCTAGCACTCAGGTGTGTTGGTGAAGAGCTGAACCATGAGTCACAGCTACCGACACCCATGCGTGCTAGTGAAGAGCTGAACCTTGGGCAACTGCTGCTAATCATGGGGCTACCCATGGACCATCATATAAGTTAGGGCACATGCTAGGCTAGCCTTCTTGCATACCTAACACTTGATGCCTAGATTGATAATGAGTTATGAATATGCAAATTATGGCTAACTTGTGTGTCTGCTGCAGGATAACCGTTCGACATGGGGTAAGATACATAAGAGTATATACATATAGCTTGCTCATTCATTTTGTCTGCATCGTAGAGTTATCTGTTAGTGCTTCATGCATTTGCATCAGTCGGACAATGACTATTAGTGCAGAGCTGGACCTTGGTCACAGCTGCTAATAGTATCAGAATGTGAGTCATTGGTTAGCTGGATTACCGCTACCGATCCTGAGTTTCTCGGGGACCAAAATCATATAGCTATTTCTGCTAGTGTGCTTGAAAATATGATAGTCCACTAAATGCTTGTTTTAATTTGAAATAATTCAGTCCACTATAGAACTTTGTCCCAAAGAGTTAGATTTTGATGCACATATATGATGCGCACTGCACGATAGAGCACTGTCCCGATTGGATGCTTATTGTTTGAATATGCAAAACTGTTTCAAAGTTATATTTTCAAAAGATGTAATCTGACTATAGTCCTGAGTTGCATAAAATAAACTTAGGTAAAAGTAGCAAGATCACTAGTAATATAATGTTTTGCCACATGATTACTTAGTGTGGGTTTCAGGGGGTGTAGCTTCTGTTTAGTTGTTTATTCTCATCAGTACTTATAAAAGTGCTGACCTACCAATAGGTTGCTTGTTCTCAGGTGCTTGATCGTCCGAGGAAGCGACAACCGTGCCTCATCCCAAGGAACCAGAAGTCTGGAGTCGATGCCTTGAGCCATATCGAGTTTGAACTATTTTTATATAGAGGAACATAATGTATGGACCGGTGTCATTGTAATTGAGAGAAAGAGTGCTTGAGCGATCTGTAACCTCGGCCTGCGTCACTTGTAACACTTTCGATTATTAATAAAAGAGCTTATTTTCATGTGCCATTGTGTTCTTTACTTTTCTGCAATATATGTGTGTCGCTGCTTCAGTATTGAATAGCTTACTTGCCCTTGTTCAAAGCTTTGGCCTTGTGTAAGCGTACTTTAGGCTTGTACGGCATCACGCTCGTGCGAGGACGATCGGTTCCGTAGGGACCAAAGCGAGGACGAACGGCCCTGCGGGACCGGGGCATGACACATTGACGGTCCGACGAGGGAATGAGTATGATCTCTTTTCTCTTATCTCTTGAGCTTGTGTGAACGTACATAGATCGTCTGGAGGGGTATGGTCTCTGAAGCAGAAAAAATAGTCCCTTTGGAACGTCCAAGTTTCTCCTATTTATAGCCATCATGTTGATGGGATATAGGTGCCGCATATGCTTCTGTTTGATGGCCGCATGGGACTTCTTCAATAAAATATGGTTGTAACTGTAGTCGCATACTTTGGGCGGACTGCCACGCGACTTCGGTTGAGATCGGTTGTTTGATAAGATCTCGGGGTTGCTTTCAACTCCCTCGTATGCGTGACTCGGTCAGCAGAACATGTAATCAGCACTAACTGTGTGAAGATCTTTTTTGTTGCAATGGACAGATCTTGCCAGTTGAAAGTCGTATAACATCTTGGCCGCATATCGTCTTGGCCGCATAGCGTCTTGGCCGTATAATTGCTCTCCTTTGACCTTAATTTCTTCTGAGTCGAACTTGGGTCACATGTTTGTTGGATGCATGGATCTGGATTTTTCATGCTTCTACAAGACCCCATTTAAAGTTTCTAAAATGACAAGTTTGAAATATTTTAAAGAAGAAGCATGGTCGAGCACTTTCGGCCGCATGGTTGTAATTCCGCATAGACACGTTGCCGCATAGGCATTTCTGCCAGGCTTTCAGATGATTAAATATCGAGATTTGGCTCAATCTCCGAGGAGATTTTTTGGGGATTATAAGTCAACGACAATTTTCGAGTAGATAAATGAGGCTCACACAAATTGAGGCATCAGGTTCATCCTCATAACTGCTTGTTTCATCGTCTTGATCTTCTCATATGCCCTAGGAGCCTATAAATAGGCGGGCTAGGGAGGAGGAAAAACTTGTCCCTCGGCTTTCCCCTATTTTATAAAAGAATATGCCGAGGGCTACTGTCTATCTCACCGAAGGGTTTGTCATGAGCGGCGTCAATATGTGGCCCCCTGATGCTGGAGTTCTTTATGGATGTAAGGGTATGTCATGATGGCAAAGACACCGAGACACAAGTACACGACCTCGCAACGTGGATGAGAAATCATTTAGAACACGTGTAGCCCCCTCCCCCCCCACAAAATTTTGTCGAATGGATGAGCAATCATCGGCAACATGTACACAGAGCCTATATGTGGCTTGGTCACATAGATGGGAACTTATCTGCAGCATGCACACATAGCCTATCTGTAGCTTGGTCGTATGATGAGGAATCATCTGCAATATGCGTGCAAAGCCTATCTGTAGCTTAGTCGCATGGATGAGACCTTCTCTTGCTCATGCATGCAGACTTGGCTATCTCAAGACGTCCCCTCCTACTTGTGGCTGCGACCTGGAAGCGGCATGCGGCCGTTGTACACTTTTGCAATCTTAGTTGAGACTGATATGTGTTCTCCTTATGCAAGTTTTACCACCCTTCGCGGTGCCCATGATGGAGTAAGGAAGGATATCATAGAACCCTTCATTCAAAGAGAATGCCAACCTCACGTGACATTTTTGCCAAAAATTGATCCAGGAGACGAGGGTGAACATCCTATGTGGTGCCTCGATCCCCCTATTCGGGGAGCGCGGCTAAGAAATACAAGACGGTATCGTTCGATAGGGATAGATTGAAACAAGATCTTATCCTCGTTATGGATTTTCTTCTTCGGAATCGATTCCTATATTCAGTGGACTGTGCCCACAAGATCGACTTAGCGGCAGAGTCAGGAGGGACCTCTCCGTTGTATCTTTTGTTGCCTAATTTTTGCTGTCGCTTGTTGCTTTCGTGCCTTGAGTTGGTTTTCGGATTTGCTTGCATTTTCTTGAATGGATTCGATGGATTTCATTATTTTTGTTTGTTGAACTGCACTTCAATTCCGATATTGGAAAGAGTGGAAGTGGCATTGATCAGTTGTTTGTGGCAATGCAGGTGAACAAGCAGTAGGTAACGCTCGAGCGGAGTCCTGAAGCACCTCTTTCCTTTCTTCCAACAACTAAGTGAGTGGCTTATATTCGATTCCGTTGGCCCTTCTTCCAGTCTTCACATCTAAAAATCTTGTATTCTTGTTTGTCCCGATCAAACGATACCAAGTAATAACTAAAAGATATCAAGATAAAAAGAATAGACTTGGATTATTATGCTTGTCAAGCAAACTTGTGAACGGTTACCTATACATGCTAGTTCGTTTAAAATGTTCATCATATGCTTCAATTTTAGTTAGAATGTAATACTTCTTCTATAAATTGTGCTATGCATATAGAACACACTTTGCTATGCGATATATTGATTAGAAAGATTATGCAAAACCGTTTATGCTATGGAACTTGTATCATGCTCGTATGTCCTAAATTTGCATGAATTAATAAAAAACTTAATGAATGTCATTTGATCATGGACAACTTGTGCACAAGATTTTATGATTTCCGCGGACGGTCGTCGGGGCACTGGGATCGATCCGATCCGGGCAGAATATTTAGTATAGTCGTTTGTCATGGATGAAGCACTATGTAGCGGGGCTCGCCACCTGCGTTGCATATCGTTCTCGTCTTGAGACTTTAACCCGTGCCTTCGTGGCATTAAGCCAGTGATCTTTTCGTATATTTAAACCTGTTGCAAGCTAACTTGTGTCTTCGTGGCAGGGAATGACATAGTAAGTATTGTGCAGGTGGTTCAGACGGGCAGATAAAAGTTACCGAATGGTGGCAAGTTTATTTCAGTAGTTTATATATATATACTGCTTGCTTGTAAAATGAACTAAGGCAAGATAGAAAGACCACAAATAAATATACATGCTTCATATAAACAACATATTGATTGGTATAGTTGGATTAGCTTGCCTTCACCAGTACATTTCGATGTACTGACCCTCGTTGAAACAGGTTCCCTGTACTAAGGAGATCCGAGCGAGAAGCCGAAGTCATTTCCCAATCCAGTCCAGCTGTAGGCGCATCTTGATTGTGCCACCTTTTGAAGTATTCCGAAGCAAGGAGCTAGCAACCCAACATAATGCAACTCCAAGGGAAAGCCATTGTTCCGCCAGGAGGTCTTATATTTTAAAGTTTAGTAAAGGATGTAATGTATAAGACAACTATCTCATTTTGTGTCAACATTTTATAAGCCCGTGCAGCAACCCTTATGACTCATTCAAGAGTTTGTAATAGATGTTCATTATCAATAAAAAAACATTTTCATGCATTAACTTATGTTTTCAATTTATCTGCATACTCTGAATATGTGCTCGATATGCAAAATATGTTAGCCTTGTGCGGGGTGCAACCTAGGCCCGCACGGCGTCACGTCCGAGGGACGACTATCGATTCCCCGGAATCGGGGTGTGACATGTTGGTATCAGAGCACAGCTTCAAGTTCCTTTGACCCTCGTGCTGGAAAAGTTCCTTTAAAGATCAAATCCCTGTGCTAACTCTTGAACTCGTTAGGCCAAAATGAGATACGTTCATACAATGAGTCCATAATACATTATGATCCTGATGTAATTTATCTTCTTTTGAAGGAATGGCACAAGCACAATCCTCGACGCAAGCACCGGGCAAGACACAAGTCCAAGAAAGTAGTTCTGGCACTTCGGAAAGTTCTCAGAGCCAGAGAGCCATGTCTCGTGTTGACCCCATTCAGCAAATGATGCGGATGTTGGAGGCAAACCAACAGATGGAAGAGGCTCGTTATGAACGGGCTGAGAAGCTAGCGGAAGAGGGACAAACCCAGTTTCAAGACCAAATAGAAGCCTGATTCTCAGTCCAACAAAAGTAGGTAGATACCCTACAGCAGATTGTTCAGACCTTGGCCTCCAACCAGTCAACGGCGATAGCGACGACTCCGGTGGAGCAACCAGTACTTGAAGTCGAGACACCTCAGACTCCAAGGAAGAAGGATGTGACTGCCTTCGACTTTGGTGACTTCAAGAAAGTCTGCAATATTCTATTTAAAGGGACTGAAGACCCAATCGCGGCTCTAGATTGGTTGGCCGAACTGGAGGATCACTTCAAACTCCTGGAGGTACCCGAGCAGAAGCGCGTTGCGTGTGCCCAACTCCAGCTCCGTTTGAACGTGCACGACTGGTGGAACGTGCATCGACGATCTCTTCCAACAGACGATGATGAGGAGACTATTGCATGGGCTACTTTCCATGCCTTGTTTGAGGAGGAGTTTATACCCCCACCCGTACGTCGCCAGAAGGAGAACGAGTTTGTGCAACTACGCCAAGGAAGCATGACGGTAAAGCAGTATTCAACCGAATTCAACCGGCTCGCCAAATTTGCCAGCTCCTATTTACTTGATGTAGTGAGTTATGCCAGAAGATTTGAAGGAGGCTTACGTCCTGCTATTCATGTACACGTAGTCATTCCCTAGTACCAGATGATACGGAAAGTTCTCAACCATGCCCTTTCCCTCGAACCGTAGTATCCTCACCTTCCTACCGGCTCTGTGCATACCTCCAATCATAAATGACATGGAAACGAAAGAGGAATGTAAACTCCCTCGACCAGATTTCAATATTTTAGGATTATTTTTAGCAATTTAGGATTTATTACAATATTTTAATTTATTTTGCTTACATATCCTATTGATTTGTGCACATGTCCATCACACAAATAATTAGAGCATTACACTGACTGTTATCCCCAAACAAAGTTCACATACCCCTACTAGACATGCCAGTCTATTATTTTGCACTTTGTGCAACTCACAGATGTGCTGGCATGAGCCTCGTTTTAGTCGTACAAATATCGTTACAAACGTACGTATTTATTTTTAATTAATTTCTATGCCTGTACCCTTGTCCATTCCAATAGCAATTAGAGGCCCAACATGTACATGTATTGTCCAAACAAAAATATATTATTATTCTACTTTGAGTATACTACATTTAGTATATTGGCACCGCACTAAAATTATGGTCCTACCTGCTTCTAAATAATTAGTAAACACAGTGCGCATTAATTATTAATTAATTAATACGGTGGCCCGTATCACCAAAAACCAGGCCCAGCCCCTGCCCAGGCTCACCCCCACACTCTCAAGGCCCTCATACAGCATTCTCCCTCAGTTCTGTACATTTCAGCATTCTCAGGAATAAGATATTTTTCTCAGACAAATTGCATAATTGCACAATTTTCCATTTATAGGACCTCTGTGCAAATTATAAAATTACAGGATTTTATGTACAAATTTCCAGTGTGAGGTGTCAACCTTCCATTGGAGGGTGGACCTACACCGTCCATTTGGAAGTGGGCCCCACCCTAAAATGTCTAGAAAATATCCTAAAATATCTAAAAGATATTTTAAATCAAAATTACAAAACTACCCCCACCCCTAAACCCTAATTACAAAAATACCCAAAATCCAAACCCTATATAAACCCCAGCCCCCCTTCCCGAACTCACCCCTCTCCTCCCTCAGCCACCCTCCGCCTACCGCCTCGCCACCCCCTGCCCTCCTCCCCGGCCGCCGCAGCGCCGCCTTGGTCGCCGCAGCCGGCAGCCCCTGCAACTCTAGCACCAACACCCGCACCAACACATCACCTCCTCCCCGACCGCCCCCAACCACCTCCACCCGCCATCTCTGACCACCGCCACCACCCCCATCCGCTTCGCCTCACCGTCCTCCGCCGAACCAACCTGCCACCGCCGCTCCCCGACCACCACAGCCATCGTCAGCTCCCCCGCAGTGCCCTCTCCCTCATCCGCACCAGCAGCACCTCCCCCATCCTGACCGCCTCGAACCACCCCTCCCGGCCGCCTTGGACCACTGCCACCACCGCCGTTCCCTCCGTCCCGACCTCCTCTACCGCCCTGACCACCTGCACCACCCCCTCCGTCGCCGCCTCCGCCGCTGCAGCTGCTGCAAGCTGCCGCTGGTGCTGTTGCTGCTAACAGCAACTTCTGCTGTGGTCGCCGTTCCGGCCAGCCACCGCCGGAGCTCCGTCGGCCCTCCCGCCGCCGACGAGGCCAGTGGGTCCCCCACGTGTCAGGTATAAAATACCCCCCTTGTGTACGTATATACGTATATATGTGTATATTTATATATATATCTATATATATGTGTATTTATATATATATTATTAAATATATATTTATATATTATATATTATAATTATTATATATAAATATATACAGTATATATATACTATTAAAATACGTATATGTATGTCTGTATTTTCATTTTATATATATATATATGTATATATATATATATCTATATATTAATATATAATATGTATTAATATATATAATTATATATATATTATATTATATGCTAAATATACATGTATATATACTAAATATATATTATATATGTATATATGTATCTATATTTGTATTATATATATGTATATTTATATCTATACATGTATATGTATAATTATATTTATGTATTTATTATATACAGTATATATAAATATATATACTATATATATATATATATATATATATATATATATATATATATATATATATATATATATTAATATATATATATATTATGTATTATATATTATATGCTAATATACATATATATACAAATTATATTATATATGTATATATATATATATATATATATATCTATATTTCCATTATTGAATATATATATATATATATATATATATATATATATATATATATATATATATATATATATATATATATGTATATTTTAATTTATGTAATTATTATGTATATACAGTATATTATAATTATATTATAATATATATACTATTTATATATATATCTATATATATTATGTATATATATAAATACTATATTGTACTACTATATATATGCTTGTATATATACTGTAATATATATATATTTCTTAATTGTACTATTAAATATATAAATAAGTATATACTATATTAAGTATATATATACTATTATATAGCTATATATGTATATTTATGTATATGTATATATATATATGTATTATTGCATATACTATTATATATACTTATATATTATATATATATGAAATATATATGTATATTATATATTTATATAGTGTACATATATTTATTATGAATATCACTACTATAGTTATATAATTATATTTATTAAATTATAAATATGTATATATGTATATTTAAGTATCTAAAATATATATAGCATATATATATTTTATTATTTTATTTCCTTCTTGCAAATTATATATAAATATATATATATATAATGTATATGTATTATATATTTATATATGTATATATTTTAAATATATAAATACTATACTTATATTTATTATGCTATAAATATTATGTACTGAACGTTTTTATATTAAATTCACGAACCCTGTACATCTTGAACAGAGTGCACCTACGACGCAGTCAGTGACCCCCGGTCATAGGACCCCTTAGACTTGACTGCGAGAACATGTTTTTGGCACTTCCAGCACAGGGACGTAGGCAAGTATACCTTGCCAAGTTTTACTGTTTAATTATAAATTGTTGTATGTTACTTTCAGTAAAATTTCATATAAACTGTATGTGTCCGAGATTGCCTCGGGTACCGTCAATAAATACGTTGACACGTAGCATAACTGACTTAGACCTTATCAGACTTACCAACCACTGCGAGGGTATCTTAATATCCTCCTAGACCCAACACTTGTACACGCAACAAGGTTGCACTTCATTTTGGGATGCAAGTTGCATACTCGATTAGCTACCAGTGCGTGTGACGTGCATCACGGCTTAGCACAAAATCAGAAAAACTCAGGAAAGTGACGAGTTGGCATATAGCTACATTGGGCGGGAAAGACAACTAGTAGGCGTATGGGACACCCACCTCCTTGAATGTTATACCTTCGGATACCATACTCCTCGGAGATGGCCGATTGCAGAGTGCCCATGTGTCTGGGGGCATATATGGCATATATTAGCCAGTCACGACGATTGGTAAATTAAGTCAGCATATGTCTAGCTTACACTTTCCCATACGTACTATAAGGTCTTTACATTACATTCACTTAGATGGTTAGCACACCCTGTATTTATTTATTCAGTATTTACATATATGGCATATTTTTATGTATCTTGTTATGTCCCACTGAGGACCTGGTTCCCTTCCAGATTTAGACGAGGCATTCTATCCCACAGTGTATGGACCTGGACAAGAGACTAGATATGCCACTGAGGAAGAGTTAGAAGAGCCGCCATCAGAATCTGCCTGATCTTTAGTAGCTTGTTCACCTGAAGCTGGAGCTACTTACTTAGATAGACGATACTCTAGTCTATCTTATTTTAGCACTATTATTATCTTTTGTAGTAGGTTTGTTCCCACCAGATTTGTACTATGACATTTTAGACTTGGCATTATATATTTCAGCACTTATTTTCGTATTTCTTGATATTTTGTGGATGAGATTAGACTTTACCTGTATTAGACTTGTTAGTATTTTAGGACAGCGTAGCACGTCTCTTGGGTCCATTAAATTGGGTAATCCCTTAGTGACGTGCCAGCTGGCCAATGCCACGTGGCCTGGTTCCGTATATTTTGGGACTGGGGCATGACATGGTTTTAGTGGTGGCCCATGCAGGTCTAGTTAATTGCTAGTGGTATGATAACATGCCCAACAAGCCTGCACTAGGATAGAAATACTAGGTCTCATCCACACTAACTATTTTGCATCCTGTTTGATTACTATATTATTATTTCCTTCATGCTTTTCTAATTAATCTATCTTCTTCAGAAATATGGACATACCCAATGGACACGCGACTGATAGGGTTGACCAAGCAACAGACCCCTCGCAAGATGTCCAAGAAACCCCGACTACCCCGAGAGACCAATCCCCGAGAAGGATGCTAGTCTATCCGACAACCCCGTACATTCACTAGAATCCTACCCAGGAAGCAACACCAGCCCGGCAAGAAGGGCAAACTTCCCAGGCACCGACACCGCAGGCGGAGACACCTTTGCCTCCACCTCCAGCCTTTTCAGCCCTGATACCACAACTTGAGGGACAACCTCAGATGTTCTAATTTCTCCAAGCCATGTTGCAGGCTCAGTGGCAATAGACTGAAGCCCTGAGACAGAGCTTGATGACGGCTCTGGAGAGAACAACTGCCCCGGCACCAGCACCTGTCCAACCAGCTGGCACTGTCCGAGGCTTCCGCCAGATAGGCCCGAGAACCTTTACGGGCAGCGAAACCCCAGAGGAGATCTCAGATTGGATCTCCAACACAAAAATGCTGCTGGAAGGTTCACAACTTTCCCCCGACTTATGGATGACCGCCATGAGGGCCCAACTCTTAGGCAACGCCCATCATTGGTGGGATTCCATAGAGCGTAGCGTCGGTAAGACCCAGACTTGGGAATAATTCCTGGAGTACTTTAATGCAAAGTACTTCCCAACCAAGGTCAGAAATGCCCTGTACTCCCAGTTCCTGCACCTGGAACAAGGGAATATAACCGTCGACGCCTATGATGCAGAGTTCACTCGACTTAGTCGATTCGGTGCCATCCTGATACCAAACGAGCTGGAGAAGGCCATGAGATTCCATCACGGCCTTACCTTCGAGCTCCAAAGGTATACTACAACGCAGTTGAGGATCTCCTACGAAGAGGTTCTTTCAGAGGCTAGAGTACAAGAAGCCATTGGCCGAGGAGCAAGGCGCTCTAATCCAACCACACCGGCCAAAAACCAGCCCGGAATAGGAGGACCAATCCGTCGTCCGGGAAATCAGACACAGCAGAAGACGGGACCCTATCAGCAGAAGGAGCTTCCGACTTGTCACTATTGTGGCAAGAAGGGACATTATGTCCGAGACTACAGAAAGAAGCAAGGGCTATGCCTGATATATGGAGCTAGCCAGTATATGGCCAGAGACTGCCCACAACGCAAAGATGCAGCACCTCAGAATGGGCAAAGACCAGGAGCACCAGCCCAGAGGATGCAACCCTCAATCGAAAGTCAACATCCCTCAAAATCTGGAGGAATTCAGAGGGGACCTCCCCTGGCCACACAGGAGACGCAGTTCAAGCATGCCAGACAACAGACTGGAGGGCAAAGGCACGGGCATGCCTTTGCACTAGCTGCAGTTGCAGAGGAGCCGGAAGGTGAAACCATTACAGGTACCATTTTAGTTGTATCATTACCTGCAACCGCATTATTTGATTCTGGCGCTACACTATCTTTCATATCTAGTAGTTTCGTAGCCATGCACAAACTAGCCACTTTCCCACTGCCTAAATGCTGGAAAATTCTTACCGGAGGAGGCATCGTGCCGGTTACCAGCATTATTGAAACATGCTCGGTAGTCGTATGCAGTAAAGAGCTGAGAGCGCGATTTTTGGTACTCCCAATGCCAAACTTTGACGTTGTCTTAGGCATGGACTGGTTAAGCCAGTACAATGCTATATTAGACCGCGGGAAGGGAAGCGTCATCTTTATACCCCCAGGTCACCCGGAGTTCGAATACATTCGAGGCACCATCGAGCAAGGAGTAGGCTAGACACCTAGAGCTTACATGGCAATAGAGTCAGCACCCCAAGCACTTGTAGCAGAATTCGAAGATGTATTTTCGGAGGAGTTGCCAGGCCTACCGCCTGACAGAGAAGTAGAGTTCACTATTGAGTTGATACCCGGAGCTGCACCAGTATCCTCAAATGTGTACCAGCTGGCAAAGAAGGAGCTAGACGAGCTGAAGCTGCAACTAGAAGAATTACGGATCAAGGGATTTGTTCATCCTAGTGCATCACCCTGGGGAGCACCAGTATTGTTTGTACCAAAGAAGGATGGAACATATCGCATGTGCATTGATTACAGAGCCCTTAATGCTTTGACAATCAAAAACAAATATCCCCTGCCGCGAATTGATGATCTGTTCGACCAACTGACAGGAGCGGTGGTATTCTCAAAGATAGACTTGAGATCAGAATATCATCAGGTAAAAGTACAGAGAGAAGACATTCCAAAGACAGCATTCAGGACTCGTTATGGTCACTACGAGTTCCTGGTGATGCCTTTTGGACTGACAAATGCACCTGCCGTATTTATGAACCTGATGAACAGAGTCTTCCATAAATATCTGGACCAGTTCGTGATGGTCTTCATCGACGACATCTTGGTTTATTCGCAGAGCCACGAGGAGCACGAAGAGCACTTGAGACTGGTGTTAGAGACGCTGAGGCGTGAGAGCCTTTATGCTAAGCTAAGCAAGTACGAGTTCTTCCTTGATCGTGTCACTTTTCTTGGACACGTTATCACATGAGATGGCATCTCAGTGGACCCAGCAAAGATCTTATCTGTCGAGACGTGGCCAACCCCTACCAACGTCTCAGAGGTGAGAAGTTTTCTAGGACTTGCCGGATATTACCGGAGGTTCGTAGAGAACTTTGCCAAGATCGCAGAGCCGATTATCCGTCTTGCCCGCAAGGAGCAGGAGTTCATATGGTCGAAGGAATGCCAGATAGCTTTCGATGAGTTGAAAAAGCGTCTGACTACTGCCCCCATCTTGACCATACCATCTGGATCCGGAGGATTCGTAATATATAACGATGCATCCGAAAAAGGATTAGGTTGTGTCTTAATGCAACATGGGAAGGTTATAGCTTATGCCTCTAGACAACTGAGGACTCATGAGAAGAACTACCCCCACGCACGACCTAGAGCTTGCCGCAATCATCTTTGCCCTGAAGCTTTGGAGACATTATCTATACGGCGAACGAGTGGAGATATTCACTGATCACAAGAGCCTGAAGTACGTCTACACCCAGAAGGACTTAAACCTGAGACAAAGACGCTGGCTCGAAGTGATGACGCTGGCTCTAAGTGATGACAGACTTTGAGATCGATCTGCAGTACCATCCAGGGAAGGCTAATGTAGTAGCTGATGCTTTAAGCAGAAGACCCACGGCATTCTTTATGATCGCCCAACCAGATCTATTGAGAGATCTAGAACAATTGGGTATAAAGGTCATTATGCCAGGAATTGATGGCCAATTATCAAATTACCAGTTATAATCAACATTGGTCGAGAGAATCAAGGCTGCCCTGCCAACAGATGCTAGATTCCAGATACTTCGATAAAGAACAGAGGCTGGAATCCAGATAGGATATCTACACGAAGATGGAACTTTAAGATGTGGAGAACGTCTTTATGTTCCAAATGGAGAACTTCGTGAAGAGCTGATGTTAGAAGCTCACAGCTCAACGTACTCTATCCATCCAGGAGGCACAAAGATGTACAGAGACCTGAGATAATACTATTGGTGGCATGGAATGAAGAGAGAGATAGCACATTTTATGGCAAAATGTCTGGTGTGTCAGCAAGTCAAGGCTGAACATCAGAGATCCGCAGCTCTACTTTAACCCCTCCCAATACCTGAGTGGAAATGAGAACACATTACTATAGACTTCGTTACGGGCTTCCCAAGAAGTCCCAGTGGTCGTAATGCTGTATGGGTGATCGTAGATCGACTCACCAAGGCTGCTCATTTCTTACCTTTTAGAGTCGTACAATCTACAAAAGTCTTGGTAGACATGTACATGAAGGAGATCGTACGTCTGCACGGAGTACCAGTCAGCATAGTGTCTGACAGAGATACGAGGTTTATATCTTACTTTTGGTGAAGTATGCAAGAGAGTCTTGGTACCCACCTAAAGTTTAGCACCTCGTATCATCCGCAGATAGATGGCCAGTCAGAGCGCACCATTCAGACCCTGGAAGATATGCTGAGAGCATGCATGCTTGATTTCAGTGGATCATGGGAAGATCATTTACATCTGGTAGAATTTTTCTACAATAATAGCTATCAAGCGAGCATCCAAATGGCTCCCTTTGAAGTATTGTATGGTAGGAAATATCGTTCTCCAGTATGTTGGAGCGATGTAGGCGAAAGACAGATCCTAGGACCATAATTGGTCGTTCGTACGGTGGAAAAAGTAAAGAAGATCCAAGGACACCTGCGAGCAGCGCATGACAGACAAAAGCACTGGGCCAATGTACATCGACGACCCTTAGAATTCTAAGTCGGAGAGTATATGTTTTTGAAGATCTCACCTACCCGAGGAACTATCAGATTCGGAGGAAGAGGAAATCTGAGTTCGAGGTATATCAGACCCTTCGATGTGTTGGAAAGCATCGGAGAAGTTGCTTATAAGCTAGCCTTACCTCAGACTTTGGAAGGAGTACATAACGTCTTCCACGTATCTCAGCTGAGGAGATACATCCTAGATCCGAGTCATATACTAGACCACTCGGAGATCACTATCGGCCCGAGTTTATCATACCAGGAGGAACCCGAAGAGATCCTAGACAGAAGAGAGAAGGTGTTGCGAGGCCAGACTATCCCTCTAGTTTGTATTGCATGGAGACATCATGCACCAGGTGAGTCAACCTGGGAACGAGAAGAGGATATTCGATAACGTTTCCCCCATCTATTCCCAGACCAGGGTATGTCATAATATTTCAAATCAATCTTTCGTTCTCATTATATGTCTGTTTTAATTTCGAGGATGAAATGCTCTAAGAAGGGTAGGTTGTAAACTCCCTCGACCAGATTTTAGCATTTTAGGATTATTTTTAGCAATTTAGGATTTATTGCAATATTTTAATCTATTTTGCTTACATATCCTATTGATTTGTGCACCTGTCCATCACACAAATAATTAGAGCATTACACTGACTGTTATCCCCAAACAAAGTTCACATACCCCTACTAGACATGCCAGTCTATTGTTCTGCACTTTGTGCAACTCACAGATGTGCTGGCATGAGCCTCGTTTTAGTCGTACAAATATCGTTACAAACGTCCGTATTTATTTTCAATTAATTTTTATGCATGTACCCTTGTCCATTCCAATAGCAATTAGAGGCCCAACAGGTACCTGTATTGCCCAAACAAAAATACGTTATTATTCTACTTTGAGTATACTACATTTAGTATATTGGCACCGCACTAAAATTATGGTCCTACTTACTTCTAAATAATTAGTAAACACAGTGCGCATTAATTATTAATTAATTAATACGGTGGCCCGTATCACCCAAAACCAGGCCCAGCCCCTGCCCAGGCTCACCCCCACACTCTCAAGGCCCTCACACAGCATTCTCCCTCAGTTCTGTACATTTCAGCATTCTCAGAAATAAGGTGTTTTTCTCAGACAAATTGCGTAATTGTGCAATTTCCCATTTATAGGACCTTTGTGCAAATTATAAAATTATAGGGTTTTATGTGCAAATTTCCAGTGTGAGGTGTCAACCTCCCATTGGAGGGTGAACCTACACCGTCTATTTGGAAGTGGGCCCCACCCTAAAAATATCTAGAAAATATCCTAAAATATCTAAAAGATATTTTAAATCAAAATTACAAAACTACCCCCACCCCTAAACCCTAATTACAAAAATACCCAAAACCCAAACCCTATATAAACCCCAGCCCCCCTTCCCGAACTCACCCCTCTCCTCCCTCAGCCACCCTCCGCCTACCGGACCTCCGCCTACAGCCTCGCCACCCCCTGCCCTCCTCCCCGGCCGCCGCCGGCAGCCCCTGCAACTCCAGCACCAACACCCGCACCAACACACCACCTCCTCCCCGACCGCCCCCAACCACCCCCACCTGCCGTCTCTGACCACAGCCACCACCCCCATCCGCTTTGTCTCACCGTCCTCCACCGAACCAACCTGCCACCGCCGCCCCCCGACCACCACAACCACAGTCAGCTCCCCCGCAGCGCCCTCTCCCTCACCCGCACCAGCAGCACCTCCCCCATCCCGACCGCCTCGAACCACCCCTCCCGGCCGCCTTGGACCACCGCCACCACCGCCGTTCCCTCCGCCCCGACCTCCTCCACCGCCCTGACCACCTGCACCACCCCCTCCGCCGCCACCTCCGCCGCTGCAGCTGCTGCAAGCTGCCGCTGCTGCTGTTGCTTATAACAACAACTGCTGCTGTGGCCGCCGTTCGGGCCAGCCACCGCCGGAGCTCCGCCGGCCCTCCCGCCGACGATGAGGCCCGTGGGTCCCCCACGTGTCAGGTACAAAATATCCCCCCGTGTACATATATACGTATATATGTATATATATATATATATATATATATATATATATATATATATATATACAGTATATATATTAAAATACGTATATGTATATCTGTATTTTCATTTTATATATATATATATATATATATATATATATATATATATATATATATATATATATATATATATATTAATATATAATATGTATTAATATATATAATTATATATATATTATATTATATGCTAAATATACATGTATATATACTAAATATATATTATATATGTATATATGTATATATACTATTAAAATATGTATATCTGTATTTTCATTTTATATATATATATATATATATATATATATATATATATATATATATATATATATATATATATATATATATATATATATATATATATATATATATATATATATATATATATATATATAATATATATATATAATATGTATTAATATATATAATTATATATATATTATATTATATGCTAAATATACATGTATATATACTAAATATATATTATATATGTATATATGTATCTATATTTTTATTATATATATGTATATTTATATCTATACATGTATATGTATCTATATTTTTAATATATATATGTATATTTATATCTATACATGTATATGTATATTTATATTTATATTTATATTTATGTATTTGTTATATACAGTATATATAAATATGTATACTATTTATATATATATATATATATATATATATATATATATATATATATATATATATATATATATATATATATATATATATATATATATATATATATATATATATATATATATATATATATATATATATATTATGTATTATATATTATATGCTAATATATATATATATATATACTAATTATATTATATTATATATGTATATATATATATCTATATTTCTATTATTGAATATATATATATATATATATATATATATATATATATATATATATATATATATATATATATATATATATATATATATATATATATATATATATATATATATATCTATATCTATATCTATATATATGTATATTTTAATTTATGTAATTATTATGTATATACAGTATATTATAATTATATTATAATATAATATATATATATATATATATATATATATATATATATATATATATATATATAAATGCTATATTGTACTACTATATATATGCTATTAAATATATATTATATAGATATATATATATACTATGTATATATATACTGTAATATATATATATTTCTTAATTATACTATTAAATATATAAATAAGTATATACTATATTAAGTATATATATACTATTATATAGCTATATATGTATATATGTATATTTATGTATATGTATATATATATGTGTATTATTGTATATACTATTATATATACTTATATATTATATATATATGAAATATATATGTATATTATATATTTATATAGTGTACATATATTTATTATGAATATCACTACTATAGTTATATAATTATATTTATTATATTATAAATATGTATATATGTATATTTAAGTATCTAAAATATATATAGCATATATATATTTTGTTATTTTATTTCCTTCTTGCAAATTATATATATATATATATATAATGTATATGTATTATATATTTATATATGTATATATTTTAAGTATATAAATACTATACTTATATTTATTATGCTATAAATATTATGTACTGAACGTTTTTATATTAAATTTACGAACCCGGTACATCTTGAACAGAGTGCACCTATGACGCAGTCAGTGACCCCCGGTCACAGGACCCCTCAAACTTGACTGCGAGAACAGGTTTTTGGCACTTCCAGCACAGGGACGTAGACAAGTATACCTTGCCAAGTTTTACTGTTTAATTATAAATTGTTGTATGTTACTTTCAGTAAAATTTTATATAAACTGTATATGTCCGAGATTGCCTCGGGTACTATCAACAAATACGTTGACACGTAGCATAACTGACTTAGACGTTATCAGACTTACCAACCACTGCAAGGGTATCCTAATATCCTCCTAGACCCAACACTTGTACACGCAACAAGGTTGCACTTCATTTTGGGATGCAAGTTGCGTACTCGATTAGCTACCAGTGCGTGTGACGTGCATCATGGCTTAGCACAAAATCAGAAAAACTCAAGAAAGTTATGACTTGGCATATAGCTACATTGGGCGGGAAAGACAACTAGTAGGCGTATGGGACACCCACCTCCTTGAATGTTATACCTTCGGATACCATACTCCTCGAAGATGGCTGATTGCAGAGTGCCCATGTGTCTGGGGGCATATGTGGCATATATTAGCCAGTCACGATGATTGGTGAATTAAGTCAGCATATGTCTAGCCTACACTTTCTCATACGTACTATAAGGTCTTTATATTGTATTCACTTAGATGGTTAGCACACCCTGTATTTATTTATTCAGTATTTTTATATATGGCATATTTTTATGTATCTTATTATGTCCCACTGAGGACCTGGTTCCCTTCCAGATTTAGACGAGGCATTCTACCCCACAGTGTATGGACCTGGACAGGAGACTAGATATGCCACTGAGGAAGAGTTAGAAGAGTCGCCATCAGAATCTGCCTGATCTTTAGTATCTTGTTCACTTGGAGCTGGAGCTACTTACTTAGATAGACGATACTCTAGTCTATCTTATTTCAGCACTATTATTATCTTTTGTAGTGGGTTTGTTCCCACCAGATTTGTACTATAATATTTCAGACTTGGCATTATATATTTTAGCACTTATTTTCGTATTCTTTGATATTTTGTGGATGAGATTAGACTTTACCTGTATTAGACTTGTTAGTATTTTAGGACAGCGTAGCACGTCTCTTGGGTCCATTAAATTGGGTAATCCCTTAGTGAAGTGTCAGCTGGCCAATGCCACGTGGCCTGGTTCCGTATATTTTGGGACTGGAGCGTGACAAGAAAACAATGCTGCAAAGATTAAAATAACGGTGGTCGACAAAAGGGAAATGCAGTGGCACATTGTGAACACTGTAACAAGCCAGGGCACACCATCGATGATTGCTACTTGAAGAACGGGTCTTACTACAACTGTGGTAAAAAGGGCCACTTGGTCAGAAACTATCCGCTTCTTCCACCTCAACATCTAAATCAGGATAATACACCTCAGGCCAATCGAGCTGTGCCTCAGTAAGAGCGTCACCAAGCTCAAGGTCGGGTCTATACAATGACATGAGAGGAAGCTCTGGCTTCAGACACCGTTGTGTCGGGTACTTTATTTTTTAATAACATACCTGCACGTGTGCTATTTGATTCTGGTGTAACGCATAGTTTTATATCCATAAATTTTGCCGTAAAAAATAATATAAAAATGACTCCATTGTATCTAGACCTTAGTATTAGCACCCCTTTCGGCACGAAAATACATGTCCGTTCAGTATGCCAAGGTGGTTACATCTGTATTGGATGAAGGAAGCTATCGCTAGATATTTTAGTTCTAGATGTTCGGGACTATAATATCATTTTGGGAATGGATTGGCTCGGCGCCTGCTCGACAACTTTTGAATATGCAGAAAAATAAGTCGTCTTCCGCCTACCTGGAGAAGCCGAATTCTGCTACACGAGTAGTCCAGCAACTGATGCGAACAGGGCCTGTATGGTAATTTCTGTGATATCTTCTCGACGAACACTCCACTCAGACGTCGGCATGCCACCAGACAAACAGGGCCTGGACTACGCAAACGTCGAGTCTTCTTCCGTTGAGGCGGAGTTACCTGATGTATTTCCGAGCGAACTAGTCGGCATGCCACCAGACCGAGAGATCAAATTCACCATAGACACCTTCCCGAATACACAACCGATTTCTAAGCCTCCGTACAGAATGGCCCCTGCTGAATTGAAAGAGTTAAAGTGCCAACTGTAAGAGTTACTGGATCGTGGGTTCATCCATCCGAGCGTGCCTCCTTGGGGCGCTCCTGTGCTCTTCGTGAAGAAGAAGGACGGAATGCTACGCCTCTGTATCGATTATCGGGAGCTGAACAAGGTCACCATCAGAAACAAGAATCCTCTGCCCAGGATAGATGACCTGTTTGATCAGCTGTAAGGGGCAACGGTGTTCTCAAAAATTGATCTTTGCTCGGTCTACCACCAGCTGAAGATTAAGCCAGAAGACATGCCCAAATCTATATTCTGAACCCGATATAGGGATTACGAGTTTTTTGTTATGCCGTTTGGACTGATGAATGCACCTGCTGCCTTTATGGACTTGATGAATCGAGTGCTCCAGCCATTCATCGATAAATTCGTGGTAGTTTTTATCGATGACATCTTAGTGCACTCGAAGAATAGGGATGAACACGCAGGACACCTGCGGATGGTGCCTCAAACCCTTCGAGACAATAAGTTGTATGCCAAGCTTAGTAAATGCGAGTTCTGATTGGACCGCATATCCTTTCTAGGGCATATTATCTCTGCACAAGCTATCTCAGTTGACCCAAAGAAAGTGGAAGCTATTATGCAGTGGAGACGGCCGGAGTCAGCTAGCAATATTCGGAGTTTCTTTGGTTTGGCGGGCTACTACCGAAGATTTATACAAGATTTTGCAAAAATTTTGTCGCCTCTGACTCAGCTCACTCGGAAGGGAGTAAAGTTCACTTGGATGCACGACTGTGAATCTTCGTTTATGGAGTTAAAGCAGCGCCTCATCTCTGCCCCAATTCTTACCCTTCCAAACGGACCTGATGACTTCAAAAATACAGTGACACGTCAGGTAAGGGATTGGGATGTGTCCTGATACAAAGGGATAAAGTGATAGCCTTCGTGTCGAGGCAGCTAAAGCCTCATAAGAAGAATTACCCAACATATGATCTTAAACTTGCCGCAGTAGTGTTCGCGCTGAAGCTGTGGCGCCACTACCGTTACGGTGTACTGTGTGAGATCTATATGGACCATAATAGCCTAAAATATCTTTATACACAAAAGGATTTGAACCTTCGACAGTGGCACTGGCTCGAACTTCTTAGCAATTTTGACTTAATGATCAGATACACCCCAGGCAAAGGGAATATAGTAGCTGATGCACTGAGTCGAGTGTTCGTTGGGAGTTTGGCTATTGATGATAGGCTGCACCGGGATCTTGAGTCCTTGGGCATTATATTACTAATCAGATACAAAAAGGGGGCATAAGTGGCTCAACTGCGCCTCGAGCCTGACTTGTTACAAAAGTTCAAGGCCGCTCAAAAGGATGACATGTTCCTTCAAAAGATGCAAGGTCTTATCTCAGCAGGAAAGGCAACCGACTGTGAGGTAGGCACGGATGGGATGATCCGAGTGAAGGAAAGACTGTGCGTTTCAGACGATACGGCCCTCAGAAAGGAGATACTCATGGATGGTCATTATGCTAGTTATACTTCTTATCCGGGTAGTACCAAGATGTATCGAGATCTCCGAACGACGTTTTGGTGGTACGGCATGAAACTAGATGTGGTATTGTTCGTGTCGTATTGCATGGCTTGTCATAGGATAAAGGCCGAGCACCAGAAGTTGGACGAAGAGATGCATAATCTTGCTATTCCAGAGTAGAAATGGGAACATATAATAATAGATTTTATTGTTGGCTTGCCAAAGATGTAACGGGAGAATGATGTCGTCTGGGTTATCGTCGATCAACTCACCAAGTCAGCTCACTTTCTGCCTATCAAGTCTACTTGGAGTGCCGATCACTTGGCTCAGATCTACCTCAACAAAATCGTTCGGCTCCACGGTGTGCCTGTATTCATTGTCTCTGATAGAGATGGTCGATTCATATCGCATTTCTGGGAAAGCCTGCAGTCAGCAATGGGGACGAAGTTGAAGTTCATCTCCGTCTACCATCCACAGACAGACGACCAAATAGAATATGTCAACCAAATCCTCGAAGACATGCTATGACTCTTCGCCTTGGACTTGAAGATGAGTTGGGACTTGTATCTACCGTTAGCTGAATTTGTATACAATAATAGCTTTCAATCCAGCATTCAGATGGCGCAGTATAAGGCATTGTATGGGCGAAAGTATACATCCCCGATATATTGGGACAAAGTTGGAGAATGGCAGATCCTTGGCCCTGAACTTATGGAACAGACTGTCCAAAAGATTTATTTGATTCGGGAACGGCTAAAGGTAGCTCAGAGTTGCCAAAAGAGCTACGCTGATAAGCATCAACGACCGCTTGAGTTCTTCAAAGGAGAATGGGTATTTCTTAAGGTCTTGCCCATGTGAGGAGTCACCAGATTCGGAGTAAAGGGAAAGCTAAGTCCAAGATTCGTCGGTCCATTCGAGATACTAAAGTGAGTTGCCTCAGTTGCATATCAGATTGCCCTACCACCGTCACTATCCGAAGTGCACGATATCTTCCATATTTTTCAACTTAGAAAGTACGTGTATAACCGAATTTATGTGGTAGATCTTGATCAACTGGAACTTAAGGCAGACTTGACCTATGTCGAATAACCTGTGCAAATTTTGGATCGTAAAAAAAAGCTGCTTCGAAGTCCCTCGGTTCCTCTCGTGCGCGTGCTTTGGCAAAATTATTCGGTTGAAGAATCCACTTGGGAGCTTGAATCTGAGATGAGGGAAAGGTTTCCTTTATTGTTTTCTAGTGGTAGATTCTATTCCTAAGTTTCGTGGATGAAACTTCCAATTAGTTAGGTAGGATGTGGTGCTCCGTTCTACCTATTCGGGGAGCGCGGCTAAGAAATACAAGACGACATCGTTCGATCTGGATAGATTGAAACAAGATCTTATCCTCGTTATAGATTTGCTTCTTTAAAATTGATTTCCATATTTAGTGGACCGTGCCCCCATGATCGACTTAGCGGCAAAGTCAGGAGGGACCTCTCCGCTGCATCTTTAGTTGCCTAGTTTTCGTTGTCGCTTGTTGCTTTTGTGCCTTGAGTTGGTTTTCGAATTTGCTTGCATTTTTTTGAACGATTTTGATGGATTTCATTATTTTCGTTCGTTGAACTGCACTTCAATTCCGATATTGGAAAGAGGAAAGAGGCATTGATCAGATATTCGTGGCAATGCAGGTGAAAAAGCAGTAGGCAACGCTCGAGCGGAGTCCTGAAGCACCTCTTTCATTCCTTCCAACAACTAAGTGAGTGGCTTATATTCGATTCAGTTGGCCCTTCTTTCGGCCTTCATATCTAAAAATCTTATATTCTTGTTTGCCCCGATCAAACGATACCAAGTAATAACTAAAAGATATCAAGATAAAAAGGAATAGACTTGGATTATTATGCTTGTCAAGCAAACTTGTGAACGGTTACCTATGCATGCTAGTTCATTTAGAATGTTCATCATATACTTCAATTTTAGTTAGAATGTAATACTTCTTCTATAAATTGTGCTATATATATATAACACACTTTGCTATGCAATATATTGATCAGAAAGACTATGCAAAACCGTTTATGTTATGGAACTTGTATCGTGCTCGTATGTCCTAAATTTGCATGAATTAATAAAAATCTTAATGGATGCCATTTGATCATGGACAACTTGTGCACATGGTTTTATGGTTTCCGCGGACGGTCGCTGGGACACTGGGACCGATCCGATCCGGGCAGAAAATTTAGTATAGTCGTTTATCATGGACGAAGCGCTATGTAGTGGGGCTCGCCACCTGCGTTGTATATCGTTCTCGTCTTGAGACTATAACCCGTCCCTTCGTGGCATTAATCCAGTGATCTTTTCGTATATTTAAACCTGTTGCAAGCTAACTTGTGTCTTCGTGGCAGGGAAGGACATAGTAAGTATTGTGCAGGTAGTTCAGAAGGGCAGGTAAAAGTCACCGAACGGTGGCAAGTTCATTTCAGTAGTTTATATATATATACTGCTTGCTTGTAAAATAAACTAAGGCAAGATAGAAAGACCACAAATAAATATATATGGTTCATATAAACAATGTGTTGGTTGGTATAGTTGGGTTAGCTTGCCTTCACCAGTACGTTTCTATGTACTGACCCTCGTTGAAACAGGTTTTCCGCACTAAGGAGATCCGAGCGAGGAGCCGAAGTCATTCCCCAATACAGTCCAGCTATCGGTGCGTCTTGATCGTGCCACCTTTTGAAGTATTCTGAAGCAAGGATCTAGCAACCCAACACAATACAGCTCCGAGGGAAAGCCATTGTCCCGCAAGAAGGTCTTATATTTTGAAGTTTAGTAAATGATGTAATGTAAATGACAACTATCTCATTTTTTGTCAACATTTTGTAAGCCCGTGCGGCAACCCTTATGACTCGTTCAAGAGTTTGTAATAGATGTTCATTATCAATAAAGAGAACTTTTCCATGCATCAACTTTTGTTTTCAATTTTTCTGGAATTTAAAAATGAATTTTCAAAAAAAATTGGAATTTTTTAACTAATTAAAATAAATATTTTCTGTTAATAAATAATTATTGTGATTTTATTAAATATTAAAATATTATGAAAATACTATTTTTAGGTGTAAAATAATTAATTAGACCTACAACAATTTTTCTGGAATTTATTGGACCCCGAAACTATTTTTAAAGACCTAAAAATTAATGTTTTAAATAAACCAAAATAAACCGAACCAAACCAACCGGTTTAACCCATTATTTGAACCCAACCAAAATCCTATTGGATCGGGTCAGATCAGAACCCGACCCAACCCACTACTGTAGCTGCTACAGTAAACCCCTCATTTCTCGCGGTCGTTTCCCCTCGGGCCGTCGTTACTCCTCTCCGCGGCGTTATGCCTCCGTCCCCGCCCGTTACCCCTCCGTCTCCGCCATCTCCTCCACTCCCCGTCACCAATGGCCGTCCTTCTCCCTCCCCGCTCCTCCTATAAAACCCCAAGCCACCCCACCGCGGTCACCATCTTCACCACCGCCTCTCCAGCCCACAACGAACCCCCAACGCCTCCCAAACGCCACCGTCCCCTCTCTGACTTCACCCTTCAGCCACCGCAGACACTCGACTCTGACCGCTGCCACGACCACGTTCACCTAGCCGCCGCCACCCTCTCCACCCTGCCTCTCTGCCATCAGCTTCCCAGCACCTCCACACCGCCTATCCGCCACCCCAGCTCCGACGAGCTCTCTCCGGCGACGTCGACGACCTCGCCGCCTACGACTAGCAGCAGCCCCGGCCATCCACCGCACCACTCCGCCAAGCCGCCAAGCACAGCGCTGGACGACGACCGAGCACAGTCCCCGCGCCATCCCGCGTTCGCGACTTATAATCGATACCGATGTCCTGTTCCCGTAAGTATTTCTCTCTCCTCGCTCTCGTTTTTCGTTCTGTCAACTGTGACGCGTAGACTGTGTGACCCTCTCGAACCCCGTACAACTCGTTCGGGGTATCGTGTCTTGTGTCGATCGCAAACTGTGACGCAAAATCAGGAAAATAAATTCCCTTTTCTGAAAATTCAGAAAATGTCCCGAACTCTCCAATTCGCGACCGTTTTGTGACCAACCTGTTAAATATTTTCAAATTTGGCTTGAACAATTATTTAGACCATATAACCAAGTTTTTAATCATGTTTTTAGTTTATTTTGTTGAGTTGTAGTTTATAATATTTTTTAGGGTAAAAATAACCAAAATATTGGTTATATATATATATATATATATATATATATATATATATATATATATATATATATATATATATATATATATATATATATATATATATATATATATATATATATATATATATATATATTTATATATAAGCATCACTTATCCCATACACGGGCAAAAATCCAATACCTCGTCCCGATACCAAATACCTTGAGTATCTTAAGGTATTGAGATACCTCTAGCCTTACCCCTCTCTAACTCTAACTAACTAGCTAACTATCTATATATATACTTATATATACTACTATATGTAAATATCTATATATATATATATATATAACAACTAGTATATAGGCAATACCTCAATACCTCATCACTGATACCTCAACTTACCTTCAATACCTCAAGTATTGAAATCCAATACCTTACCTCACCCTTCTCATCTCACTAAGTATACATTTAACTATATATATATATTACATATCTAATCTTTCACTCTCTCATCTCTAGTAGCTAACTGCTACTACCTGTTGTTGCTGCTACTACCTGCTGCTACTGCTGCTGCTCCTACTGCTACTGATGTTGCTACCTATTGCTGTTGTTGCTGCTACTTCTAACTGCTGCTGCTGCTGCTACTTCTAACTGTTGTTGCTGCTCTCCCTCTCCCTATCTCTCTTTCTCACTCTCTCTCGATCTCTCTCAACTTACTCTATCTTTCTCTCTTCCCTTCTTCCTTTCTCTCTAACTCACTCACACACTACACACACATATATATATAAACATACACACTCTCCCATACATACACTACACACACACACACACACACACACACACACACATACACACACACACACACACACACACACACACACACACACACACACACACACACACACACACATATATATATATATGTGTGTGTGTGTGTGTGTGTGTGTGTGTGTGTGTGTGTGTGTGTGAGAGAGAGAGAGTTGATATATATATATATATATATATATATATATATATATATATATATATATATATATATATATCAATTCTCACACATACATATATATAAATATACACATATATATATAGTGTAACATCCTGTTCCGTTCAAGTGGACTGCCGATTCAAATGACAAAAGTATAATGTCCCGATCCGCTTTGCTCAGGCGAGAATACTCGTTTGAAGCAAAGGATATCCAGACTTGTCCCTACATGATTCGGCTTAGGCTTTCAGAGGCTCGCTTGACGTATTGCTCGACCGAGGCGAATTATCGCTAAGGTGGGTGGCTACGGTGAACTTGTCTTTGCTTAGCCAGCACACTTAAAATCTGGAATGTTACATGCTAGTCGCTAGGTGAATCACCCCCTGCATGCTAATAAGAATCCAACGCACCTAGCTAAGGGAATAATCCCAACTTGTATTTGCTTATGCTAGAACATGGAAATGAAACACTACTTATATTCAGACCCTCACATGCTAAGTCCCTTACGGTTTTATCTCTCGGCTTACCTTCGGGTCCGAGCAAACATGTCTGCTTATGTTCCTTAGAAACGCGTGATTGCCTGCTTACGAATGTCTAACATTATTGTATTGTTCATGCATTCTTGTTAGCCAGAAGACTATCAAATAGTCCTTCTATGCAATTGAACCTGCAAGTATCCGGGACCGTTAGGTCACCCAAGGCAAATCCCTGAACCAGGGGAATGCATCAAGCAAGATTAAATATTGAACGAGAATCACACTTGAATGATAATCATGCCAAGTATGCATCTGAACGAGGATCGTGTCATGTACAGATTGAATCCCAGCTCGTGGAGCAATATGCTTGTTCAGAATAAGTTTAAGTTTCATGATTATCATGTCAAGCTATGGAAAAAGGATAGACCCTGAACTGTATTATCGCAGACAACTTGTGCACAAGGTATGTTATGTTGAGTTTTGCGGACGGTCGTCGGGGCACTGGGACCGATTCGATCCGGACGGGACGTATGAGCAGTCGTATGTTATGGGGCAAGGTGTTATACAGCGGGGCTCGCCACCTACGTTGTATATCATTCTGTGTCTTGAGACTGTGAACCATTCATAATGGCTATGCCAGCGACTTATGTCATATAGATAAGTCATCCTCGCTTAGCGACTATCCGCGTGCGAGTCATTGTATCGCATCAAGGAACAACTGAACACCTGAACAATCATGACTCTCGTGTTGTATATGCTATTGCCTTGGTTTTCATTATGAATGCCCCTGAATGTTTATACTTGCCCGTGCTTGAATTAATAATGTTTGCCTTGGACAGGGAAGGTAAAATAGTAAGTTGGTAAGTCTCACCGTATTTTCTCTCATGTCGTACGGCGCACTGCCACACGAGTTAGGCTATTAAATATTTGCATAAAACTGATCCTAAGGCAACTAGAAAGACAATATAATAGTTGGTGCACGAAACCTATATTACGTGTTTGGATTTATCGAACGGGCGAGTAGCCTTCCCACCAGTGCATTCAATGTACTGATAATCCACCAGTTTGTATGAAGGGTACGGGAGAACCTCGTTCGGTACAGATACCTCCTTCACGCATGCTAAGGCATGGAGATCACTTCGAAGCAGCGTTGCATCCGAAACTGAAGCACATATACAAGACATAATATTGTGAATATCGCATGTACAATCATTCCATAATTGTAGCCACTTGGCACGCTTTTATCGTTTCAGAGAGAGAGGCTTGAGCGACTTGTAATCTCGGCTATACTCCGCCTATAACACATGTTTATATCAATAAAAGAGTTGCTTTACTTCAACTTGTGTTATTCAATGCTTCCGCTATATTGTCGACTCAGTGACCTTGTTACCAAAATTACTATGCGTTTATGACTCCGTTGCACTCGGACAATCTGTGCGACTCTGTGGCTTAGAACTCTTACCGCCAGCCAATGAACCACGGCCTTGCACGGGCGTGGCTCACGCTCGTGCGGTATCATGCCCGGATGGATTAAAGCGAGCGTTCCGTGGGAGCGCTGGCGCGTTGATTCTCGCCTAGCGGGAATGGCCGATTTAGCCTGCGGGAGATTGGGGCATGATATGTTGGTATCAGAGCCTGGCTTCTACGCCTTTGGACTTTATTTCGATTATCTCAGTTGTGAAAGCTCGTTCGTGGGTTACGTGTACGCTCTCTCTCAATGCCTCAATGGGATGTTCCAACAATAAGTCTAAATACTTTCAAAATGCATTTTGAATGATATGATTGCTTGTATTATATTATGCTGCGAGTGGCCTTTGTGCCAACCTGTGCGAGACCCTTGAGATTATCGCTAGTAGCTTGTCCGATTTTACTATCCCTAAGTTTGGTTGAATGCATCTGTTCGAGGGACGCCTTGAACTTGTGCACGATCCAAGATTCAAGAAGATATGAAACTCGAGTGCTAAGACTTCGCTATTGCCGAGTTGGTAAAATACATGTATTAGAGGGGCACTTCGAGTATGTGTACGATTCACACTCGCGATATGCTAATCTCGAATGCTTGTGCAAGTGAATATCCAAATAAACAAGTACAACGACTTGTATAGGTTTGCCTCAGCCTTGTATCGTTAAATCAAAATTGATTGAAACATACTGCTTGTCCTCATTAAGTCTCGAGGATGAGAATTTTTCTGAGTTGGGTAGGATGTAACACCTTGTTCCGTTCAAGCAGACTGCCGATTCAAATAGCAAAAGTATAATATCCTGACCCGCTTTGCTTAGGCGAGAATACTCGTTTAAAGCAAAGCATATCCAGACTTGTCCCTACAGGATTCGGCTTAGGCTTTCAGAGGCTCGCTTGACGTATCGCTCGACCGAGACGAATCATCGCTAAGGTGGGTGGCTACGGTGAACTTGTCTTTGCTTAGCCAGCACACTTAAAATCTGGAATGTTACATGCTAGTTGCAAGATGAATCACCCTATGCATGCTAATAAGAATCCAACGCACCTAGCTAAGGGAATAATCCCAACTTGTATTTGCTTGTGCTAGAACATGGAAACTAAATAATGCTTATATTCAGACCCTCGCATGCTAAGTCCCTTACGGTTTCATCTCTCGGCTTACCTTCGGGTCCGAGCAAACGTGTCTGCTTATGTTCCTTAGAAACGCGTGCTTGCATGCTTACGAATGTCTAATATTATTATATTGTGCAATCATTCTTGTCAGCCAGAAGACTATCAAATAGTCCTTCTATGCAATTGAACCTGCAAGTATCTGGGACCGTTAGGTCACCCAAGGCAAATCCTCGAACCAGGGGAATGCATCAAGCAAGATTGAATATTGAACGAGAATCACACTTGAATGATAATCATGCCAAGTATGCATCTGAACGAGGATCGTGTCATGTAGAGATTGAATCCCAGCTCGTGGAGCAATATGCTCGTTCAAAATAAGTTTAAGTTTCATGATTATCATGTCAAGCTATGGAAAAAGGATAGACCCTGACCTGCATTATCGCAGACAACTTATGCACAAGGTATGTTATGTTGAGTTCCGCGGATGATCGCCGGGGCACTAGGACCGATCCGATCCGGACGGGACGTATGAGCAGTCGTATGTTATGGGGCAAGGTGTTATGCAGCGGGGCTCGCCACCTACGTTTTATATTATTCTGTGTCTTGAGACTGTGAACCGTCCATAATGGCTATGCCAGCAACTTATGTCATATAGATAAGTCATCCTCGCTTAGCGGCTATCCGCGTGCGAGTCATTGCATCGCATCAAAGAACAACTGAACACCTGAACAATCATGACTCTCGTGTTGCATATGTTATTGCCTTAGTTTTTATTATGAATGCCCCTGAATGTTTATACTTGCCCGTGCTTGAATTAACAATATTTGCCTTGGACAGGGAAGGTAAAATGGTAAGTTGGTAAGTCTCGCCGTGTTTTCTCTCATATCGCACGGCGCACTGCCACACGAGTTAGGCTATTAAATATTCGCATAAAACTGATCATAAGGCAACTAGAAAGACAACATAATAGTTGGTGCACGGAACCTATATTACGTGTTTGGATTTGTCGAACGGGCGAGTAGCCTTCCCACCAGTGCATTCAATGTACTGATAATCTACCAGTTTGTATGCAGGGTGCGGGAGAACCTCGTTCGGTGCGAATGTCTCCTTCGTGCGTGCTAAGGCATGGAGATCACTCCGAAGCAGCGTTGCATCCGAAACTGAAGCACATATACAAGACATAATGTTGTGAACATTGCCTGTACAATCATTCCACAATTGTAGCCACTTTGCACGCTTTTACTGTTTCAGAGAGAGAGACTTGAGCGACTTATAATCTCGGCTATACGCCGCCTGTAACACATGTTTATATCAATAAAAGAGTTGCTTTACTTCAACTTGTTTTATTCAATGCTTCCGCTATATTGTCGACTCAGTGAATTTGTTACCAAAATCGCTATACGTTTATGACTCCGCTGCACTCGGACAATCTGTGTGACTCTGTTGCTTAGAACTCTTACCCCAGCCAATGAACCATGGCCTTACACGGGCGTGGCTCACGCTCGTGCGGCATCACGTCCGGATGGGTCAAAGCGATCATTCTCCGGGAGCGCTGGCGCGGTGATTCTCACCTAGCGGGAACGGCCGATTTAGCCTACGAGAGATCGGGGCGTGACATATATCAACTCTCACACATACATATGCACACAACCACATACAACCACACACACAAATACATATATACACACACACACTCACCCATATACATATAAATACATATATATATACAAATATAAACTCAAAAACCCTAATGCACACTCCCCAAAGCTAAACCAACCGGCCACAAGCCCAAAACCTAGAAACCAAGAAACCAAGTCTAAATGGCCAATTGGTCATTTTGACGAACACTTGGAGTGCGGCTCACGATACCTCGTGAAACACACGCCAAACCTAATCGGAATCGACCTAAAATTATCTAAGTGTTTCAATCGATGTCTAGAACCTCACAAAAATGTTAACTCTCCAATTCTAGGTCCATGGCAAAATTTTATATGTGTGTGGAACCCATGTCGAAAGAAAAATCTCCAAATTGCCCGAAATGCCTAAAACTTTGTGATACGACCTCGCGTGTCCGAATGGGGATACGAACCTACCCTCAAGACAACCAAGCACGTCTACCTAGGTCTGTCTAACCTAGGGCAACCCCCAAAATGGGCCAAACTCAGATTTTACCTGAAATTGACACAAAAGTCTAGGTTAGTCTCCAAACCTATCCAAACAAGTTCTAACTTCCTCCCATGGATAGCCCTAAGGTCTAGGAAGGTTCGAAATAACTAATTACACTATATTAGAGTAATCTCAAAGGGAAAAAAAAATTAGATTTTACCTATTGGGAGTTGAAATCCCAAGGCCAAAGTCTCCAAAAAGCCCTAAAAGCTCCAAACTAGCTTCCAAGCTCTCAAATCCAAGCTCTACTTCCAAAGTAACTCCTACACAACTAGGTTAGAGGAAAATGAAAGGTTAGGATTAGATATGGATGAAGATTGAAGGTAGAAAGAGAAATGGGGAAGGAAACTTACTTGAAATTGGTTGGAGGAGTAAAGGAAGGAGAAATGAAGAAAGAGAGTGGAAAGAGAGAAGTGAATGAATGGAATAAAAGGGAAGAGGGGGGGGCGGCCATGTCATGGAGAGTTGGGTTAGGGTTAGATATAGGTACAAAGTCTAAAATACTCCTCCTACAAGTCATGCAAATTAGGGTTTGGGTTTTCCAAATGCATTCTAACTAAATCCTAATCACTCCAACTAACTAATTAGAATATAAATAACTACTCTAAACCAATAAATAAGTCTGACAAGGGTGTTGGTTGGGTCTGACAAGGGTCCACTAGGGTCTGACATGGGTCCAAATTAGCCAAAATCCTAAAATAACTAATAAAAATAAATACATGCATCTAATTAAATATAAATACAAATATTTATGATCAATACATAATTTACCAAATTAAAATAAAAAAAATCATATTTTTAGAATTGGGTAGTGACAAACACTATCGTGTATCATGCATGCATCTTGTTAGCCAGAAGACTATCAAATAGTTATTCTGTGCAATATGAACCTGCAAGTATCCGGGATCGTTAGGTCGCCAAGGCAGTCCCCAAACCAGGAGAATACATCAAGGCAAGTTGAACACTGAACAAGAATCCTGCCAAGTAAATCAAGAATCACAGCTCGTGGAGCAATGCTCGTTCAGAACAAGAATCATGGATTATCATGTCAGGTTGTGAAAATAGAATGACCCAAGACTTGTATATCACGGACAACTTGTTAATAAGTGAGATTTTTGGATCTCTGTTCCCGCGGATGGTCTCTGGAGCACTGGGGCCGATCCGATCCGGACGGAACAACTATTTAGTCTACCTGTTTCGGACAGGATGACGTGTAGCACCTGTGAACTATCCTTCATGCCATTCTCGCTCATAGACTAAAGTAGTCGCCTGTTTCGGAAGGAATAACCTGTAGCGCTCCTGATCCTTGTGTTGCATGTTATTTTCTTTCATGTACTATACCCATCCTTTATGGCTATGCCAGCAACTCCTGTTCATATAGATAAGTCATCATCGCTTAGTGACAACCTGCGTGCGAGTCATTACATCGCATCCAGTGAATCAAAAATACCTGAACAATCATGGAAATAAGATACTTGTACATAATCGAACGCTTGAACATACAATGCAACACGGTGGAGAAATCCTCATAACTCGTGCACCCGAGAATATAACCTCATTCACAACACTTGAGTTTGTATATGATACTGCCCCTGGTTTTTATTATAAATGTTCGTGCTTGAATTAACTTAGTTTTTCTTGGATAGAGAAGGACGGAGGGTAAGTGGTATGTCTCACCGTATTCCTTCATATCGTACAGTGCATTGCCACACGAGTTAGGCTATTCATCATTGCCATAAAACTGATCCTAAGGCAAGATTAGAAAGATAACTAAATAGATGATGCACGAAACCTATATAACGTATTTGGATTTGTCGAGTAGGCGAGAAGCCTCCTCACTAGTGCATTCATGTACTTATAATCCACCAGATTACTTGCAGGGTGCGGGACAACCTTGTTCGGTGCGGATGCCTCCTTCGTGCGTTCTAAGGCGTAGAGTTCACTCTGAAGCCTTGGAGCGTTGCGTCCGAAATTGAAGCACATATACAAGATATAATGTTGGAACATCGTCTATACATTATTCCATAAATGTAGCCACTTGGCACATTTTTACTGTTTCAGAGAGAGATGCTTGAGCGACTTGTAATCATGGCCTAGCGCCACCTGTAATACTTGTTCAATATCAATAAAGAGTTTGCTTTACTTCTATACTTGTGTTATTCAATGCTTTCGCTATTTGACGACTCTGTGAACTTGTTACCAATCACATATACGTTTAAAAATTTCGCTACACTCGGACAATCTGTGCGACACTGTGGCTTAAACCTCTTACCGCCTGTTCAGATCATGGCCTTGCATGGGCGTGACTTACGCTCGGGCGGCATCAAGCCCAGATGGATCAAGCGATCATCCCACGAGAGAGCTGGCGAGGTGATTCGTGCCCAGCGGGGACGACCGATTAGCCTACGGGAGATCGGGGCATGACAAGAACAGTGCTCTGTGAAGAATATGCAAGATGACCCATTTGGCATAGAAATACGTATGTTTCAATTTAGGCACATTGATGTACTGTCATAATTCTTCGTGTGTACTAATCATACTGCACTTAATCTCCTAGCAAAAGTATGTCAGTCATACTCCTTGAGCCATTGGCGCACTTTCAAGAGGATAACTCAGTTGGCACACTTTGGTGCGTATTCAATCAAATTTCTCCATCGAAAAATAAGAAAAAGTGTACCACAGTCAGTCAGCGCACTTTCTTTGCTTTTGGCAATATAGCACACTTTTCCTATATTTCGTTAGCCAACGTACTCTTCTTACGTTAGTTTGCTCGTGCACTTTCTTCCCTCATCGTTTTCTTAGGGACAAAGTTTTGGTTGTTTTCTCGATTTATGTGTTATTGATTTTTGTTCTCCTCGACTGACGAGTTTCGATTGTCGAGCTTTGACCTTGGATTATGTGTTTTGTATTTTAGCTAGTTGCTCGCACACTTTCCTTGAAAGAATGCCTTATTTTTTCTCGTGCACTTTTGTCAAAGGAGTCGTGTTGGTTAACTTGACAAAGTGCACCACCCCCTTTTTGCCTTATTTTTGTGAGTTTGTGCGCTAACCTTGTTTCTGTGAGTTTGTGCGCCAACCTTATTTCTGTGAGTTTGTGTGACAACCTTGCTTTTGTGAGTTTGTGCACCATCCTTACTTCAGTGTGTTTGTGCACTACCCTTGTTGTAGCTCGCTCACTTTATGCGCCCCTGACTTCATGAGACTTTATGCGCCCCTGACTTCATGCGGCACCCTGAACATGCGCTTGATTGGTTTATGCGCTTGACCTTCATGCATACAATTTCATGCGTATGTTATCCTTAATGACCCCATGAGTGCACATAGTACTTTCATTATGTGTTCACTCATTTTAATTAGAATATTTCTTATCATCCTCCATATGGTTGATCCTGGTATTGCTTGTGTTATGATTCTAAGGAAGAATAGATTTAGAAACCAGACCTCATGCTATACATGACCATGTGCTAAGATTGGCTTCATACATGGCATGAATATGTGTTGGACTTGAGATTTTTTTGGTGAACCAGATTAAGTGAATAATGACTAACCGGCTATGTGCATGACATAAGATTCGTGTTACAATGTGATCAAGATTCATATAACCCAATGATAATTGGACTCGAATATTGTATCCATGCTGATACGATTATTGCCTGATAAAGTTCATGATCTAATGTGCGCTGAGGTGTGACATATCGCGTTACGTGTTAAAGTTATTATATTTGGGATATGCATCGAGAATTCCTCTAAATTTTTGAATGCGTGATTCTATAAATATATTATTTTTCCCAGCACGGACATGATATGCGAATCAAATACCAAAGCGAGGTTAGAATATTAATTTATTGAATATTGCATACACACTCGGGTGAATCCAGATTGAACTTCCATGAATTCGTATCTAGCGTGCCCGTACTTTGTACGATATCTTAAGAGAAATTGTCATGTGGCCATGCCTTAAGATTTTTGAACATAATATAGGGTTAATTAAGAAACTAAAAGTGGTAGTAACATGGGGAGAAAACAGTATCCCAAGATCATGTCAACGAACATTCCCACAGAGATTCAATCTAAGTGTGCTGTGGACTGGCCACCACAAATACTGTATACCATTTGCCTTGGTGGAGTACAGTATCTGATCTATTATAAATATGTCAAGCCACTGTTTCACTATAGGAATATTGGAACCGCTAATACCGTATTTTTAGCGTAGTGGCCCTACGAAAAACTGGTGCAACTCGTGAAGTACCTGTATATTTATCTATTTGGCTAAGTTAGCTCATGTTCGACAATGGCATGATCTGAGGATACCTATTATGCATTATTCTAAAAAAACCTATGATTCCATAAATAGCAAGTCGTATAAGTGATTAGCCAATTTTATTAATTGGACTTGGTTGTGATTGTATTATTTTGTTAGTAGCCTAGAAAAATGGATTATCATAGTGTGATGGATTCAACCATTGTCCTTATTTGGTTGTAGGGTTGGGCCTTTGTAGTAGGATATTCCATGGACCTATGATACGACGCAGAACTATTATATATATTATATTTATTGCTTTGGATTTTGTTTTTCATTTCGTGGTTCCTTTGTGTTACTTGCTATTTGGGTCTAACCTCACTGGTTTTGCATGGCCAGATTTTGAGCCAGCACCCGAGGATCCAACGTACTTTTCTCCGACTCATGGTGCGTACCAAGAATATGGCCTCCGAGGATAACGAATGGGTTCCTTTATTCAATGCTCATCTTATGTAAACTATTTTTTTTTTTGCATTTAGCCAATCGGCACCTGTTAGTCGACAAATTTGGATACTAGTTTCTTACATGACTGTATATATATTTAGACTGCAGCTGACTCACTGTCATGTATACCTTGATCTTACATCTGACACATCATTCTGTATTTCCAGATCTCTAAAGAATATTCTGATGTGGCTTTTGGGATGCTTACTACTTATTCTGATGTCTTCTATATTATTGCTTCTTGTTTGAATGATTGAGATATAGAAGTTCATGACTATAGGAGACTTGATTGTAGCATGCACCTCTTGTATAGTTACAACCGTGATCGTCTTACGACGTATAGTAACTTGTATGGGGTAACTGGACATGTCTGACTCTGTATTTTGGTATTGGGGCATGACAGACTGTAGGACATATGGCTGTAAGGAATCTCAAAACTGCATGTGTTAGTAACTAGAACTGTAATAACCCTAGTTAGTAAATGATAGCAAGTTGTAGGACATAATTGGCAGTGATTGCTTGATTTCTAATCTAGTCTTGTCCTGATTTACTTAACATCTGATTTCGAACTGTAACCTGAGTACTGATTCCGGATATTCCAAGTTATACTCCAGAGCATGTTTAACTGTTATTTTATCCGCTGCACTTATTTAACTGTTCCTTATGCTATTGTTCTTGTAGTGTTTACATCGTTCAAATGCACGCCATAAATAATAGGAAGAGGGTCATTTACAACGCTCGAATGTGTGCCGTAAACAATAGGGTCATTTACGGCATGGCCTTTTACGGCACAAAAATGTACGCTGTGAAAGATCTTTTACAGCGTGTTTCGCGTGCCGTAAATGATCATTTTTCTTGTAGTGATCTTGTAAACTTGTTGCCTGTTTGAGATTGAGACACCTAGGATTGCTTGATCCAGGAATGACTGTTGGATTGTAAAGTAAACCCTCACATGTCTAGACAGCCGTATCTCGAAGTATAGAGTACTCTCATATATGTAGCTGGCTTTCTTTGTCTCCGTTCTCTAGTATTTTGATTCTGAGACATGAGAATGTCAGTCCAAAAGTTAAATCTATGCTCTCTCATGCATTAGCTATACACAGAGCATATACAGAGGAATCATCCGGCCGCTATTCAGCAATCCAAGAGATGCGAGATATAGCCCCACCAAAAACAGTCCTTGGATCCCTCCTCTCAATTGTGTTATTAAAATTAATATGGACGGTGCAACCACGTCTTCGTCAATTGGAGGAGCGGCAGTTGCTAGGGATTCTATGGGCACCTTTCTTGGGGCATTATTGGTGCATTGGTCGCCTATACGGATCTTTGTCGAACAGAGTATGTAGGCAGAATTCCTAGCCGTACACCAAGGTATCATTCTGGCAAAGCATCTATAGATTAGAGATTATATTATAGAGGGGGATGCATTGTCAGTCATCAGGACATTCAAGGGAGAATCCGGTCTAATGCCTTGGAAAATTCATGACGAGGTGTTACCAATAATCAAGGAATACTCTAATTCAAGACCACTGGATATCAACTTCATGGGAAGGTCTGCGAATTTCATGGCTCAAACTTGCCAAAGAGGCTCTTCGTAACAAGCTAAGTAAACTTTATTATGAACCCCTATAAAGTTTGCTTAGATGATTCTTTTTATTAAATGAAGCAGATACTTATACAAAAGAGTTTTAACAACTTTGAAGATAAAGTTTCCAAGTAGTTGCAAGGGATAATGACATCTTCTAGTGGTTGTAGGTTGTTACAAGGAATAACAACTGAGATAATAAATAACAGAAACTAAGATAATGCTAAGCACTGTTATTATTAACATTCTCCCTTAAGTTGAACGTATGTAGGGAGAGATTCAGCTTGTTAAGCAATGTATCAAAACGCGGACGAAGCAAAGGTTTGGTGAGCACATCCGCTAATTGATCATCAGTGGAGACGTATGCGATCCGAAAGGTTCCATTCCGAACTTGTTCACGCACAAAATGATACGACAAGGCGATGTGTTTCATGCGAGAGTGAAAAACAGGATTGGAACTTATGCTTGTTGCCCCCAAATTATCACAATAGACGACCGGTGGTTGTGACTGTTTGTGACCAAGCTCACCAGAAAGAGATAGCATCCACATTAGTTCAGAGACAGTGTCGGTGAGGGCCTTATATTCAGCTTCTGTTGAAGATCTTGCAACAGACCGTTGTTTCCTTGAACTCCAGAAAATAGGTGTACTCCCCAGATATAATAGATATCCTGTGGTAGAAACAAAATCGTCCTTATCACCGGCCCAATCAGCGTCGGAGAAGGCATGAAACACTAAAGGGGCAGAGGCGGAGATATGAATGCCATGATCAAGACTGCCAGCCAGATAATGTAGCACTCTCTTCAGTGCACTCCAATGTTCACTGGTCGGCTACGGCATAAATTGGGACAGTTTATTTACACTAAATGCAACATCAGGATGTGTCAATCCAAGGTACTGAAGGCTGCCGACCAAGGTTTGTACTCAGTTGGGAAGGGAAGTAAAGTGCCACCATTACGCAACAAGGGAGTTTGAGATGACATCAGAGTGGTGACCGATTTTGTATCTGACATCCCGACTTTAGTGAGCAGATCAAGGACATACTTTCGTTGAGAGAGAAAGATACCATCACATGTGGGTAGAACTTCCACTCCAACGAAATAATTGTGGTTGCCAAGATCCTTGAGAGAAATTTTTTGTGCAAGCTTTAAAATTAGATCATTAACAACAACAGTGGAGTTCCCTGTTAGAATTATATCATCGACATAAACTAAGAAGAAAAATGTTGTGAGCCCATGACAATATATAAACAGAGAAGCATCAGCAATTAAATTGGAGAAGCCGAGTTGGAGTAAATAACTCCGTAACTCATGATACCAGGCTCGTGGAGCTTGTTTTAGCCCATGCAGGGCCTTTTTGAGTCTGCACACATGGTCGGGAGTGGCCTGGTTGACAAATCCAGGTGGTTGGCTCATATAAACCTCTTCATTGAACGTCCCTTGAAGGAACGCATTATTGATATCAAGCTGCTTCATAGACCAACCATGACTCACTGCAAGGGTGAGAACAACACGAACCGTGACAGGCTTTACCACTAGACTGAAGGTCTTTGTATAGTCCCAACCAGGTCTTTGATGAAAGCCTTTTGCGACTAACCACGCCTTGAAGCGATCAACAGAACCATCCGGGAGACGTTTGATTCGGTAGACCCACTTGCATCCCACTAAATTTTAGGCAGAGTGTCACGACCCGCACCCGGTGTAAGGGTGCTAGTCGGAAACAACGTCCAGCCTACGCCGCAGAATCGACGGTAGAACGCTGTCTAGATAGTCTATCTAACAATATAATGATCCACCAATAATGATAGTATACTCAATCACAGAACTAAGATAGATATGAGCACAAATCAGATAAGAATAGAATAGTCACAATACAACTCATGAGTCTAAAATAATACATCAATGAGTCTGAAGAAATACAGAAATGAGTTGGAGACAAATCCAGTACAAAGAATACTATGAAGCTATAACTCCAGGGTCAACTATCTCAGTTGGGATAAGTCCCTCTTGAGCCAGGGTCTCAGAATCTAAACCCACAACATCCTGGGGTCCATAATAGGTAGGGTACCACTCCTCAGTGTCATCTGGAAAAATATATCCAGTCAGGAAAGGAGCAGAGTACAACTCTAACAGCAGTTCTAATTAATGATAAAAACTATGTAACGGTAAATAGCTATGGATAAACAAGATACACAATAGATATGAGAGATATATATACAATAAGAAAATACTGGAAATAAATACAATAATGAACAATATGCCAAATGAAATAATAATACTAATGTCTAAGTGTGTGAGTACTAGCTTAACATGTGATCGGCTTGGGCAAGATGCAATGCGGCCTGGCTAATCATACGTGAGGTGTACGATCAACACTATTCAGTAATCAGTACTTTATTCAATAGGGATATTGATCACATATCTATACTAATACTCCCCACCCCCGACTGGTATAATAGATCCAACCACGGTATGTTATGGCACAAGATTCCCCAAGAAGATAGCTAGTCTTCCCGAGAATCGGTGTCTGTACATGTACAAGATAACCAATGAATAATACTTGCACCATATACACCATATACCAAGGAATAACATCTCATGACGAGATCCGGATATACCAATCCGTGTAACCATAGTGTCAAGAGAACATGGATATCTACACTAGATACAATGAACATAGAGGATATCATAAATGAGAAACTATCAGAGAATATACTCGTCTGAAGTCAAATGAATAGTCTCACAGATGTCTGACTCGGTGCCTCGAAGACCTAGATATGGAATACAACATCAATACAAGGTCCCAAAAAGAGAACAAGTTAATCTAGTCAACTTCTAGGTCAAAAAGTCAATTCTAAGTCAAAAGTCAACTATGGTCAACTCTAAAGTCAACTAAAGTCAATTATGGTCAAACCAAGGTCAACCCCACAAAACATATATATAATAAAAATGTATAATAATATAGAATATTAAATACAAACAAATAGGAACTATGGTTTTGAACCAACTTGGTATCCACACAAAGTAATGTTTCAAGATACATAGATATATTATTTATCCTTATACATAATAGATTATATAAAAACTATTATATTATACAATTAAAATTATAGCAATACTAGTATTATATCTCACAATAAACACATATATATATACATATATATATATATATATAATTATCATATATAAAATATAAATCAAAACTGCCTAACTGTCACTGAAAAACAGTGTGTTAAAACACTGATTTTCAATAAACAGGCTTTCAGTGACAGTTCCTACTGTCACTGAAAACACCGTCGCCTAAGCCGCTGTGCAACTGCACTGCTGTCACTTATTGGTGACAGTTCAAACTGTCACAGAACCAACCGTCGCTGCTGCTGTCGCTTATTCCCGCCCGCTGCATTAATGACAGAACCGTCATTAATGCCCTAATAACTGCTACAGCGGCTGCTGCTTTAATGACAGTATCTGTCATTAAATGCTGCTGTCGCCAAAACAATTAATATATATATATAAATATATATAAATAAAAATATATAAATATATAACTCAATATATATATATATATATATATATATATATATATATATATATATATATATATATATATATATATATATATATATATATATATATATAAAACAAATAAATAAATAAATACTTATATATATATATATATACATAATTCTATACATATAAATAAATATTAAAAGCTACAATACACACTCCATGTATAAATGTACATATTTTAACATGGCTAGAAGCACACATAAAAATATATTCATTAATATACAATTAATTACATAATAATTATAATTAATATAATTACTCATTTAAACACATAAATATATTTATTAAACATTTACATATAATTTATTTTATTAACATAAGTTGTAACATATATAAATGCATGTAAAAAAAGCTACATATATATTTATACATTATAATAGTACACATAAAAATAAATACATAGATCTATGCTACAATAAATATCATAATAATACACTATAATAAATATATAACATCTATATATATTTACTAATTATAATTCAAGAATTAAAGCACCAATAATTAGATCTACACATAAACACACCACAAATAGAGAGTATCACACCGTATCCCACTAGATCTAGGATATGCATGCGACACGAGTCCAACACACAACCAATTGTACCCCGAAGGACACAAACAAGTCACAAATATTATTTATGAACAAATCAAAGTGTCAAAAGTAGATCTATGTGTCCGTGTCAAAATACATGTACAAAGTCCCGTGTCGGAGGGAAAAACCCCTCAAAATAACACGTATCACCAAATTATTGGGATACGACCTACACGTACCCAATTGTGGACACGACACTAGCCCCAAACATATAAGCACATGCCCAATTGATCTATAGGATCAATTGACACACACAACAAATTATCAATTTGGAATTCCCTCAAAATTGACACAAAAAGCACCATAACTTTCTCCATGGGTCTCCTATGAACACAAAACCAAGTCCTATGGGTAGTACATACATATGGGTTAATTTTCCATGATTAAATCTCAGATTTAGAATCTATTTTAAGGGAAAAAACTGAATTATACCTATTAGGAGATGGATTCCCAATGAAACCTCCAATTGAGATAAAATTGCCTCCAAATTATAGATCCTTGCTCCTCTTTGTAGATCCTTGCTTCCTCCTTCTAGATCCTTGCTTCTCAACTTTCTAATGGTGAATTGGAAAGGAATTAGAATAATTTTTGTAGGGAATTAAAATGGGAATGAAGGGAATTTGGTAGTGGAAAATTCTAGATCTAGATTTGGAATAAAATAAGAGGAGAGAGAATTTTCCCCCCTCTTTTAATAGGCCGGCCCCTACCTCTTCCTCAAGCAATTATGAATTATCCAATGTACCCCTTGGGGCCTCTCATGAAGAAATAATTAAGGAAGGAAGCTTCTAGTCTAATAATTTAATTAATTTAATCCATCTTCTTTAACAATGGGCTTTCTAAATGGGCCAAGTCTAACTAATTAATTCATGTTGGTCCATTGGTCCAAACTAAACTAGTTGGGTCCACTAATATAAGTCCAAAATAATTAAATAACATCTAATAATAATTAAATAATACAACAAATAATTATTTACCATGCACAATATTTAATTAAATAGAAAAAGACTAAAATACCCTTTCCTAAAAATGTGGTAGTGACACAGAGGATGGCGGAACCAGGTCCCATGTATTGTTGGAGAGGAGAGCATCAAATTCTTGCTGCATCGCCGTGCGCCACTCCAGTGATTTCAAGGCCTACGTAATGGTGTTGGGTTCTTGTGGGTGAGAGACATAGGCATGGAGGTTGAGATTTTTGATGGATTTAATGATGTTATTTTTGGACCTGGTAATGATGCCTCGGTCAGGGAGCGATAAAGGATGGTTGTGGTTGAGGCGAGCTTGAGGCATGGGAATAGGGCGTATGTGATGGGAGGGAGGAGGTTGTTAATTTCTTGGATCATAGGGTTAAAGGAGAAGAAAGAGGGTTTATTTGATTTGTAGTGGTGTGAGAGTCTGAGGAGCTAGGGCCAGTAGGTGTGGGAGGGAAATTAGGTAGGCTGGGAGAAAAAGTTGGAGGTAGTTGGGATAAGGTATGTGGGGAGGTAATAACCAGGATTTCAGAAGGTGGGGCCCCAGGGTGCGATAGTGGCTGGAGAACAGGAAGCTGATAAGTGGTCCACTCATCGCCAACTGGGTCAGTGGGGCTAGATTTTGGCGGAGACTGCGATATGGGTACTCTGTTTCAAGAAAGCGGACATGACGGAAGGAATAAATACGTCACGTTTGTGGGTCCAGTCAAAGATAAGCATGTTGGGTGGCCGAGTAACCTACAAAAACACAAATAACAGACCTGGGTGCAAGTTTATGATTAGTATACGGTTTAAGCCAAGGAAAGCATCAACAACCAAAACTCTTAAGCTTATGATAATTATGAGGCATTTTTAATAATTTAGAAAATGATGACTCATGATTAAGGACAGGGGTTGGAAGACGGTTGATAAGGTACACCACCGTGGTCAAGGCGTGAGGCCAATGATCAAGGGACATACCCGAGTATATAAGCATGGAGAGGCCAGTTTTGACTATATGTCGGTGTCTTCGTTCGGAAATTGTAACGACCCATTTTGCTCAAGCGGACATCCAATTCAAACGACAAAAGTATAACGACCCGACCTGCTTTGCTCAGCGAGAAGACTAGTTTGAGGCAAAAGATTTTCTGACTTGGCCCTTCAGGAGTTCAGGCTTAGGCTTTCAGAGGCTCGCTCGGAGTATCGCTCGACCAAGGGGAATCATCGCTAAGGTGGGTGGCTACGATGAACTTGTCTTTGCTTAGCCAGCACACTTAAGATATGGATGATACATTCTAATCGCTAGGTGAATTATCCCATGCATGCTAATAAAGAATACAATGCACCTAGCTAAGAGAATAATCCCAACTTGTATTGCTTGTGTTAGAACATGAAAATAAAACTTTGCTTATAAATAGACCCCGCATGCTACCTTTGTCCTGTGCAAGTAGACCCCGCTATGCCTCAAGTAGATCATTGTATGCTCTTCGTAGTGCACTGTTCACTTATTTACACTGCACGTCTTTAGATTTATATCGCTTGGTATGTCCCTTTAAGATTTTTCTCCTCGCTTTACCTTAGACCCGTGCCAAACGTAAATACTTATATTTTATATGAATGCATGCTTGTCAGCTTACTTGTAGTTTGTACTTGTTATCTCATTTCAATGCTTGTCACATAATCTATGCCACGGTCAAGTAACATTATCTGTATCGTGCATGTATAGAGTTAGCCAGAAGACTATCAAATAGTTCTTCTGTTTAATATGAACCTGCAAGTATCCGGGACCATTAGGTTGCCAAGGCAGTCCCCGAACCAGGAGAATGCATCAAGTCAAGTTGAACACTGAACGATAATCATGTTAAGTAAAGAAATGAATCATATCTCGTAGAGCAATGCTCGTTCAGAAAAAGAATCAAGAATTATCATGTCGTGTTATGAATTTAGAATGACCCAAGACTTGCATGGTCACGGACAACTGGTGCACGAGGTATCTACTTCCTCGAACGATCACCAGGGCACTAGATTGTACCGGCCTAGGAGGATGAATGGTGTATTGCATGCCAATTTTGGTTATGGTATGCGGCACAGTCTTTGGGGTAGGGCAATACTAGGAATTCGGGCCTTGGTAGAGCATACTACCTTGGACTAGTCGTCTACCCACAATGATAGTCGCTTGATTCGACGGGATGGCATGCATTGGCTCTTCTGTATCACATACTGGCCTTGAATTGCTCATTTTATATAAAGCGTTGTACCCTATTCTGTCACGAGACTATAAATCGGTCCTTTATGGCTAAGCCAGTGACCTCATGTTCATATCGATAAGTCATCCTCGCTTAGCGGCAATCCCCTTGTGAGGCATTGTATCGCATCCAATAATCTGAAACACCTGAACGATATGAGTATAAGTCATCTATACATAACTGAGCAACCTGTGCAATCTATTAAACACTTGAACATCCATTACAACACGCTTGGATAATCCCTAGAACTTGTGCACCCGAAACATAAATCTCGCTGATAACACTTGTGTTTGTTTATACTATTGCCCCTGGATTTTAATATATATATGCCCGTGCTTGTTTTAACTTGGTTTACCTTGGACAGGGAAGGATGGATTGTAAGTTGGTAAGTCCCGCCGTATTCCTTTATATCGTACGGTACACTACCACACGAGTTAGGCTACTCATTATTGCCATAAAACTGATCCTAAGGCAAGAATAGAAAGAAAACTTAATAGATTGTGCACGGAACCTATATAACATGTTTGGATTTATCGAGCGGGTGAGAAGCCTCCCCACTAGTGCATTCATGTACTGATAATCCACCAAATTACTTATAGGGTACGGAAGAACCTCGTTCCATGCGGATGCCTCCTTCGTGCGTCTTAAGGCATGGAGTTTACTTTGAAGCCTTGGAGCGTTGCGTCCGAAACTGAAGCACATATACAAGACATAATGTTGGAACATCACCTATGTATCATTCCACAAATATAGCCACTTGGCATAATTTTACTATTTCAGAGAGAGAGGCTTGAGCGACTTATAATCTTAGCCTAGCGCCGCTTGTAATACTTGTTCGATATCAATAAAGAGTTTGTTTACTTCTATACTTGTGTTATTCAATAATTCCGCTATTGACGACTTTGTGAACTCGTCATCAATCGCCTATGCGTTTATTATTCCGCTGCACTCGGACAATCTGTGCGACACTGTGGCTTAGACCTCTTACTGCCTGCATGGACCACGGCCTATCGCCTATGCGTTTATTATTCCGCTACACTCGGATAATCTGTGCGATACTGTGGCTTAGACCTCTTACCGCCTGCATGGACCATGGCCTTACACGGACGTGGCTTACACTCGTACATATCACGCCCAGATGGGTCAAGCGATCATCCCACGGGAGCGCTGGCACAGTAATTTGAAGCCTAGCAGGGACGGTCGATTGCTTACGGGAGATCGGGGTGTGACATATTGGTATCAGAGCATGGCTATACGCCTTTGAACTTCGTTTTAATTTTCTCAGTTTTGAAAGCTCGTTCATGGGTTATGTGCATACGCTCTCTCTCAATATCCTATCAGAATATTCCAAACAATGAGTCTAAATAATTTCAAAAAGTGCATGTGAATGATATGATTGCTTGTACAAAATTATGATACGAAGGCCTTTGTACTGACTTATGTTAGACCTTGTGGGAATAGACTCATACTAGAATTTGCAAGATATGTGCGAACCCAGATGCCTATACGTGATTACCCAACTGGTTAGTATACGAAATATAATGTCGTCCAAACGGTTAACTATGCACACAGCCTTTTGGCTAAGTTGTGTTGAGTATCGCGCGCCAAGACCTTTTGGTGCAAGCTAGTTGCAAACAAGATTGGGATATCATTCAGATAAGAGACAAGTCAGACTTAGAATGGCAACCGATAGAAATATTTCAAATTTATCGCTTAGGCAAATATAGAGAATCATGCTTAGATTTTGGGAAATAGCTCAAACGATATTCTGTGTCGAAAGATACAAATCAAATATGGTTTACTTGGATGACTATCAACAAAAATATATATGTGAGAATAAGATTTATCAGGCGATACCTTAGTATCATACAAGAATTCTAAGGAAAACTTGGTGAATATGCTAGTGATTGATGCGAACATCGATTGAGAATTTAATTGGGTGACTCGATTTCGAGTGGTGTAGGGATCATTTAGAAATGTCCAAACGAATTCATAGGTCTCGTGCGATAGTCGGATTAAACGATTGGAGAATGTCTTGAACTAAATGGTAAGGCTTATATCGAATAGGGATTCATGGAAATCGATATCTTGGTTAAGGAAAACTTGTTAAAAACTTGGAGGATCGTGCGGGCAATTTCAGATTGAAACAAATGGATTAAACTTGAAAACAATATCGCTCGAATAGAGTTAGCCTGAGAAAGAAATATTGTGGTTCGATGAAAGAGATATGCGATAACGAATTCAACTTAGAGTTTGGAAGAATGATCTTGAATCCAGTTCAAAAAGATAACCTTCGAAATCAGTCCCAACGAGAACGATTATCCTGCGGGAGCGTCGGCGTAGTGATTTCACGTACTATGGGGATGATCGAACTCAAGGAAACATGTTCGGTGATTATTCCAAATGAACTCGATGAATAGAACGTTTCAGAAGTGGATAGACTTGGGCTTGAATATTTGAAACTAGTTGCTTGAGGAATGCTAGAAGTAAGACAATAGATCTACCGAACGGTAACATTAAAGTTGGATGATTTTACTAGACGATTTATAATCACTGCATGGACGAACATGACTTGATGGATTTTATATATATAACTTGGATGGAGCAAAATAAAATGATAAGGTGTCTCGATCATTTCGAAATAACAGTAACGTTCGACATTCTTGTCTTGTGAGAGCGTAACTTTATGCTCATACATGCGTCACGTCCGGATTAGGACGATTATCCAGAGGGAGCATTGGCATGGTAATCTCACGTCCAACGAGGGTGATCAAACTTGTAGGAGACCGGAGCGTAATAACTGATAGATCGTCTTAACTTGTGGTTCGACACGATAAGACGAATTTGGGAATGCAAGTGAATTGGAAGTATTTCAATGATAAGTTAGCCTAGAACCTGGAGTAAATCACGCTTGATGGTTTCGTGAACGGATACGTCAATCTTGTTGGATAACTTAGAGTTATAAATAAAGGTTTAGAATTGAATCTTGGCTTGGTGGTTTAGACTTGGAATGGATATATGCATACTATCAAACACGCCTTAAGGAGATAGACTGTGCGAATTATTAGACTTATCATACACCTTGGATATATAATGGATTTTACTTAATGGATTCGACCCTTGTATGAACGAATGTGTTAATGAGAGTAGGATAATCTGTGCTCTATGTTTAAAAATCTGAGTGAAACAAGTTTGGATAGAATATCATGTACAAATGAACAATGGTTTGACCTTAGGAATTGGGACGAGCATCGTGCGATAAATTTGTACGATAAATCGTATGCTTGAACTTGTACCTATGACCTTGTAGGCTGACCTAGTAATTAGGCAGACAATCCTGTGCCGAGTGATAGAACATATGACCGACTTTAGCATATTGCTTGAACAAATCTATAGAACATGTGCAACAAGACTTAGTGTTAGACTTGGAACGGTAAGTGTGTGTGCTATGTTTGACCCGAATGGATGGACGCTAGTCGGTAGACCGAATGGATCATGCTTAACGGTAGTGTAAAACTTGATTTGAGTTATAATGGAAAATATACTTGGATTTTATTAACCCTGTCAGAAGTATCCTTGTGATTTATGAAACGAGAATCCTTGAGATTTTCACAAAGTAGCTTGTCCAATTTCACTATCTCTAAGTTTGGTTGAATGTATATGTTTGAGGGACGCCTTGAATGTGTGCACGATCCAAGACTCAATAATATGTGGAACTCGAGTGCACAGACTTAGCTATCGCTAAATTGGTTGACATGCATATGTTTGAGGGGCACTTTGGATATGTGCACGATCCAGACTCACAATATGCTGATCTCGAATGCTAGTGCAAGTAAAAATGTTATACCCGCATGGACAAGTATAATAACTTGTATAAGTTTGCTTCGGCCTTAGATCATTATTCACGATGGATTGTAACGTATCCCGCATTAAGCGATAATATGTTCTGCGCTAAGGCACAATAGAGACTGAGTCAGAACTTGGATTAGATGATGGAGTCATTAAATGAGACCGACCCAGCATACAAGCGACACGGCGTAAGGAACGAATAGGAGATTGTGTTCAAACGGATCTAGTAGTACCGATTGCTATACTTGGGATAGATTCGATAGTGCGATAGAATGGCTTGCACTCAGGAAGTCTCGAGGACGAGACTTTTTCTGAGTGGTGCATAATGTAATGACCCGTTCCGCTCAAGCGGACAGCCGATTCAAAAGGCAAAAGTGCAACGATTCGATCTGCTTTGCTCAGCGAGAAGACTCGTTTGAGGTAAAAGATTTCCCGACTTGGCCCTTCAGGAGTTCCGGCTTAGGCTTTCAGAGGCTCGCTCGGAGTATCGCTCGACCAAGGCGAATCATCGCTAAGGTGGGTGGCTATGATGAGCTTGTCTTTGCTTAGCCAGCATACTTAAGATATGGACGATATATGCTAGTCACTAGGTGAATTATCCCATGCATGCTAATAAAGAATACAACGTACCTAGCTAAGGGAATAATCCCAACTTGTATTGCTTGTGTTAGAATATGGAAATAAAACTTTGCTTATATATAGACCCTCGCATGCTACCTTTGCCCTGTGCAAGTAGACTCCGCTATGCCTCGAGTAGATCATCGTGAGCTCTTCGTAGTGCACTGTTCACTTATTTACACTACATGTCCCTATATTTATATCGCTCGGTATGTCCCTTTAAGGTTTCCCTCATCGCTTTACCTTAGACCCGTGACAAACGTAAATACTTATGTTTTGTATGAATGCATGCTTGCCTGCTTACTTGTAGTTTATACTTGTTACCTCGCTTCAATGCTTGTCACATAATCTATGCCACAGTCAAGTAATACTATCCGTATCGTGCATGCATCTAGTTAGCCAGAAGACTATCAAATAGTTTTCTGTACAATATGAACCTGCAAGTACCCGGGACCGTTAGGTTGTCAAGATAGTCCCCAAACCAGGGGAATGCATCAAGTCAAGTTGAACACTGAACGAGAATCGTGTTAAGTAAAGCAATGAATTACAGCTCGTGGAGCAATGCTCGTTCAGAAAAAGAATCAAGAATTATCATGTCATATTGTGAATTTGGAATGACCCAAGACTTGCATGGTTACGAAAAACTTGTGCACGAGGTATCTACTTCCTCGGACGATCACCGGGGCACTAGGATCATACCGGCCTTGGAGGATGAATGGTGTATTGCGTGCCAATTTCGATTATGGTATGCGGCATCGTCTTTGGGACAGGGCAATACTCGGGATTCGGGCCTTGGTAGAGCATACTACCTTGGACTAGCCGTCTACCCATAATGATAGTTGCTTGATTCGGCGAGATGGCGTACAATGGCTCTTCTGTATCACATGTTTGCCTTGAATTGCTCATCTTGTATAAAGTGTTGTACCATATTCTATCACGAGACTATAAATCGGTCCTTTATGGCTAAGCTAGTGACCTCATGTTCATATAGATAAGTCATCCTCGCATAGCGGCAATCCGTGTGCGAGGCATTGCATCACATCCAATAATCTAAAATACCTGAACGATATGAGTATAAGTCATCTATACATAACTGAGCAACCTGTGCAATCTATTGAACACTTAACATCCATTACAAAACACCTGGATAATCCCTAGAACTCGTGCACCCAAAACATAAATCTCGCTCACAACACTTGTGTTTGTTTATGCTATTGTCCCTGGATTTCATTATATATATGCCCGTGCTTATTTTAACTTGGTTTGCCTTGGACAGGAAAGGACGGATGGTAAGTTAGGCTATTCATCATTGCCATGAAACTGATCCTAAGGCAAGAATAAAAAAAAAAACTTAATAAATTGTGCACGAAACCTATATAACGTGTTTGGATTTGTCGAGCGGGCGAGAAGCCTCTCCACCACTGCATTATTGTAATGATAACCCACCAGATTGCTTGCAGGGTACGGGAGAACCTCGTTCGATGCGGATACTTTCTTCGTGCGTGCTAAGGCGTGGAGTTCACTCTGAAGCCTTGGAGCATTGCGTCCGAAACTAAAGCACATATACAAGACATAATGTTGGAACATCACCTATGTATCATTCCACAAATGTAGCCACTTGGCATGCTTTTACTGTTTCAGAGAGAGAGGCTTGAGCGACTTATAATCTCGGCCTAGCGCCGCTTGTAACACTTATTCAATATCAATAAAGAGTTTGTTTACTTCTATACTTGTGTTATTCAATGCTTCCGCTATTGACGACTCTATGAACTTGTTACCAATCACTTATGTGTTTATTATTCCGCTGCAGTGGGACAATCTGTGCGATACTGTATCTTAGACCTCTTACCGCCTGCATGGACCACGACCTTGCACGGGCGCGACTTACGCTCGTGCGGCATCACGCCCAGATGGGTCAAGCAATCGTCCCGCGGGAGCGCTGACGCGGTGATTAGAAGCCTAGCGGGGACGGCTGATTGCCTGCGGGAGATCGGGGCATGACAGAAATGCCGTTGTGCTCAGGTGTGTGGGGGAGGGGGGTGTAGTGGCTGATGTCGTGGGAGCTTAGGAACGACCGAAGGGCTATGTATTCACCACCATTATCAGAATATAGTATTTTGATGTTGTGTTTGAAATAATTTTCATCTAGGGATTTTAATTTAATGAAAACAGATGGTGTGTCATATTTTCGTTTGAGGGGATAGAGCCAAATATATCTTGTAAAATGGTCAATAAAAATACAGTAATATTTAAGATCATCATAAGACATAACAGGAGATGACCAAATATCAGAAAATATAATTTCCAAAGGGTGTGTGGACACAAGACTGGATTCATGAAAGGGGAGCTTGTGGCTCTTGTTTATTTGACACGAGGTGCAATCTGATTGCATAAAATTAGAAGTCCCTAAACTAAATTGCTTCTGGATGAACTTAAAAATTATAGAGGAAGGGTGGCCTAATTTGTGGTGCCAGGTTGCAGAGGAGGACAGATGAAGATTGTTGACAGTCGGCGGAGATGACGTCCAGACGTAGACACCGTCGACACAGGGGCCCTTAAGAATTGTCGTTCCCATTTGGATTTCCTTCACAAGAAATGAGCCAGGTAAGAACACAATAGCAAATTTAGTTTATTTTGTGAATTGAGAAACAAATAGAATAATTTTTGACATTGAGGGAACACAAAGAACATTAGACAATTAGAAATCATGAAGCTTAAGAGAGCCAGTGTGTGTAATGCTTAAACCCTTACCGTTACCCATAAATAATTCATCAGGCCATTATATGGATAGTGTAGAGAAAGGTTACTGAGGTCATGGGTGACATGGTGAGATGCCCCACTGTCCATGAGCCAGTTTGGATTAGCAGATGATGTGGCTAAGGTATTTGCTTGTGGGGGTTGTGGAGCGGAAAAACGGGCTGAGGATGGCAGTGGGAGGTGCGGATGTTGTTGACGGAATATTGGACATTATGTGAGGACATGACCAGAAACTTTACACCATTGTCACCGACCAAGAAAGGGTTTTGGTTGGTGTGAATGTGGACTGGATCGGGGTTGAGTACGAGGGAAATTGGCAGACCAGGAGGGTGGAGAGGCAGGAGAAGACCATTGCGGCAGGGGAGCATGGTGACGAGGCTTTGGTTTCTGCGATTTGGACTGCACATTAGGAGCAGTAGCGGGACCAGACAGGACCTTGTGTTCAATTTTGATGGACAATTCATGGTTGATAAGCTTCTCATGAAGCTCTTCGAACGAGATCGTGGTATCCCTCGCATTGACACCATCGACTACCGGTTTATACGCAGCATCAAGGCCTCGCAGGACATAGTCGGTGAGATCCTCGGAGTTGATGGGGTTGCCAATGGAGGCAAGAAGATCAGCAGTTAACTTCAGAGAGTGCATATAGTCGATAATGGAGAGCGAGCCTTTGTCAGAGGAGCGTAACTTATCCTTGAGTTGTTTGATGTGTCCGCGGGATGCTTTAGCATAGGTGCGCTGAAGTAAATCCCAGATTTTATAAGTATACTTCGTTTGGGTTACTAGAGAAGCAACCGATGGGGATAAAGTGCTAAGAACAGAGCCATACAGAAGACGATCTTGTCGCTTCCAGAAGAGAAAAATCGGGTTGGGGATCATGGATGACGGTGTTGTTGCTGTGTGGACGGTGGGCTCCGGAAGTGGATGTGAACCATCGAGAAACTTGAATAAATCATGTCCCTCAAGAGTAGTCTGAATCTGAAGCTTCCAATTCAGATAGTTTGTAGGAGTAAACTTGATGATGTTGGAAAGATGAATCACTGTGAAGGGTTGGAATTTTTCGTATGGGTTAGGAATGTGAGAGGTGAAGTCAGTAGCCATGGGAGAGATGTGAGGGAGCTTTTGTATTTTGTGGGAGGACCAAGAGTGTTTAGCTCTGATACCATATAAAGTTTGCTTGATGATTATTCTTATTAAATGAAGCAGATACTTATACAAGAGAGTTTTAACAACTTTGGAGATAAAGTCTCCAAGTGGTTGCAAGGGATAATGACATCTCCTAGTGGTTGTATGTTGTTACAAGGGATACCAACAGAGATAATAAATAACAAAAACTAAGATAATGCTAAGCACCGTTATTATTAACACCCCCTACCTGCATATTGCAGATATTACACGAGGAATCTCTCATCCACCCCACCTCTGAACATGTATTATGTAACTAAACGATTAGCTATATGATATGGTTATTCCTAAACCAAACAAAACAAAACAAAACAAAAAACTTTTTCTCACTTTATTTCATCTTAACTATACTTCTTTTTTCTCTCTCAATCCAAACAAATCCTAACAGATTTTTTCCTTTCTTCCAACCACACTATGTTGATTCTTGGACGAACATGGTACTCATAAGAATTATCTCATGGACATCTATACCAACAATCGAATATGGTATTCTAACACCAAACACATTAAAAACTCCTAGGTGGGCCGACTCCATTACCGTTCTTCTCAAGCTTGTATCCTTTGGAAATTTCATTTTCATGACTAACTATGCTATGTTTAAAAAATAAAACTTCAAAATATATATCAAAAGGGTAGTGTTTAACATAAATAAATAAATAAAAATAAATGATGGTCATTATCAGAATACCTAACCATATCCAATAGTTTAGAACTCTTTACATCTTTATACTTAATTAACTCTATGTCTTTTCCTTTTAATTATTTGGCAAATTAATTAATAGTTGGTTTTACTCCTCTCTATTTATTAAGTCTCTCCCTCCCTCCCTATTTAATTATTAGAAAAAATTGAGTTGTATCATATTTTATTTATCATAACTCAATGTGCACCCCACTACTTTACTATAATGTACAACACTTTTCACTTCCGTCAAAAATTAACAAATTAATTTTTGACCGTTATATCCCTAACAAATCATCATTATTATCAGGCTGCGAAGATTGAAGGGATATTTCGGTTAAAAATTAACGGTAAAGGAAGTTAACAGTTAGTTTTTGACGGAAGTGAAAAAAAAATGTACATTATGGTAAAACAGTGGGGTGCATCTTGAATTATGAAAAATAAAATAGAATACAACTCAAATTTTCTCTAATTATTATGTCAATTAATTAATAGTCGACCCACAAACTTGTAGATAAATTTTAATTAAATATTAAATATATTTATTATATTATATTATATATGTTAATTTTACTAATTATTATTTATAAATTTAATTTATTTATTGAGTAAAATAAAATATTTGAAAATTATGGAAGGAGCGTCGAAATGCACTGATTATAATGCCAATACTACACATCATCAGCTAGTTCTCAAAAAGAAGAAGATAACCTACCTATCATGGTGAAAAATATCCTATAAAATTATAAAATTATGGACAATCCGAACTCCAATTTAATATTGGAAAACAAAGAGTGTGGCCTACAAAAATTGTTTCCACATGACAACCAAAATTCAGGTCATGTGGATCAGGATCCAAACCCAACCTGAGAGTATCATTAGTAAGATCCGTTTCACATTTTTTTATTCTAATTTAAAATTTAGGAGCTTATTTTGTAAATAGTAAGTCTCATTTATAGTTTCAATTTTTTAGATTTTGAGTTTCATACCATCCATGGAGCTATAGGTTAGGACTTTTAATTTCTAAATTCTAGATTATAGGAATCCATTTTGTAGAATAGTAAGTCTCAATTTGGAACCAAAATTTCTAGATTCTAAATTTTATATTATTTTTTTCTTATATCAATTTTTGACCACACAAACTTTGGGACATGAACTCACTTTATCATTTTTTACTATTCTCATACAAATCTAACCCATTCTACATTTACGTTTTTTTTAAAATTTTGGACCCAAAATTGTATTGGAGAGTCCCAACTAGTAATGATGCTCTTAGAACATCATGATGTAGAATAGGTTGGATTTGTATGAAAATAGTAGAAAATTATAAAGTGGACTTCGATTCCAAAGATTGTGTGGTCAAAAATTGATTTATAAAAAAAAAAATGTAAAATATAGAATCTAGAAAGTTAGATTTCAAATTGAAACTTACTACAATTTAGAATCTAAAAATTGAAAGGTCCAACCGATAGCTTTTATGGATGAAATGAAACTGAAAATCTAAAAAAAACCATTGAAAAGACTTACTATTCTACCAAATAAAATAAGCTCTTAAAATTTAAATCTAGATTCAAGAATATGGGATGAGACTTAATTATGCTCTAACAGAGCCATAGCCACAGTACAACTCAGTAATTTAACACAGAAGTGAAGGGCATTCTCGTCCTCTTTTTATATATATACACATTCCATTCCCTTAAACTAGGGTTTACTTCAGCAGCCACTAGCCGTCGATTAGGTTTTTGCGGAGAGTAGAAGTAAAAAATGGTGGAGAAAGGGAGCAAAGGGAGGAAGGAGGAGGTTGTCACCAGAGAATACACTGTGAATCTCCACAAGCGGCTCCATGGCTGGTAATTCTTCAATTTCTCCATTTTCCCCCAATTGTTATTCGATCATTTGGTGCCATATGAAGAATTTATCGATTAGTGTTTCTAGAAGTAGTAAAGATTGTTTTTTGATGTGATTTATGAATGAAAGAAGGCACCTTTACAGTATATTTCATCTTTTCTTCTATCGATTGTGACTTAGATCCATGGAGATTCTTGATCTTGTATATATTATTGCATGGATTCGTTAATCTATAGGTGTGGTATTTTTATTTGGACATTAGAAAATATTTAGATTTGTAGATCAGATGGTGAATTTGTGAAACGAGTAGAGAACATACGTACGTAGAGGATCATAAATAATTTTCGTTAATAAAAGTTTAGTAACTCAATATGGAAGTAGAGAATCCTAAATTACATGTCAAAGTGGAAGTAAATATTGTTTTCTAAATGGAAGAACTATTAGACTTTGATAGTTATATGGTGCAAAGATGGAAATCATGGAAGAGTCTGAATGCTGCATCAATGTCCTGAAAGTGTGGGAAATTCGTAGCTACATGTTGCAAACATGGGAGTTTCTGAATGCCCTATTGATGTCATTAGGGATATACATGATTGCTGAGCTCCACACAAATATTTGCTGAATGATGAGTTTTTGGAGGTTGAAATTCTTTAGAATGGGCAAAGGTTTAAACTTTGTTGATACGCATATGTTTGATGATGTGTAGATCATAATGAATGATGTTGATCATGATTTTGACGGTCGAATTGAGCAATCCCATGATAATGAGACTCATCCCAAATTTTTTTACAAGCAAAACATTGGGTAAGAACAAGTAGGAGAGTGCTATCTAGATATGTTGTTGTCTCTGATTGTTAGATATACTAATGGTATATCATATGTATAAAATTCTATGTGTGGAAGTATATGTATATACACATGCCTACTATTCTAAAAAGTACCTAATAGTTGTTTTGATAATTTATGTTTACATGTTTGCCATTTCTGCCATCATTTTGGCCAAATTGGTAAACAATACCTCTTTTAGTTCCTGCGGTAGCGATTTTCACCATATAAAATGGGCTAAAACTAAGTCTGTTAGAATTGGAACCAAACTTAGCATGCTGTCTTAGTTTACTTATACTGTCCTAGTCATTAATTGCAAGTATTCAATTCTTAGTTTATGTTTGCATTCTATTTGTTACTATTTTGCAATCTGTGCTTGCAGCAAATTAGGATCCTCAATTCTTTCATACAATATATAAATATGAAATATTAGTCCATATAGTATTGGAATCTGACTTTTCCTAATGAATCTACATTTTCGTTACTCGTCTCACTTCTCTTCACTCACAGCTGCATTGTTCTCTTCTCATTTGGTACCCATATATTTGAATTATAATCCTTTTTCATATCCTATCTATGAACTTTTATTTCCCCTGACACCCTTTTTAGGCCAGATTCTTCCCTTGGAATGTGATGATAAGTTATTGTCGCCCCAGGCATATAATTTGTTCTCTGGAGTTATGATCTCAGATTATTGTACACTTTCTGCACTTATGATCTTTTCAATCTATCCAACACCCTTCATTGGCTTTCTAATCTTCATTGTTTTGCTAGCAGTGTTTTAATCTTTTGTGTAGATTATTTTTGATTCTTTGACGATTTTTTTCTTATAATATGTAATGTGTTCTTAAGGAGTTTATTTTTAGTGCAACAGTGAAGCTGCGGATAGTGCTGACTTAAAAGTGATTATTTAAGCAATTCAATCACCATCATTCGGCTGAGTTTGCGCAAGTTTTCCTTATCTTTTATGTTCTTAAAAGAATTTATGTACTGTTTTGAAAGTGATTAGTTGCTTATTGCCATGAGGTATCTGATGTTAAGCCTATTAAACTGTGGCTGCATGTCTCTAACAGTGAACTGGCCTTGCTTGAGGTTCCTGTTACAATTTACCTGATACCTGTTTTCCTATTTTATATTTTTAAATAACTCACATTACAAATAGCACAGTAAACTAGAGAAGAACCTTACCATGAGCAACATATCCTTTTCTTTTTTGCTGCAACTTATGCAGCCATTGCCTGTTTACTCTCAGGCATCCTTTGACAAAGGATATAAAAAATATTCCTAATATAGATTAGAGGAGAAGGTAAACTCTCATAATCTGTTAAACTTGTGCTATTTTGACTGTTTGGATTTTTATGGTGTTTGGCAACAAGGATATAAGTGGAATATACACCTTTACAAAATTAGGATGATATTTTTTAGAGAACTCCTTTACCCCTGTACAGCTGTACTGGGTAGTGGAGGGGCTGTGGCGCACAAATAAACCTGGATTAAATACCACTTTAATAACCAAAGCATGTTGTCCCAGGTTTTCTATACCCTAATACCTTCAGCTGGCACCCCGATACTAAGTTACTAACTTTATCGCATTGTGGAACACTGCCTTAAATGAACATGTAACACTTCAATTTGCAAATTGTTTATATCGTCAAGCTATCCAGCTTTGATGACCCAGTCTTGAGTTAAAAGTATTAAATATATTGTTCATATTATTTTTTGATGTGTAATCTTGCAGAATTATGATGGTATCATAGTTTACAGTATCGGCCGATACGGATCCGATACGGCCAATATCGATATGGTTTGACATGTCCCGATCCGATACCGACCGATAATGTCATTGAGGGTCTCTTTTTCGGTCAATTCGGCAAAGAAAATTGAACGAAAAAACAAATCAGCAAGGGTGTAAAAGCATAGTAAAGTTGTAAAAACATGTGAAAGATGAAAACTTATGTATCGTAGGTAAACCAATAGGTTAGGGTGACTACTACATTCAATTTCAAAACTACTAAGAACAACACATGAATACTTAAAATTATGCCTAAAGTTAAAAATAATTTTTTTCCTTTAAAATTTTAATAATTTTTTTTTTTGATACAAAAAACTAGTCTGATCTGAAACCACCGATGATACCACGATCCCGATACTCATGGGTAGGGTCCGATACCGATTTCGATACCTATACTGTGAACCTTGGTTTTAATACATGAAGCACAATTTGCTTGACAAAGATGGGTGTTCCCTAAGGTATTGATATTCTGTATATAATCAAATGGGATTAAAATCAAAGTTTACTTTGGAGAGCGAGAGTTTTAGCTCAGTTCAAGTCCATGAAATTGAATATCTCGAGATTAATCCACTACTAGTATTCATTTCCAAACTTCTATCAAAATAATTCATGTTTCAAAGACTGTTAAAGTGGACGATTACAGCTGCCAAAAAACAAAGACTGTTAAGTGGATTATTACAACTGCGAGGATTGTGAAAATAACATTAATATTTTCCTCCCTTCTACATGAGTATACTTGTACTATTGAAGTGTAAATTTTGTTTGAGATGATGAAAGGCATCCTAGAATTAATCAAGTATAGCTCTGTCAAGTTTTACTTGAGAAGCCTGCCAATCTGGTAAAATAGTAGTATATCAACTTCACATTTTCCTAAAAGGTTATTAGATTATTAATCCTCTGTGATATTTGCATTTGCTGCCCATTCATGTCCAAAGGACATTATTTTTCACCTGTGATTGTCTTCACTGCTAATACATTGAAAGCAAACATTTAAATAATCTATAAATTTGAGTTTTGAATACTTGGTATGAAATTAATTTACTATTAGCATAACTTGTAAATTAATTGACACAATCATTTGCTTGCCTTACAAAATATAGTATATTCTATACCTGGTGTTGATAATTAGCTCCATCTCCTATGTTGAGCAGTACATTCAAGAAGATGGCTCCCAAAGCCATAAAGGAGATCAGAAAGTTTGCACAGAAGGCTATGGGGACAGCAGATGTACGTGTTGACGTGAAGCTCAACAAGCAAATCTGGAGCAGGGGTATTCGAAGTGTGCCTAGGCGAGTACGTGTGAGGATTGCTCGCAAAAGGAACGAGGAGGAAGATGCGAAGGAGGAGCTCTACTCTCTTGTCACAGTTGCTGAGATCCCTCCAGAAGGGCTTAGTGGTTTGGGTACCAAAGTCATTGATGAAGCAGACTGAAAGTTCTATCATGGCTAGTATGAAATTAGTTTCAGATTTTGTCGGGGATTTTGAGTGCAATTTTAATGTCTGGACCAATCAAATCTTCCTCTACTGAGCTCTGTTGTCAGAAAAATGTTTTGAGATTTCCATCATATATCAGCTGAATCATTTCATATTCCTTATGGGATTGTTTGTTATTAAATTCTTTAAGCGCGCACGATTTTTTTTCCTTGTTTCCTTAACATGCCACTTGAAGCTGAAGTCTGTTTATGTTTGTTGTTATCTTTCCTTAACTCTCTTGTCACAGTTGCTGAGATCCCTCCAGAAGGGCTTAGTGGTTTGAGTACCAAAGTCATCGATGAAGCAGACTGAAAGTTCTATCATGGCTAGTATGAAATTAGTTTCAGATTTTGTCGGGGATTAATGTCTGGACCAATCAAATCTTCCTCTACTGAGCTCTGTTGTCAGAAAAATGTTTTGAGATTTCCATCATATATCTGCTGAATCATTTCATATTCCTTATGGGATTGTTTGTTATTAAGTTCTTTAAGTGCGCACGATTTTTTTTTCCTTGTTTCCTTAACATGCCACTTGAAGCTGAAGTATGTTTATGTTTGTTGTTATCTTCACTTATCATGATTATGAATTTGAAGTTTTTCTGGTTTATTTTATTTGTTCCAAGTGAGAGGAAGTTAGCTCAAATTCAGGTCCGGGACCATAATTGCTGATACATTAACCCCACCTGAACATACTATATTTGAATTGTTTGGGGATTTCTATTGTACTCAATACCTGTATGTATGAAGAAACATATCTTCTTTTGAGAGAAATGAGAACCCCCCACAAGCCCCCCCTCTCGAAAGTTTTAACCTCTTTTTGTGTTTTTTCCCAACTGTTTGATGTAACTACTTGGCAATTTTTCATATAAGAGTACCTTTTTTTTTTCCTGGTCTTTTAGTCTTTTCCCACAAGCTATAATGATTATTTTTACAGAAAATTTATTGTAGCGAAATAAATTTATATTAAATTTATCTAAACGAAATAAGTTTGAAAAATTTGGAAAAAAAGTCAGGCTCCGCCAACAGTGTTGGCGGAAAACACAACCGCTGTACACTTAAGCAGCAAAAATTTTTTTTTTTTTAAAAAAAAGTGGGCCCACGGCCAATTTCCGCCAACAGAGTTGGGGGGGAGGGGCCAATTTCAGCCAACTCTGTTGGCGGAATTGGCCCTGGGGCCCACTTTATTTTTATTTTTATTTTGTTTTGTTTGGTTTGGTTTGGTTTTTTTTCTTTCTTTGGTTTGGTTTTTTTATTGGTTTATTGTAATTAGTTATATTTTTGTTTTATTTATTTAGTTTAGTTTAGTTTTGTAATTAGATTTAAGTAAATTTATTTTAACGAAATTAAATTAAAATAAATTAATTGGAAAGAAATATTTAGAAATATTATTTTCGGAAAAAAAAAAGTAAATAAAGAAGAAGAAAAAATTTTGTGTCCTCTAATTTATTTGTGTCCTCTAATTTTTTATTTGTGTCCTCTAATTTATTTGTGTCCTCTAATTGGGCCCACGTGAACCAATTCTTGAACCAACATCAATCCATAAATAAAAAAACCAAAGCAAAACATAATTCAAAACAAAACTAAATAAATTAAAATCCAAAACAAAAGTAAATAAAAAAACTAAATAAAAAAATGTTGGCTGTTGGCTAAAAAAACAAAATAAAAAAACAAAATAAAAAAACTAAACCAAATAATAAAACAAAACAAACTAAAAAAAACCAACTAAAAAAAACCAACCAAAACAAACCAACCCAAACCACCCAAAAAAACCGTGGGCCCCACACCCCAAAATCCGCCAACTATGTTGGCTGAATTTTGGTGTGGGGCCCACGGATTTTTTGGATGGTTTGGGTTGGTTTGTTTTGGTTGGTTTAGGATTTGGTTTGATTATTTATTTTGTTTTATTACTTTATTTTTCATAATAGACATAACATAATTAATTTAAATGTTTCTAAATTTTTTTTGGAGATCGAAACATCATTTTAAATCTGTGGGCTCCCACATCCAATATAAATTTATTTCACTACAGTAAATTTTAAATATTCAAAAATAATATTACCGAAAGTCAAATTTGGAGGTCGAAACATCATTTTTTGACGATTCTAAAATTTTTCGAAGTCCGTCAAACGGTGAAACGGTTTATCCTATAGTACTTTTCCATACGATCATTTTGGCACAAACTGGGCCTTGTTTCGATCTCCCAGTCAAAAGTTATGATACTTTAAAGTTTTAAAATTTATATTTTTGCCTGTAACATATGCGTCTTGTTTCGGATAAATTTTTTTTCTACATGATTTGTGTTACACTCTTCGAAAACATACAAATCGACTTATTATTTAACAAAAAATGATTTATAAATAAGTAGTTATGGCCGTTCGAAATCTGCTCTACGGCAGACGTAATAGTCTTACGGCAAATTTTTAATATTATTATTTTTTAACGTCTGTTAACGACGAAAAAATTTACGATATAAATATAATATTTTTAAATATAAACGTCCAATTCATATTGATATTTTTTTCATAATTTTTTAAACTTTTATGTTTTAGATGTAATTTATACAAATTTTGATGCTTTGGAAACAAATTTCCGAAAATAATATTTCTAAATATTTCTTTCCAATTAATTTATTTTAATTTTATTTCGTTAAAATAAATTTACTTAACTCTAATTACAAAATTAAACTAAACAAAATAAATAAAACAGAAATATAACTAATTACAATAAACCAACAAAAAAACCAAACCAAAGAAAGTAAAAAAACCAAACCAAACAAAACCAAAAAAAAAAAAGTGGGCCCCATGGGCCAATTTCCGCCAACTGAGTTGGCTGAAATTGCCCCCCCCCCCCCCCCCCCCCCCCCCCAATTTCAGCCAACTCTGTTGGCGGAAATTGGCCGTGGGGCCCCCGTTTTTTTTTTTTTTTTTTTTTTTTTTTTGCTGTTTTCCGCCAACAGTGTTGGCGGAGCCTGACTTTTTTCCCAATTTTTTCAAACTTGTTTCGGTTAGATAAATTAAATATAAATTTATTTCGCTACAGTAAATTTTCTGTTATTTTTAGGGTTATTTAGTAATAGGGTTTTATATAATATGTTGTGATATTTTACGGTTTGGATCTCAAAAGTATTCAGTATTAGAGTTATGGTCTTAAAATTACTGTTCACGTATTATGAAGAGTGATTTTAAGATTCATATACTAACGTCGGATACTTTAGACATAGGTTTTTACAATGTTAATTAATATTTTTTACATATGACACTGTACTTGTTCCCATCAAAACAATTATTTCAAAATTTTCAATGCAGATAAGTGAAATTTGACATTTATCAAACAAAAAAGCGACAGGCTAAAGTTGAACTCTGATTAGCTTACAGTTCTACCACTCACAGATAATTAGCCCAAAAAAAAGGAGAAGGAAATCAGGATTTGTAATTGTAAGTTGAACACGCAGTTAAATTGAAAATTGTAGTTTAGTATGACAAAATATTAAAAATGAGTTATTTACACTCACTTTTCTTATATTTTATATTTATTATAATAATTACACGATGTCTACGTAAAGGGTTACATTAACCATCCTTATTTTGAAAATAAAACATAAAATAAATATGAGGTCCGTGTAATTATTTTAAAATAAAAAATATCCGTATAATTAACTTAAATTATAGAAAGATTAGTGTAAATAATCCTATTAAAAATTGTAGTTTAGTATGACAAAATTTAGCAGACATGGTATTACTTATAAATTATGAACTTGGGAGGATCGATACTATTTTTTGATGGTCAAATGTAATCTCAACTATCGTCAAATGTAATCTCAGCTATTGTTAATCTGTATTATCAAAATTAGAACATACAACTGTTTGTATTAATTAACCAATTTAATCCTTACAAATCAATCTATATACGTACACTCCTGACCAGTCCTATATAATGTACATGACGTCTTTCGTCAATTTTCCTCCCATTGGAAAAAAAATGGCATTACTCGTTCTCTCCATAGTTATAGCCTCGGCCATCTCTACTCCGGCCTCGGCCAACATTTGCTCCAACGACCACAGCCCTACTGCTGATGACAAGCACATTCCGTCCATCTCCCAGCTGGCGATGGTGCACAGCTATCATCTCGTGCCGAGCGACGACGACGCATGGATGGGCCTCCTCCCCAGGAAGGCCAGAGTGGGCTCGTCGGAGGCCGTGAGCGAGCGCGACTGGGCCGTGCTGTACCGGACCATGAAGCATCCCCGCCGGGCCGGTGCGAGCGAGGACCGGAGCGGTGGCGACGTCTTGAAGGAGTTCTCGCTGGAGGATGTCAGGGTCGAGCCGGACTCGGTCCATGGTCGGGCCCAGCAGACCAATCTCGAGTACCTGCTCTTTCTGGACCCCGATAGCCTGGTCTGGACTTTCCGGAAGCAGGCCGGGCTGCCGACCGAGGGTGACCCCTACGGAGGCTGGGAGAAGCCCGATGGAAATATCCGTGGCCATTTCATAGGTGAGTTCTTTGTTTATTCAGAAATTTGCATACAGAGCATCTAAGTTTTAAGAAGATTATGATTTCAATTTTTTTTATTTTTTTTCCGTCTAAAAGGTTTTTTTTTTTTTTTTTGATAAGTCCTTACTAAGGGCGTTTTGGACTTTGAAAACTGATGTAAACGCCCTTAGTAAGGACTTTTTGGTATGGAATAAGGACATTTTCACCGTAATTTTTTTTATTTTTCCTCCGTACAAGAAAATAAAATAAATCCTTAGTAATGACGTTTTCACCTTTACATATCTTCGGGCAAATTTATCAAACCTTTTTTTAGTTCTACGTAATTTTCTTAACTTCGATGCTCTATATGAAATTTTTTGTTGTTCGATATATATATATATATATATATATATATATATATATATATATATATATATATATATATATATATATGTGTGTGTGTGTGTGTGTGTGTGTGTGTGTTGCATGAACATGGCTACGACTTGAAAGTAACTTTAGTTTTTGTTGCGACTTCCTGTTGTAGTTCTCTAAGTGTTTGTGTCATGTTTGATACGATCATTTTTAGGACACTATTTGAGCGCGAGTGCTATGGCGTGGGCGAGCACTCACAACGAGACCCTTCGCAGGCGGATGACCGCAGTGGTTGATGCCCTAGACGAGTGTCAGAAGAAGATGGGAACCGGCTATCTTTCGGCCGTTCCTACTTCATTTTTCGATACCTACGAGGAAGCGAAGTACGTGTGGGCACCCTATTATACTATCCATAAGGTACGAAACTCTTTAATCAATCTAGAGATTCTTAGTTGTTAACTTTTGTTGATCTACACATGATGAAACCATTATATATACATTGTTAGTTTAAATGACATCTGGTTAGAGACTAAATCAAATTAAAGTATTTATCAAATTTAAAAACTAGGACACAATCTTACAAACTCTCAAAATTATTATTTTTTTGAAATTTTCGAAAGTTTGATTTTTAATAATAGTTGTTTGAATGCTTTTGGGAATGAAGAAATCTTTTAAAAAAAAGTTGTAAATAATTATGTTATTCACATCATATTTCTTGATAAGACATGACATGGTATTATAGTTTTGGCCAAAGGCGGAACACCTAAGGGCGGGTGACCCATAAAAAAAAACCTTTTATATATATATATATATATATATATATATATATATATATATATATATATATATTTTTTTTTTTTCATATGAGTCAGCTTACATCTTGTCCATTCTAGTCCACTCAAGCTCGAATTTTTTATTCTGCCCTTGGTTATTGCTAACAATATTTTTGCAGATCATGGCAGGACTTTTGGACCAACATACGATTGCTGGAAATACGAAAGCATTGAGAATGGTTACTTGGATGGCGGAGTACTTTGGAAACCGGGTTGTGAATTTGATAAAAAAGTATACGATCGCGAGGCACTGGAGGGCGATGAATATAGAAACTGGTGGAATGAATGACGTACTTTATAAGTTATACAGTATCACGGTATTTTTCTTCAGCTAATACTTTTCTTGTAGTTTTTCTTCTGCATATATAAAACTGTCATATTAGTTATGAGCAGAGAACTACTTCTAGCTAGACCACATCATGATAGCACTTTCATATGCCATAGTTTATGAACAAGATATGTTTATTATGCAAAGCTAGGTAACTAAATTGTATCTATCACCCACTTTTTATTGAAATAAATTTGCTTAACTTTGTTGTTTCTTTTGTCCTTGTTATATATATCAATGAACAGAATTTGCTACTTGTGTAATTCTTTCACGCAGCTAATCAAGAGTAGACACTTAAGTTAACTTCGGAGGTCATCCTTTAAATCTTTTTAGTTTTCATGTAAGAACATACGTTTTTAGCTACATATATTACATATATAAAGCTTGTTACTTCTAGCCACTTATAATGTTGCAATGACTAATAATTGCAAAGCTCCCTTAGCGAACATTTCATAGTTGATTGTAGTGGATAAATGAAGCTCTTGGATATGGTAATAACTTGGTGCGGAGTATAAGGTCGTTAAGGCTTCAATTTGTATCTTGATGGGTACGCTAATATATGTATGATTTTAAATTGAATTGAGCATATTTTTATTTTTTTACTAAACGATTGCTCTATACCTTTGGTTATGGATCTTAGTTCTTGAAAAATAAATAATTATAGCTATAAAATAGATACACATATCGTCCTAATTCTTGTAGATTCTTGTAGACACTTATCCTTCACATATGAGTTCACCATCTCCTTCCTTAGAACTTTACAATTATATCTTTGTGTTAAGTAATTAAATTTTCTTTTCTTTTTAGTCTAAGTACTTAATATTCCTCTCTTTTTAATCTCCTTGTCTTGTCAACCTCACAATGACAATATGTTGAACGTTTCATAATTTTTGGACATTGTTAGTATCTTTAACTGCCTAGGATGGTTAAACTAGGATAGTTACAGAGAAGAGGAAAGAAATGGTCTACTATTGTGTTGTTGTTTTTTTGCACCTCTGAAGTTTGAATAGGAGAAAGTTTCAGACTTCAGAGGCACTACATGTTGTTTGGTCAGAGGCTGGGTCTAAATTTTGTATATAAAATATTTAGAGGTAAAACCATAGTTTGCAATATCGGCCGATATCGATACGGTTTGGTATCAACCGATTCGATACCGATACTGACCGATACCAACACTGATAGTCTCTTTTCTAGTCAATTCGGCAAATAAAATTAAACGAAAAAGAACAATCAACAAGGGTGTAAAAGCATAGTAAGGTTGTAAAAGCATGTAAAAGAAAACTTATTTAACGCATGTAAATCAATTGGTAAGGGTGACAACTATTTCCTTAAATTTCAAAACTACTAAGAAACAACATAGGAAATTTAAAATTATGTATAAAATATTTCTTTTAAAATTTTAACAATTTATTAATACTTATTTACTTCTCGATACCCAAAAAATCCGATACTCCGATTCAAAGTGTCAAAATGTCGATACCGCTGATCCCGATAAGGGTTCGATACCGATTCCGATACCGATACTGCAAACCTTGTGTAAAACATTTCAGACTTTAGACTTCAAACTCAAATCATTCTTATGGAGACGTAATTAATTGTATGGGATTTTGATTTTTGTATGGGGTTTTGATTTTTGATTATATTGTTTTATTTCATTTGTGACATTTTTTACAACTAGAGTTTGTTATAGGTAAATTATGATTTATGTTAGATACCAACTAATTGTTAAAGGTATTTCATACAGGAAGACGAAAAGCATCTAATGTTGGCACATCTTTTTGACAAACCATGCTTTCTTGGGCCACTTGCGGTACAGGTAATGAATATTTCGTCTTATTCCTTGATATGATGAGTTGATTTTCATATCACTTTTACCTATATTTCAAAAGTGTATTTATGTAGACTCAAAAGGGTTGTAAAAAAAATACATATAGCTATATTTTCCATAGAATTTAAGTGGTTCCAACCACAAGTAAAATTTACTTTTTTTCCAAAATAAATTTGAACATATAATGATATATATAAAAAGTTATTCTTGTATATTTTTTAATTGACAGTGGATGTTGAGGCACCTTACAACAAGTAATAATTAAAAAAATACCATCGGACACATCTTGTATTTTACACAGTTTGACTTTGTATAGAGTGTTCACTTAAATTGGAGATTCATAGATATGATAATTCAATCCCAAACTTCATAATTCGTATGCAATTCTTTCCATAACAGGGACTTGAATACAAATGTATACATATTGAAATTATTCCATCAAAACATATTTTTACTTCATTGCATTGAGTAATTATTTCTTTTTCTTGTAGGCTGATGATCTTTCTGGTTTACATGCTAATACACATATACCCATTGTCGTTGGAGCCCAAACACGATATGAGATCACCGGAGATCCACTTTATAAGGTATTGTTTAACTTTCTTGTAGTGTAGATATGGTTTAATATCAAAATTGATAATTGATAATTGATAATTAATCCTATAACCTCGAAGTCTTATATACTTTAAGCAAATTTTATGCATTTGTACCTTACAACTACACACACAAGTATATTTTGTGTGCTTATACTATCATATTATTATTATTACTAAAAATTTTAAAAAAAAATATTACAAGGAAAATGTTCCTACCATAATAATCTTTTTGAAGTATATGAAAATCTAATTGTTTTCAAGACATCCGATGAACTCCAAACAAGGTTTAAGTTGTCCTAAAATAGTGTTTTTTTTTTTAAGTACACAAGCCACATGATTTTTTATGGTTGGAGACAAATCCTTTAAACAAGATACTCATGAGAAATCATACATACAGTGGAGCTTATTTACTTTTGTATTTGCTGTCAAGAAACAGTATAATCATTAAGAATTTAATTTTGACCTCTCAGGAAATAGGAAAAACATTTATGGATATAGTCAATTCTTCGCATGTTTATGCAACTGGTGGAACTGGAGTCAAAGAGTTTTGGTAACTGAACGTGGACCATTTAGCATTTTTCAAATTTTACATTTCTGATACGATGAAATTAATTTAGTTCTTATATGCAGGACTAACCCAAACCATTTAGCAGGAACTCTACATACAGAGAACCAAGAATCTTGCACAACCTACAACATGTTGAAGGTTTGTTGTTCATCCTGCATGCCGTCTTTTTATATTTAAAATTTCATTACATACCTAATATGATTTTGTCAACGAAAAATAAGTTCCATACAGAGATATTTTTGCCTTGGACATACATATTCATCATAATTTGAATCAAGCTCTCTCTTATAATTATTTATGCATGGCTTTTATAGTAGGATATTATTCATTAAAAATTAACAATACTTGTTTGATGTATAGGTTTCTCGCAACTTGTTTAGATGGACAAAAGGAATTGCATATGCAGATTATTATGAAAGAGCGCTAACAAATAGTGTCTTAGGCATCCAACGAGGAAGAGAACCTGGTGTTATGATATACTTTATACCCATGATTCCTGGGGGTTCTAAAGCAATAAACTCAAGTCCTCAGAATGGATGGGGCAATAAGACTGGATCATTTTGGTGTTGCTATGGAACAGGTTTAGCTCATATTTTTGTCATTTTTATGTCACTATTTTTTATTAATCTTGTAGCAGAAAAAAAAAAAAAAGAGTTTAGTACACATTTTTCCTCAAAGTGTCAAAATATAAGTTGAAGAGCATATTTGATATTTCCTTTAGTTATGTGTATTCATGAGTAGGTATGATATAAATTCACGACAGTAACTCCAGGTAATGAACTATAATTGATTTGACACCAGCTAATCAAATTATTTGCTTAATCATTTTTTTCAGGAATTGAATCATTCTCAAAACTTGGCGATTCTATATATTTTGAGGAGGAGGGTGATGTACCTAAGCTCTACGTTATCCAATTTATATCGAGTACTCTTAACTGGAAATCTGGAGGAATGGTTCTACACCAACGAGTAGAACAAGTTGCTTCTTTTAACCAATATTTGAAAGTGACATACACCATTTCCGCAAATGAGGTCACTTTTTCTATTCCCATTTATTAATTATTTTAGAGAATTTGGACTTATTTTTAGAGGAAAAAAAAGTCAATTTTCCATATATATATATAAAGAACTTTAGAAGGTTTTCAAGTAACACAACCTTGAAAGAAAAGTATATTTCTTAATTCTTACAGATTTTATTTAAATATTTCTTGGGTTATATAATCTAATGAATTCCCTTGTAATTTGCAGTCTAAGGGTCATTCTCAGTTGAGCATTCGGTTACCGTCCTGGGCATCAAATGGAATAAAGGCAACTCTAAATGCAGATAACTTTGAATTACATGATTCTGGCAAGTTTTTCGATAATTTTCTCTTTTCTATGTCATGGACTCATGATCAATACTACTAGTTAATATTATTAGTTAGTATGTGACCTAGAGATTATTAGGTTTATGTAAGTTGCTTCTTATATAATACTTTCTCTTTCGATGATTTTTAGGTAAATTTTGGTCAATTACGAGGAGATGGTTCAACAAGGATAATTTGACTCTTCAAATGCCGATTGGCTTAAGAACAGAGGCCATTCTTGGTATGTTTCTAAAAACCATTTTAACTCATAATCGTGATAGTAATATACTCCATTCCCATTTCAAATATATTTCCAGTCCTTCTAATTATATAACGGGGGTGAAGATTACTATGGCAAAGTATGGGCAATTACCCCCCCAAATTTTTTTTTCCAAGAAAAAAAAAGATTAGTTATAGATATTTTTCAGTATTTCCCTCACTAAAATTATCTTTTGACTCTACTGCCCCAATTTGACCTTATTTACATATAGGCTATAGAATAAAAAATACATCATTTATTCTAGAAGGTTAAAAGTCAAATATTTTTAAAAGTTAAATCTTTTTCTGAGAAAAACCTCCTCCTCCTCATATACTTTATTCTAGATCTTGGTGTGTATACAATTTGAATATTTTGGTTGGCTGGATACTAAAAAAAAAAAAAAAAAAAAAAAATCATATAAGACTATTATTGTCTAATCATTTGAATTTTTGTTTTAAATTTATTATTTATTTATTATTACTATTATATTTCTATTACATAACGGAATGAATAAGTTTGTCCGCACCCACTACATTTTCTATCTCTGCTACTGCTTATGTCTCAATTCTTATAAAATGAGGCTTGGAAATGGCTGAAAATGTCTAAGGGTCGAGTAACGGTTATGATAAATGGTCGGTTCAAAAATACCCCAAAATCGATGAAAATATCGTACTAAGCAGACCCTAATCCGTTTATAAATTCTCCACCGTTTATTAAAAAAAAAGAATTACGAAATATTTTTTGTTTTTTGTTTACAGATGATCGAAATCAATCTACCAAAGCTATACTCTTTGGTCCGTACCTGCTCGCTGGATTGACTTGCGGAGCATGGGAGCTAAGAAACGATACTTCTCTCTCCCAGTGGATTTTACCGGTTCCGGCATACTACAACTCCCAGCTGATCTCCCTCGCTCATGACAGTCCCAACGGAACACTCTTCCTGTCGAGCTTGAATAACTCCCGGCACGACTCTATCCGTACGCTCACGATGGAAGACGAACCGAAGCTCGGGACGAACTCTGCAGCCCAAGCAACCTTCAAGCTTGTCTACCGAAACAAGTCGAAATCCCAGTCATCTTCTACCATAAAAGATGTCATTGGAGAGAGCGTATCGCTAGAGCCCTTCGATCTCCCCGGACGAGTAATTCACCACGAAGGCCCGAACAATGCGCTGGTTGTCATGGCGTCTACGGAAGAAGCTCAGGCGAACGAGGACACGACCAGTTTTCGCGTCTCTGCTGGTTTGGACGGCAGGGAGGACACTGTGTCGCTCGAGTCAGAAAGTGCGTCGGGATGCTTCGTTCATAGCGGTGTGGAGAGGAGGGACGGCGTTCGACTTGTTTGTCGAGGGGATGCAGAGGAGGACAATGATCGTGAATTCGAGAAGGCCACGAGTTTTAGGCTGAGGACCGGGTTCGGTGAGTATCATCCGATCAGCTTTGTTGCCGGAGGGGTTAAGAGAAATTTTCTCTTGCAGCCTATAATGAGTTTGAGAGACGAAACTTACACAATTTACTTCAACATGGGAATCTAAGTTATTTTAGGATTTTTTTTTCTTTTCTTGGTATCATGCTGTAACATTGATTCTATTGGTAGGGAACTTTATGTTGAAGAGTACACTAGGTGAATCTACAATCAGTAAAATCCGTCTTGACATTGCAGTGCCAATTTTTATTATATTTTTCATTTCAAGCCACAGATGGTAGCTCATTCTCATGGCATGGTGTTGAAATTTATTACATGTATATCATATTTTCTTCTTAAACATTTTATGTTTCCAATAGGGTACAATAAGGATATGATATGATTTATTACAGGATCGTATATAATTTTTGTCAACAAAAGTTCAATAACTCAATATATAAATATTGTTGCCTTCTAAATGGAAGAACTGTTAGACTTTGATATTTACAAGGTGCAAAGATGGAAGAGTCTGAATGCTGTATCGATGTCCTGAAAGTATGGGACATCGATGGCTTCATGTTGCAAACATGGGAGTTTCTGAATGCCCTATTGACGTACAGACGATCAGACGTACAGACGATCTGTTCCCAGAAACCAGCAAGTTCACAAAAGAATTTCTGGAACGCTCAAAGTACCTTAGAAAATACTCGAAAACATCATGTGAGAGGGAGACACTCTGGGCCGCATATGATATAGTGTTCTCGGTTTTCCATCTGTATTCTCTCTATTTAAATGAAAGAGGAGGTCATATATATATATATATATATATATATATATATATATATATATATATATATATATATATATATAAGAAAATAGCACATATGCGGCCTGAGGAAAGTCCAGGCCGCATAAGCGCTGACCGACCAGATCCCCCAAATTCGGGTGTTAGAGCCGTCGGGGCCGCAAGTCACGTTGCACTGCACGAGGCAGACATCGCCGCCAAACGCCGAAAGCAGGCCATGTCCTCTCCACGTCAGACTCTCCACAGGCCGCATGGCAACCGGTCGCATGGGCACCGAGCCACATGCACACATTGCCGCATGGTCCCTGGCCGCATGCACACCTGACCGCATGGCCCCTGGCTGCATGCGCTCTAGGCCGCATGGCTCCACGAAGCATACGTCCAAGCAAGCAATTGTGCATGTAACTCGCGCATAAAAGGAGCGTACGAGCGCCATGCGACGATGTTAACGTGCTAAGTGCAAAGTGCGTCAACAAAGCGCCACTTTGCGCCCTTGAGTACGAGCCCGAGTCCGAGTCTGAGTCGCTAAGCCCCTGCGGGGTTTAGCTCCTAAGGAAAACTTCCCAAATGTGGTGACAAAAAAAAGATTGTCATAATGAAGTTCACACTTAAACCCTCTAGAAAAAGTCAACCCACATGGGCTTCTACCCCATGTGCATATACCAATACTAAGCATAGTTATATATTGAGATATACACATTGGTGATTTTTCAATGTGGAACTAAATCTCCCAAAGCCAAGTGGAAAACACCAGCAATCCCCCACATATATCACAATATACGATTGAGCATTCCTCACAGTGACTGCCATCACGCATTAGGATAGATGTCGCCTGTAACACCCTGTTCCGTTCTAGCAGACTGCCGACTCAAACGGCAAAAGTGCAACTGTCCCGACCCGCTTTGCCTCAAAGGAGAAGCAAATGATATCCAGACTTGTCCCTACAGGAATCCGGCTTAGTCTTTCAGAGGCTCGCTTGACGTATCGCTCTACCGAGGCGAATCATCGTTAAGGTGGGTGGCTACGGTGAACTTGTCTTTGCTTAGCCAGCACACATAAAATGTGGAATGTTCATGCTAGTCGCTAGGTGAATCACCCCCTTCATGCTAATAAGAATCCAACGCACCTAGCTAAGGGAATAATCCCAACTTGTATTGCTTATGCTAGAACATGGAAATGAAACATTGCTTATATATATGTTCAGACCCTCGCATGCCAAGTCCCTTACGGTTTTAACTCTCGGCTTACCTTCGGGTCCGAGCAAAACGTGTCTGCTTACGTTCCTTAGAAACGCATGCTTGTCTGCTTGTACATTGCCTCGACTCAATGCTTGTAACATAGGCTATGCCAACACCCTGTTATACAAAATATTATTCAAGAAGATTATGAGAAATGAACCAGGCAATGCCTCTTGTCTTGAACTATTGTTGCCTCAACAGCATGCCTCTTGTCTTGTACTCTTGTCTTGTACGCTTGTTGCCCCAACCATGTAAAAGGATAACTTACCCGAGACGCCGTTCGATCACGGACAACTTGTGCACAGGGTCGGTCTAGCGGGCGATGCTGGGGCACTGGCATCGACTCGGTCCGAGCGAGACCAATTGTTTTAGTCTCTTGTTAGGCGGAATGGCTTGCAGCGCCTCTTGTACTTTCGTTGCACACCATTCTCGTCAAAGACTATACCGTCTATTATGGCATACGCCAGTGCTCGCCTTGTATTTAGCTTGTTGCATGCTTGCTGGTAAAATGAAAGATAAACAAGTTATCCTCGCTTAGCGGCTATCCGCGTGCGAGGCATTGTATCGCATGAAACAAATAATCTAAACACCTGAACGATCTTGATATAATGACCCTCGTGTTTGCATATGCTATGCCTCCTGAATGCTATACTTGCCCGTGCTTGAATTAACAATGTTTGCCTTGGACAGGGAAGGTAAAATGGTAAGTTGGTAAGTCTCGTCGTGTTTCCTCTCATGTCGCACGGCGCACTGCCACACGAGTTAGGCTATTCAAATCTTGTATGAAACTGATCCTAAGGCAACTAGAAACACAACTTAATAGTTGGTGCACGCAACATGTATTACGTGTTTGGATTTGTCGAGCGGGCGAGTAGCTTCCCCACCAGTGCATTCAATGTACTGATAATCCACCAGTTTGTATGCAGGGTGCGGGAGAACCTCGTTTGGTGTGAATGCCCCCTTCGTGCGTGCTAAGGTGTGGACGTCACTCCGAAGCAGCGGTGCATCCGAAACAGAAGCACATATACAAGACATAATGTTGTGAACATCGCCTGAACATCACCTGATCATCGCCCGTACAATCATTCCATAATTGTAGCCACTTGGCACGCTTTTACTGTTTCAGAGAGAGAGGCTTGAGCGACTTGTAATCTCGGCTATACGCCGCCTGTAACACATGTTAATATCAATAAAAGAGTTGCCTTTGCTTCAACTTGTGTTTCAATGCTTCCGCTATATTGTCAACTCAGTGAACCTGTTACCGATCGCCTATGCGTTCATGACTCCGCTGTACTCGGACAATCTGTACGACTCCGTGGCTTAGAACTCTTACCGCCAGCCAATAAACCATGGCCTTGCACGGGCGTGGATCACGCTCGTGTGGCATCACGTCCGGATGGGACAAAGCGATCGTTCCGCGGGAGCGCTGGCGCGGTGATTCTCGCCTAGCGGGAACGGCCGATTTAGCCTGCGAAAGATCGGGGCGTGACATGTTGGTATCAGAGCCTGGCTTCTACACCTTTGGACTTCGATTCGATATCTCTGTTTCAAAAGCTCGTTCGTGGGTTATGTGCACGCTCTCTCTCAATGCCTCGATGGGATGTTCCAACAATAAGTCTAAATACTTTCAAAATACGTTTTGAATGATATGATATGCTTTCTTGTATGTTGTTGTGCTGCGAGTGGCCTTTGTGCCAACCTGTGCGAACCCTTGAGAGTATCGCAGTAGCTTGTCCGATTTTACTAACTCTAAGTTTGGTTGAATGCATCTATTCGAGGGACGCCTTGAACTAGTGCACCATCCAAGACTTAAGGAAAAAGTAAAACTCGAGTGCTAAGACTTCGCTATCACTAAGCTGGTTGACGTGCTCACGCTAGAAGTGCACTTCGAAAGTGCGCACGATCCAGACTAAGCGATATGCTGATTTCAAATGCTTGTGCAAGTGAATATCTAAATAAACAAGTACAACGACTTATATAGGTTTGCCTCAACCTTGTATCGTTAAATCAAAATTGATTGAAACGTACTGCTTGTCCTCAGTAAGTCTCGAGGACGAGACTTTTTCTAAGTTGGGTAGGATGTAACACCCCGTTCCGTTCTAGCGGACTGCCGACTCAAACGGCAAAAGTGCAACTGTCCCGACCCGCTTTGCCTCAAAGAAGAAGCAAATGATATCCAGACTTGTCCCTACAGGAATCCGGCTTAGTCTTTCAGAGGCTCGCTTGACGTATCGCTCTACCGAGGCGAATCATCGTTAAGGTGGGTGGCTACGGTGAACTTGTCTTTGCTTAGCCAGCACACATAAAATGTGGAATGTTCATGCTAGTCGCTAGGTGAATCACCCCATGCATGCTAATAAGAATCCAACGCACCTAGCTAAGGGAATAATCCCAACTTGTATTGCTTATGCTAGAACATGGAAATGAAACATTGCTTATATATATGTTCAGACCCTCGCATGCCAAGTCCCTTACGGTTTCAACTCTCGGCTTACCTTCGGGTCCGAGCAAAACGTGTCTGCTTACGTTCCTTAGAAACGCATGCTTGTTTGCTTGTACATTGCCTCGACTCAATGCTTGTAACATAGGCTATGCCAACACCCTGTTATACAAAATATTGTTCAAGAAGATTATGAGAAATAAACCAGGCAAAGCCTCTTGTCTTGAACTATTGTTGCCTCAACAGCATGCCTCTTGTCTTGTACTCTTGTCTTGTACTCTTGTCTTGTACGCTTGTTGCCCCAACCATGTAAAAGGATAACTTACCCGAGACGCCGTTCGATCACGGACAACTTGTGCACAGGGTCGGTCTAGCGGGCGATGCTGGGGCACTGGCATCGACTCGGTCCGGGCGAGACCAATTGTTTTAGTCTCTTATTCGGCGGAATGGCTTGCAGCGCCTCTTGTACTTTCGTTGCACACCATTCTCGTCAAAGACTATACCGTCCATTATGGCATACGCCAGTGATCGCCTTGTATTTAGCTTGTTGCATGCTTGCTGGTAAAATGAAAGATAAACAAGTCATCCTTGCTTAGCGGCTATCCGCGTGCGAGGCATTGTATCGCATGAAACAGATAATCTAAACACCTGAACGATCTTGATATAATGACCCTCGTGTTTGCATATGCTATGCCTCATAAATGCTATACTTGCCCGTGCTTGAATTAACAATGTTTGCCTTGGACAGGGAAGGTAAAATGGTAAGTTGGTAAGTCTCGCCGTGTTTACTCTCATGTCGCACGATGCACTGCCACACGAGTTAGGCTATTCAAATCTTGCATGAAACTGATCCTAAGGCAACTAGAAACACAACTTAATAGTTGGTGCACGCAACCTGTATTACGTGTTTGGATTTGTCGAGCGGGCGAGTAGCTTCCCCACCAGTGCATTCAATGTACTGATAATCCACCAGTTTGTATGCAGGGTGCGGGAGAACCTCGTTCGGTGCGGATGCCCCCTTCGTGCGTGCTAAGGTGTGGACGTCACTCCGAAGCAGCGGTACGTCCGGAACAGAAGCACATATACAAGACATAATGTTGTGAACATCGCCTGAACATCGCCTGATCATCGCCCGTACAATCATTCCATAATTGTAGCCACTTGGCACGCTTTTACTGTTTCAGAGAGAGAGGCTTGAGCGACTTGTAATCTCGGCTATACGCCGCCTGTAACACATGTTAATATCAATAAAAGAGTTGCCTTTGCTTCAACTTGTGTTTCAATGCTTCCGCTATATTGTCAACTCAGTGAACCTGTTACCGATCGCCTATGCGTTTATGACTCCGCTGCACTCGGACAATCTGTGCGACTCTGTGGCTTAGAACTCTTACCGCCAGCCAATAAACCATGGCCTTGCACGGGCGTGGATCACGCTCGTGCGGCATCACGCCCGGATGGGACAAAGCGATCGTTCCGCGGGAGAGCTGGCGCGGTGATTCTCGCCTAGCGGGAACGACCGATTTAGCCTGCGGGAGATCGGGGCGTGACATCGCCGATGACTTGAATCTTTCCGCATGGGTCAAACAACAGTACGATACAAGAATGGACTAGGCCTTGAACTCTGCAACATAGTTGTTATTCTCCCCACTCACACAATGACCTCAGTTGTGCCATCCGGTCGCACGTTAAAGGCCATGTGCTGACCTGGTCTCAGTGTATGTATCTTGGGTGTCTACAAGCTTTCCCTCAAATGGCCTATATATCTATCCATACACTTAGGTGAGTTCTTTCACTATAGAGAGTTTATTATCCGGCATAAAGCATTGCGCTTCTGTGCGGTGCTACGCCGCATGACATGGCCGCCCAAGGCCGAGGATCCCCCTCTTGTGGTATCATACCACTGTAGAATGAGGACACAGGCCTCTTAGTAGTATCGTTACTACACACAACATGGAGCCTTGCACTCATGTGCGGTTCTACGCCGCTGTGACATGGCTTGAAGTAGAGGTTCACTCCCTCATGTGATGTCACCCACTGTAGCATGAGGTCACAGGCCTCTTAGTAGTGTTGTACTACCTCCCAGCATGAAGCCTTGCACTTTCGTACGGTGTTACGCCGTTGTGACATGGCTCGAAGCCGAGGTTCACTCTCATGTGGTGTCACCCACTGTAGCATGAGGTTGCAAGCCTCTTTGTAGTGCTGTACTACCACTCTCTATTTTCTTTCAGCATTAGGCTACCTGCCTATGTGTGATGCTACTGCCGCTGTGACATGTCCCGAAGTCGAGTTTCACTCCCTCGTGTGGTGTCACGCCACTGTAGTATGGGATACAAGTCCCTTGTAGTGCTGAATCTACTCGTGCTTCATATAACGCACGCCGAACATTCACTCTGTCCGAGAACTCATTAAGGCGTCAAAGCCATCCTCTCACAGAAAATATTCTAATCATGAACAAATAGAAGACCACAGTGGTTCCGGGTACGTATCCCACAATGTCCCCGAGGACTACCCATTGTACATGATATTCTCCTGGTCAATGGTCCTCCCTTGAACCAATAGCTAGATGGCTGGTAGATTTTTCTTTGAACCAATAGCATAAAACTAAATGGTAGGATTGCAGAGACGCAATACCAGAGGTCCTCCAAGCCCATATCTGCTCTCCAAGCCCATATCTGCTGTATCCTTGACTATGTGCTGTGTTACTGCCGCTGTGACATTGCCTGCAACCTAGGTTTTACCCTGTCGAGATACCTCATTGTGGTGTCACCCCACAGTAACATGGAGTACTACGCTCCTTTATAGTCTTACGATCAGTTGGCGCTTGAGGCCTACTATGAACGGGTCAGATTCACCTGACTCCGATCTTTAACCACTGTAATGATCCATGCTAGCTGCGTTCATTCAGTGTTCAGTACTGGCCTGTTATGAACGGAACCGTCAGATTCACCTGACTCCGATCTTTAACCACTATAATGATCCACGCTAGTTGTGCTCATTCAGTGTTCAGTACTGGCCTGTTATGAACGGATTCGTCAGAATCACCTGGCTCCGAACATGAACCACTATAATGATCCACGCTAGCTGCGCTCATTCAGTGTTCTGTGCTGGCCTGTTATGAACGGATCCGCCAGAATCACCTGGCTCCGAACATTAACCACTGTAATGATCTATGCTAGCTGCGCTCATTCAGTATTCTATACTGGCCTGTTATGAACTGATCCGCCAGAATCACCTAGCTCCGAACATTAACCACTGTAATAATCCAGGCTAGCTGCGCTCATTCAGTGTTCTGCGTTTTATCCACACAGTTCTTTTCAGACCTTTGAAGAGATGTATAGATGCCACTACTGCAGCTTTCTGGTTTTCACAGTATGTCGGTATCACCCAAATCTGTGTACTAACCATAGAAAGATCATCTAAGACTTTCCAGAGCCATTCTGCTTAATATGCTGCAGCTGATAGTGCATAGAATTCCGAGAGTAAAGATTGCTTCTTCGATTTCCACGATCTAGCAGCACCACTTCCTGGAGAAGTCACGTTCTCCTATGGATCTTTCACTCTTCTTTCCTGAGCACCAACTGGCATCACTGAAGCCTTCCATCATTTCTGGACAACTACTGTAGTGCAGGATATACCACTGAGTACACTTGAGAATTTTGACGACTCTCTTCACAGCTTCCAGTGTTCAACAATATACATACTTCTCGTGAACTGACTCAGCATCCCTATAGTGAGAGCTATATCAGGCCTGGTGGTACTCGTAGCTTGAATCATTCACCTGATGATGGTTGAGTACACCAACTGTCTGATGCTTTCCCTTGGATTAGGTTTCTTCATCTTAATGTTACACCTGAGGAGTATCGACCCTGATACACAAAGCGTGTGACCAGCTCTTTATGCACAACGCTTGTGACTGAGCAAGCCCCCTGGCAACCAGATTATCTTATATCCTTAAGAATGATATCCGCAATCCCATGTCTTGAGTCTGGACAAAATAACATCTTTGTTCTAGTGATACTTCTATATCCACGGCTGGGATTAGCTAGTCGTTCACATAGATACAAAAGATGACTTATTTCTTATCAACAAACTTTGTGTACACACACATGTCTGTCTCGTTGATCCTGCGATAACTTTGACTAGATGACTTGTCAAACTTCTGCTGCCACATCCTGAGATTTGCTTCGGGCCGCATTGAGATATCACTAACCCGCAGACTGTCTTCAAACCTGAATGACAATAATTCTGTCTGTTGTCCGTGAATCTCTCATAACTGTCTTTCTTCATCTGATAAACAATCAGCTTATGAATAGCAGCTACGGCAATCATCATCCTGATATATGATACCCTTAACAAGGTGCCTAAGAACTCAATCCCCTGTTATATGAGAAAACCGCTAGGCTACAAGCCTATTCTTGAACGCAACTGTTTTGTCTGCTTCCATTTTCTTCTACTGAAAATATATAAGTATCTGATAGGTTTAGCTCCTTCAGGCAGATTGATCAACATCCAAGTATTGTTATGGGGTCAATCTCTTCATGGACTGCCTCCTTCCAGCAGACGAGTCCCTGATCTTCATCACCTCATCATTGGTAAGTGGTAAGACCTCCATATGATAGGTGATAAGATCATCTTTGGTCCTTCGACCTCCTGACTCTTCTAGTTGACTGCTCTTCGAGTTCTGGTTCAAATGTTGTCTATTAAAAGATAACTCCTTCCTGGACTACGTCTTCTTCTACAGAAGTGCCAACAACTCCGATTGATACGGTCCTCCGAAAAACCCCCACAATCGAACGATATTCATGTGGATCTAACTTGGAACCAGAGTCACATCAGAAGTGACAAACGGTACTAAGGACATGACCGAAAGTGCAACCTTCTCCCACAGACAATCTGAAAGGCCCTTTGAACAACAATATAGAAGTCATTATAGTTGTTAACTGCTCGTACTTCCTATCTGCACCTTCAATGGACTGGAAGAGTACGAAGATGATGTTCCATAGTCAATTCCGTGTTCTAAGATGAACGATGTGAATCCAAAGAACGATGCATATTCCATAGTCAATTTTATGTTCTAAGCTGAACGATGCAAATCTAAAGAACGATTCATATTCCATAGTCAATTTCATGTTCCAAGCTGAATGATGCGAATCCAAAGAACAATGTATGTTCCATAGTCAATTCCATGTTTCAAGCTGAACGATGCGAATCCAAAGAACAATGCTCTTCGTAAAGAAAACTTCTGAGTCATATTGAGTTGTAGATCGATATGAAGCTCAGCTCCAAATTTGAAGTCCCTGAGGTTCTTAAACGCTTCATCCTTCGATTATGAGAAGATACGCGAATGTGTTTTCCAAGAAATCGTCAAAGAAAGAAGTGATAAACTTCACCCTGGCCCTTTGTGGAGAGTAGAAGTCACAGATATCTGAGTGCACCAGCTCCATAGGATATGTACTTGTAGTCATCCTTCTAAACGACTTCCTGACTACCTATGTCTGAACATATCCATCACGTGTCTCCACCTCCTTACCCCCACATCTTAGAGATATTCCTGAACCTAGACATCTTTGAAAAGTACATGTCTTAGTCAGATGCGACACAACTCGATAAGAGCAATCTCTTTCTCAAGCCGGAAGTCCAGAATCATAATCATGATCCCTAGATCTTTTGCTTGACACTTGTTCGTCATAGAGACGTCCTTCTTAGATAGTGATCCTCCTTGGTGAACAGCTCTTTCACAGATCATGCATGACCGAATGCACCAGTGTCTATCCACCAGTCAGTAGCCACGCTTAATAACTCAACCTGCGCAATCATGGCAACCAAGTTAAGTAATCAAAGGAACCAAGTTTTAGCTATACCTTGTTATATTGGTTCAAATTAGTTCTGCTTTCAAGCTCCAATTCCATCCATGCGGCAAGTCCTGCCAGAGCAGCGACCTTCATGCGCAAAGCCTCCATGCGTCCTGCATGCGTCCAAGACACTATGCGTCCACCTCTGTCATACGGCAGGACCTTCAATGCTCCAAGAATCTGCCATCTGCTAAGAGTCTTTTATGCGGCATGAGTCTTCATGCGGCAAGAGACTTCTATGCGGCCAAGTCTTACCAACCGCCAAGAACTGTCATGCGCTAAGTCTCGTTATGTGCATACTCTGCAATCCTTGGTCAACTTGTAATCTTTCTTCCAACTAGAATGTGCGTCCTTCAAACGCTAACTCCTCCATTCTGGGAAATGGTAGGTTCTGATAACTCACGTTCAATATTTGACAAATGACTTCTTTCTTCATCCAAATGTTCGAAGTGTATCCTGTCAATCTTCTCAAGTTTGTGAAAACTTGTTGCTGAGAAGATTTGATCGGATGTTCTACATCTTTCTTCGGATCTTGCTTTGAGATTGTCAGTCCCGAGATGGATCAAGATGGTAGAACGCGGGCCATAGCAGAGCTGCTAGCGTGACCCGAAGGTCCGCTCTCTAATGGAACCCAAGTTGTCGTCGAGATCAGAGATTCACACAAGGGTTCCTCATCTGATATTTCTTGATTCCAACGAAGCACAAACCAAGAACAGGTTACAAATAGGCCCCAAAGAAAATGAATATTAGAACAAGCAATAAGTAAAACATTCTTCTCTTTACGTTCGCAGACGCTACAATGAGAAAGAACGAAGCGAAGTAAAAACTGAAGAGAAGCTCCTTGCTGGGGTGGTCAAAACCATCGTTGCTCAAAGCAATATTTGGCGTACATGTGATCTGCCTCCAGGAACCAACAAGTTCACAAAGAACTTCTGGAACGCTCAAAGTCACCTTCGAAAACACTCAAAAATATCATGTGAGAGGGAAACACTCTGGGCCGCACATGATCTGGTGTTCTCAATTTTCCATCTGTATTCTCTCTCTTTAAATGAAAGAGGAGGTCCTCTATATATATATATATATATATATATATATATATATATATATATATATATATATATATATATATATATATATATAGAGAGAGAGAGAGAGAGAGAGAAGAAAATAGCACCTATGCGGCCTGAGGAAACTCTAGGCCGCATAAGCGCTGACCGACCAGATCCCCCAAATTCTGGTGTTAGAGTCGTCGGCGTCGCAAGTCACGTTGCACTGTACGAGGCAGACAACGCTGCCAAATGCCGAAAGCAGCCGCTCGCGCCGCCTGACACAATGTACTGCACGAGGCAGACAGCGTCACCAAACGCTAAAAGCAGGCCCTGTCCCCTCTACGTCAGACTCTCCATAGGCCGCATGGCAACCGGCCGCATGGGAACCGAACCGCATGCGCACCTTGCCCATGACACCTGACCGCATGGCCCCTGGCCTCATGGGCACCTGACAGCATGCCCCTGGCTGCATGGCTCCACGAAACATGCGTCCGAGCAAGCAACCGTGCATGTAACTCGCGCATAAAAGGAGTGCACGAGCGCCATGCGACGATGCTGACCTGTAAAGTGCAAAGTGCACCAACAAAGCGCCACTTTGCGCCTGTCACCCTCACATTTTTATCCAAGGGTAGTTTGGAAATTGTCAATGTGTATTAATTATTTTAGGATTATTTATAATTAATATTTGTGCATTGCATGATTTATTTATTTAGTGTATTATTATTTGTTGCTAGTTGTAGATTTATTTTGGACTTGTGTAGTGGACCTAACCCAATTATTAGAATGCATGAACCAAACTTTTAGACTAGTTTAGATTGAGCCCATGAATTAGGTCCATGGATTAGGAGGCTTGATTAATTAGAGAAACCATTAGACTAGAACCTTTCCTCCCTAATTAAATTCTTCATGAGAGGCCCCAAGGGGTATTTGTGACTTTGTACATTTCTTGGGAAGGGGGTTACATGGTCGGCCCTTAGTAGGAGGAGAGAGAGTGCTCTCATTTTATTTCATTCTCCAAATTCTATATCTATAATTTTTCCTCTTCCAAATTCCCTCCATTCCCTTATCAATTCTCCACCAATTCTTCACCAATCTCTTCCTAAATTCATCATTGAGGTGCTACATCAAGGATCTACAAGAAGGAAGCAAGGAGGATGAGGCCAAGATCTACAAGGAGATGAGCTACTTGACAATTGGAGACTTTTCATTGGGAATCCATCTCCCAATAGATACATTTCAGTTTTTTCCCTTCTAATAAACTCTAGATCTGAGATTTAACCATGAAAAACCAACCCACATGCACAGGCTACCCATAGCAATTAGTTTTAGGTTCATCGGAGACCTACGGTGGAAGTTATGACCAATTTGGTGCCAATTTTGGGAAAATTTCGAGATTGGCACATATAGTACTTGTCATTGGGTCTAATAGATCTAATTGACACTTGATTGCTTGTTTGTGACTAGTGTCGTGTCTACAATTGGATACGTGTAGGCCGTATCTCGTCAATTTGACGAAACGGGTTAATTTTGGAGGTTTTCCTCCGACACGGGACTTTGTGCATATCACATTGTGACACGAACGCGTAGACACTCTAATTACTATACGTATTATTCATAATTTATGTATTAGACTTATTCGTGTCCTCCGGGATACGTTTGGTTGTGTGTTGGAGCCGTATCGCAAGCGTATCATAGAGAAAGTGTGATACGGGTGCGATGCGCTCCATGTGTTTGATGTTTGGCTCATTTTTCTATATGTGCATGTGTATTTATATATATGTGAGCTATCTATGTATTATATATAGTATATAATAGTGTATTTTGGTGTTTGGGTATATGTGTGTGTCTATGTGTGTATATACTAGTGTATATAGATATGTTAGATCTATATGTATAGGTATATATGTACATGGGTTGGCTTGTATGTATTTTATGTGTTGGTTTATATATGTGTTTATATATATATATATATATATATATATATATATATATATATATATATATATATATAGACTTATATCTATATGTAAATATATGGGTACTTATATATATATATATATATATATATATATATATATATATATATATATATATACGTAGTTGTGTTGAGCTATATATATATAGGTATGAGGAGTATATATATAGAGAGAGAGGTATAGTTAGTTATCCATATGAGGATAGCTATATATATGTGTATGTTATATACATGGGTGTGTCGGTATTGTTTAGTATGGTGTGTAGTGTTTTATTGTCTGTGCATTGTGTGTCTGTGTATGCTTGAGTGAGTGGAAGGAGCAGCAGTGTGGAGCAGCCATTGTGCAACCGAGCAGCAGTGTGGAGCAGCCACTGTACAACCGAGCAGCAAGTTCAGTATCAGTACAACTTGAGCATGGGGTGTCACGCCCCAATCTTCCGCAAGCTCAATCGTCCCCACTGAACGTGAATCAACACGTTGCAGCGCTCCCGCAGGACAATCGTTCTCATCGGGACGTGATGCCGTACGAGCCTGGAGTTGCGCTCGCACAAGGCGATGTTGTCAAACACCAAAGTTATCATCGAAACGACCAAGTTACAGCGAAAGTCAAGTATTGTGTACCAAGCACACATTAGAGTATACGTAGCGAAGCTCTCGATAGGGTCCAAATGAAATGCCATAAAGGCTAATGCAATACTCTTGCTCTTTCTCTAGCCCACAAAGGTACTTACCGTTCATACATTATGTCACGTATATCCAAGCAGTTCTACTACACCTGCGTACCTGAAATAATGCCCACAAACGTGGGTCAGTACACAGCCGTACTGGTGAGCGGGGTAACCCACTCGTCTAAGCCGACACAAAGTAAAATGGTGAATGCAAACAGTTAAAACGTGAACTTTCTAGTTGAATCCTAGATTCGTTTCATGGCATAGGTATGACATGTTAAGGAAAGCTGTAAATCAAGTTAAGCATGCAAGCATTCAACTCAAGCCAAAAGACAAGCAAATAAAGCCAACTCGAAGGAAACTAGCATGCAAATAGTCCTACTCAAACCCAAGCAACACGAGAACCTATCGAACTATTTTCAAGCCTCAATATCCATCCTCAATCCAAATGCTTATAATCCAATCTCGATAAGCACACACTTGCCGAGACAAGGTGGCCGCCGCCTACACGAAAAGCACAAACCAAACCAAAGTAAAGCAAACCAACTCTTATCTATATGAAGTCACTGGCCAAGCCATAAAGGACTTTGATCGGACTGATCAAGTGCAGTTCTACTCGAAACAGCGCTAAGTAGCGAGCTCGCCTGAATCGCATTAAACCGCCGGCACCGCGCCCGAGGCACGTTACCAATTCGTCTCCCCTATGGCCGAACGGTCCCGGTACCCCGGAGCCTTCCTGTTTGAGGAGACCAAACCCCGTGCAACACAGGTTGTCCGTGACATGCAGACACCAAGTAGGTATGACGAGAGGATCGAACATTCTCGCCCCACCAAACGATCCTAGACTCATCCAACCAACTATCCAACCAATCATCCATAACCATTCTCCAACATATAGCCCAATGCACAAATCTCAAGTTATCCCCATAGGCACAATGTCGCTTCTCGACACAGTATTCCAATTGGTGCAACACCCCTCGCTTAGAACAATCCCTTCGCACAATGCCCTCGTCGATGCAGTTGTTCGGTTTCGAACCATAACTGCACGCTTTGCATGACAAAGCATCCAAATGATATTCGTGCACGGATGCACGCTTGCTCGCCCGAATTCCCAATGTTCCAACCAAGATGTATAATTCCAATTGTTCAAGCATAATCCCAATTATTTCTCCAACTTCCCCAAATGTAATCCAACTCTAGCTCCAACTAACCCAACACAAAACAAATTCAAGCCACAAAGCAATCCAAGCAAACGACGTACACTCTATGCACGCCACAGTGTAGTGATTTCTAAGTTCCAGTCCAAGTGTTCAAGCCTTTACGTGTGTTCCATATTATTAGGCATGAAGGAATAGAGAAGGGACAGAGCCCACTCACCAAGTTGATTCCGTTAAGCATCATGTCCTGCCGATACGGGCGATCCCTTGAACCCGTGGTCCGATGCAAAGCACGATCTACTCAATTGGTATGACCGTGTGAGCAGGCCGCGCTTTCCAAATCATCCAACCGATCGGACTAAGGAAGACAGCATTATCGCTCCAATCCAGCCATCTCAGTACTGCTCTGAACGAACACCTGATTTCCATCGAACTCCACTAGCAATCTGCACATGAAAACAATTCAATCAATACTTATTTCCAAATCCAACAAATTAAAATGTAACCAGTTATTGCCTCATTCAATCCGACTCAGCGTAACGCACCATGCGGTTATGGGGCATTACATGGGGAGAAGCCACAACAAGTACCAGTAGCAGGGACTATTGTGCAGTTTCCAACTGCAAGTAACTGTACAGGATTCTTTCTGTGCAGCAGTACACTTGCAGCAGGGATGTCGGGCTCTGTTTGAAAGGGGAGAGCAGCAGCTAGCTGTTGGAGTTGCTGTTCACTCGGGCAACCTTGTGGCTGTGCAATAGAAAGTTCAGTTAGGCATTCGAGTATCAGCAGGAAGGTTACCTCGTGCACACGAGGTGAGTGCACCAGAATTCAGCATATCCATGTTCAGTATCTTGATCACTATGCAGTAGAGATTTTCAGGTATCAGTCACTGTGCCATGCAGTTTCAGAAAGTTCAGTTGGGCTTTGTATTGAAGTATCAATGTTGGATTTCTCAGTTTAGTGTTAGTTGGGTATTCTTGGATTTCGGTTAGCTACTAGATCGTTTATTTAAGTGTTGAGTTGTGGGTTAGGTTTCAGTATCCAGGTATGCATTTGGCTAAGAGTTAGTTATATATAAGTACTTGTATTGGTTGTTAGTTTAGCAGTTAGCCTATATATATGCGTACTATAGTGTAGTTTGTATTATTAGTGTACATTGGGTATGTTAGTAGTTATAGTACTTAATAGCTAGGAGTAGCAAATAGTTTAGTATTAGGGTTTAGGCATATGTTAGCTATATGCAATAGGATTTGGTTTACCTTGGGATACCAAGGTATTACCAAAGTATTACCAAGGTATTGGGCCGATATCTAAGGTTTTGAGTTGAGTATCAAGTTAGGTGCGATACACATTGGTGCAAGGCCAAGGTATCATATTTAATTGGTATTATAATATTCGACTTGAATATATATATAAAACCTTATTTTTATATTAGAAACTTGCGTATCTTGGGATACGGTAGCTTAGCTAGCATAGCAGAGTTTCATAGTATATCGACTTAGTGACTTAGCATTAGACTCTTGCAACCTAGAATTCATTGGTTTGACTTAGAAATGGCGTATCGACCTAGAATTGCATCAATTTCACTTATTTTCATTCTAGAACCTTGTATTGATGCAACATGTCGTATATAGGTTGTGAGACACCAGCTTGGGCATCGAGAGACACACCTTGCTCAGGACTTCAGGCGAGTACATTTCTCTGATTGTTTTTAATTCATAATATTGTATATATGCATGTTCTAGAATTGTATACATTGATCCGGACACAGTGATTTTATGGACTGGTGCTATATGGATCCCGTCAGGAGGTGTTATCCCCTACCGTGTTCAGCGGATACTCAGTCACATGTATTTCATCGTGTGCATCGAGTATTGACTTTTATGTACTTCTTGTGCATCCACTATTTCGTGTGCTAGTGTGACTATATCGTGTTCATGTACATAACGTGTCGTGATTGGATCCATGAGTATTAGTTAGGGAGGGGGAGTAGAAGTTGGTTGTGTGATCAAAGCCTTATTGATCTCATGTGCATGTCGATTATACACCTCACGTATAATGGAGTTACCTTTATACCTCATGTGCAACCTAAACCGATCACATAACGAACTTGCACTCTGAATCACATAGCTAGTATTCTTGTTGTCTACTTGCAGTTTATTTTCCGTATTTACTTTCAATTTCTTATTGTGCTTATTGCCTGTTCTCCTTGTATTGTACATTCTTACTACTTGTGCATCTTGTATCATTTTCTATTGCTCGTTATAAATGCTCGATTATGTATTTGAAACTGCTTTCAGAGGTATGTACTTCGCTCCAATCCTGACTGGATATATTTTTCAGATGATTGGCTAGAGGAGCTATGTCCCACGTATTACGGCCCTCAGGAGGGTGAGACTTTAGAGGATACTCCCCTAGAGCAAGAGGACATAGTACCAGTGACCGAGGAGGTTTAGTTTATGTTTGGTAATTTTGTATTAGACTATTCTTTCGTTGAGATTCACAGTTGTATTATTCTTTCAGATTATGGATTGTATCTTGTACCTTTCTTTCGCTATTCCATTCATGCATTATTCTTCCTTAGTTTATTTTGTGATTGAGATTAGTTATACTTGTGAGATACCATAATGTTCCTCCGTTTGGAGTTGAGATGACTGACAGGTACCATATTATATTGTTGAGATGTTAGATAGTTCGAAATGACCCAGACAGCATTCTACCGCCAATTCTGCAGCATAGGCTGGGCGTAACCACGTACTCGTGTCCGAATATCCGGGTGCGGATCGTGACACGTTTTGAGTGGTGACTAATGCAGGTCTAGATTCGCAAGTAGTGCAATTTTGTAGTTGTGCTCGTCTATAGTACTGCTACGAGCATGCTTTAAGATATAGGATATAGGCTGAGAGTTTACTCAATCACAACTAGAAAATATTCCAATATCAGTTTTGTAATTCTTATCTATTGAATATTGCTTTACTTTGAATAAAATATATCCTTCTTTGATGATATCGTATCTTGTGCAGTATTGACTTCTTTGTTTCAATATGTCTTCAGGATTCTTCCGAAGATCAGATTCTATCGCTCGGGAGCAGCGACAGCTTCCTCAGATACTTTTCGGCCTGCTGCGGAGAGAGTAGCAGCTACTACTGCTTCTTCTCCAGTTGAGAGGGTTGCCTCACTGGTTCAGGTGGGAGTCTCAGTAGCCGTCTTTGGGGGTGCTCCTCTCCCAGTTCGGAGGGTAGCTCCAGTTGTTTCTGAGGGACTTCCACCATTACCGCCAGTACCAGCTGATGCTACACAGTTGTTCGTACTTTTCCAGTAGATGATGGAGGCCCAGAGGGCCCAAGCTGAGGCACAGCACCGGCAGACTGAGGTGATGAGACAGGACATTGAGAATGCTCACCAGGTGGCCATTACCGCAGTAGAGAGGACAGCGCCACCACAGCCACGAGAGGTACAACCCGGGCCCGGTACCATACAGGACTTCAAGAAGTTGGATCCCCGGCCTTTCAAAGTGACAAAGGGCATTATATATGCAAATGACTGGTTGGAGAGCATGGAGAGCGTCATGAGCTTATCCCGCCTTGCGAAGGATCTGAAGGTGGAGGCAGCAGGACTGCAGATGATGGACATCGCCAGTACTTGGTTCCGGAATGAGCCACAAATTGCTGATCCAGGATTGACATGGGTGAGTTCAGGGACTTGTTCAAAAGAAATTTCTTCCCGTCCACCGAGAGACTTGATTTGGAGCGACAGTTCCACAGAACCTTCACTAGGGAAACATGTCGGTAGAGGAGTATGCCGCCAAGTTTGGCAGGTTGAGTATATATGAAGACTACATGGTGAGGGATCCTGAGAACCGGGCGAGTAGATTCAGAGAGGGCCTGAATTGGGAAATGAAGGCTCTCATTTCTTCGAGCCATGAGACGTACACAGATATCTTGAGGGAGGCCCGCAAGGTCGAGAGAGACCTGAGTTTGAGACCAAAGAGGGACCAAGATATTTTTGGTGGCAGCAGCAGCACGGGTCCAGCCAAGAGGCCCCATTTCCATCCACAGAGGCAACAGTTCCATGCGCCTATCAGAGCACCAGTACAGCAGACATACCAGATGCATAGGCCAGGCCAGCCAGCTCGTGTTTGCCCTTTCTGTTAGAAGGCAGGGCATGGATGGAATGTTTGCAGGAAGAGGCTTGGTCAGTGCTTGTTTTGTGGTTCATCAGACCACCAACTGAGGGATTGTCCCAAGATATTAGCTCGTACAGCTCAGGATGTAGCGCCGATTCAGAGGATACCAGCGAGATACCTAGCGGGATAGCAGAGAGGACCTCATTTGCAGCCCTAGCAGCAGAGGTTCGCGCAGCACCAGCACCAACAGAGAGGTGCACATCAGGGGCAAGCTTTTGCCCTGACCGTGGAGGAGGCAGAGCCAGTTGGAGACGTTATAGCATGTTCAGTCTTACTTGATTCCTTTCCAGCTCATGTTTTGTTTGATTCTGGTGCTTCTCATAGCTTTGTATCTGTATCTTTTGCTTTGAGGCATCGCCTTGAGTCTGAACCGTTGGCGCAGACTTGCAAGATCACAACCGGGGGTGGCATCATCCTGGTCAGTGATGTTTACAAGAACCAGAGAGTTTATTTGGGAGGCCGTGAGCTGAACGTATGTTTACTTGTAATGCCACTTTCGAGTTACGATATAGTACTCAGAATGGATTGGTTGAGTAGACATCACGCTAGTATCGATTGTCGTGGAGGCAGAGTTTTATTTCAGATGCCAGGAGAGCCGGAGTTCGAGTTCGTCCGAGGAGCAGAACAGTGCGAAGGCAATTTATGTGGAGCTTTGGTAGAAGAGCAGGAGCCGCCACATCCGTTGATTGCAGAGTTCTTGGATGTCTTTCTAGAGGAGTTGCCAGGGTTGCCGCCGGACAGAGATGTGGAATTCTCTATAGATTTAGTGCCAGGCGCAAAGCCGATCTCTCAGCACGTCTATAGAGTAAACAACAACAAACTGGAGGAGTTGAAGAAGCAGGTGGATGAGTTGCAAGACAAAGGCTTTATCCATTCCAGTTCATCACCATTGGGTGCTCCAGTACTTTTTGTACCAAAGAAGGATAGGTCGGTACGTATGTGTATCGACTACAGGGCACTTAATAACCTCACTATTAAGAACAAATACCCGTTGCCTCGAAAAGATGACTTGTTTGACCAGTTGAGCGGAGCGAAGTTATTCTCCAAGATAGACTTGAGGTTAGGGTACCACCAGGTGAAAGTGAAGAGGGAAGAAATCCCGAAGACAGCTTTCAGGACTCGCTATGGGCAGTTCGAGTTCTTGGTGATGCCATTTGGGCTGACCAATGCCCCTGCAGTGTTCATGAACCTGATGAACAAGGTATTTCATTAGTACCTGGACCAGTTTGTTGTGGTCTTCATAGATGATATTCTGATATACTCGAAGACCCCAGAGGAGCATGAGCAGCACTTGAGGATTTTTTTGGATACCCTCAGGAAGGAGAAGCTGTATGGCAAGTTATCGAAGTGCAAATTCTTCCTTGATAAGGTTGAATTCCTTGGGCATGTCATTACAGGAGATGGAATCTCGGTGGACCCAAAGAAGATCTCAGCAGTTGAATCGTGGTCTACCCCGAGTTCAGTAGCAGAGATCAGGAGCTTCCTTGGATTAGCAGGCTACTACCGGAGGTTTGTTTAGGACTTTTCCAGACTTGCAGAGCCAATGACTAGACTGACCAGGAAGGACGTAGAATTCGTCTGGACTGAAGATTGTCAATCAGCATTTGAGGAGATGAAGAGGAGATTGACTACAGCTCCCTTCTTGACACTACCATCAGGAGCAGGAGGATTTTTCATTTACAATGATGCATCAGGGAAGGGTCTGGGTTGTGTATTACAGCAGCACGGGAAGGTAATTGCATATGCTTCCAAGCAATTACGTCCGCATGAGAAGAACTACCCTACCCATGATTTGGAGTTGGCAGTGGTTATCTTTGCTCTCAAATTATGGAAACACTATCTATATGGAGAGAGAGAGTAGAGATCTTCACAGACCATAAGAGCTTAAAGTATGTGTTTACACAGAAAGAGCTCAACATGAGGCAGCGACGATGGTTGGAGCTGATGAAGGACTTCGACATATCTTTGCAGTACCATTCAGGGAAGGCCAACGTAGTCGCGGATGCTTTGAGCAGGTATCCCGTAGCTATATGCTTGACTAGAGACATACATTTATTGGCAGATCTTGACAGTTTGGGCATTGAGGTACTAGTTCCGGGAGTCGCAGCGCATATGTGGGGACTTCAGGTACAGTCGGAGCTGATGGACCGGGTCAGATACGGACAGTATGAGGATGAGTCTCTGAGGAGCATCAGAGCACAGGTTCAGGTCGGGCTGGTAGAGGACTTTATCGTTCCAGATGATTGATCATTGCGATACGGTACCAGGTTGTGTATACCGAGAGGAGCATTGCGTGAGGAGATTCTGCATGAGGCGCATCATTCTCAATACTTTATGCATCCTGGTGCCAACAAGATGTATAGAGATATGAGAGAGCATGTATGGTGGTATGGCATGAAGCGGGAGGTAGCTAGCTTCGTGTCCAGATGCTTAGTTTTCCAGCAGGTCAAGGCGGAGAGACAGAGACCAGAAGGATTTTTTCAGCCTTTGCCCATTCCGGAGTGGAAATGGGAACATGTGTATGGATTTTGTATCGGGGCTTTCGCGTTCTCCAGGAGGCAAGGATGCAATTTGGGTCATCGTGGATAAGTTGACCAAATTAGCCCACTTTCTGCCATTTAAAGTGGGTACATCTACGCAGAGACTTGCGGAGGTGTATGTGCGCCAGATTGTCAGATTGTACGGTATTCCAATGAGCATTGTCTCGGATCGGGATAGTCGCTTCACATCCCATTTCTGGAGGAGTTTGCAGGCTAGCCTAGGCACTCAGTTCAAGTTAAGTACCGCCTATCACCCTCAGACGGACGGACAGTCGGAGATGACTATTCAGACTCTCGAGGATATGCTACGCACCTGTGTTTTAGATCTTGGAGGTTCTTGGGAAGATCACCTTCACTTGGTAGAGTTTTCATACAACAACAACTACCAAGCCAGCATTGAGATATCACCATTCGAGGCATTGTATGGACGGAGGTGCCGCACTCCGTCGTCCTGGGATGATGTTGGTGATGGAGATTTATTGGGACCAGAGATGGTAGTGGATGCAGCAGAGAAGGTGAAGCTTATCAGGGACAGACTTCGAGTGGCGCAGGACAGGCAGCGGCATTGGGCCGATAGCCACCGGAGACCTTTGGAGTTTGAGGTATAGATTTAGTTTGTTTTGCTTGTGCTTGATTGTTGATTTGTTAGAGTGCTAAGGTTGTGTTTCGTGCTAGGTTGGCGGTCTGGTTTTTTTGAGAATTTCTCCGACACGTGGCACGATTCGTTTCGGTGGAGGCGGCAAACTTAGTCCGCGATTCATCGGTCCTTTCAGTATTCTTGAGAGGGTCGATGTAGTCGCTTACAGACTAGACTTACCACCTGCATTGGAGGGAGTGTACAACATGTTTTACGTGTCACAGTTGAGATGGTACGTGGCAGATCCCAGTCATGTGTTGGATCACTCAGAGATAGAGGTGGGCCCTACTCTTAGCTATCCAGAGCAGCTAGTGGAGATTCTGGATCAGAGAGAGAAGGTGCTGAGGAACCAGACGATTCCTTTGGTACGCGTCGCGTGGAGGCATCACTCGCCAGGAGAGAGTACCTGGGAGCGAGAGACCGAGATGCGCGAGCGATATCCGTATCTGTTCGAGCCGTGAGGTATAATTCTTTCTTGCATTGTATTGTTTGTTTTGGTAGATAGTTTCTTCCTTAATTTTGAGGACGAAATTTTTTAAGGTGGGTAGGTTTGTCACCCACATATTTTCATCCAAGGGTAGTTTGAAAATTGTCAATGGGTATTAATTATTTTAGGATTATTTATAATTAATATTTGTGCATTGCATAATTTATTTATTTAGTGTGTTATTATTTGTTGCCGGTTATAGATTTATTTTAGACTTGTGTAGTGGACCTAACCCAATTATTAGAATGCATGAACCAAACTTTTAGACTAGTTTAGATTGAGCCCATGAATTAGGCCCATGGATTAGGAGGCTTGATTAATTAGAGAAACCATTAGACTAGAACCTTTTCTCCCTAATTAAATTCTTCATGAGAGGCCCCAAGGGGTATTTGTGACTTTGTACATTTATTGGGAAGGGGGTTACATGGCCGGCCCTTAGTAGGAGGAGAGAGAGTGCTCTCATTTCATTTTATTCTCCAAATTCTAGATCTACAATTTTTTCTCTTCCAAATTCCCTCCATTCCCTTATTAATTTTCCACCAATCTCTTCATAAATTCATCATTGAGGTTGCTACATCAAGGATCTATAAGAAGGAAGCAAGAAGCAAGGAGGAGGAGGCCAAGATCTACAAGGAGAGGAGCTACTTGACAATTTGAGACTTTTCATTGGGAATTCACCTCCCAATAGGTACATTTCAGTTTTTCCCCTTCTAATAGACTCTAGATCTGAGATTTAACCATAAAAAACCAACTCACATGCATAGGCTACCCATAGCAATTAGTTTTAGGTTCATCGGAGACCTACGGTAGAAGTTATGACCAATTTGGTGCCAATTTTCGGAGAATTCCGAGATTGGCACATATAGTGCTTGTCATTGGGTCTAATAGATCTAATTGAAAATTGATTGCTTGTTTGTGACTAGTGTCGTGTCCACAATTGGATACGTGTAGGCCGTATCTCGTCAATTTGATGAAACATGTTGATTTTGGAAGTTTTCCTCCGACACGGGGCTTTGTGCATATCACATTATGACACGGACATGTAGACACTCTAATTACTATACGTATTGTTCATAATTTATGTATTAGACTTTTTCATGTCCTCCGGGATGCGTTTGGTTGTGTGTTGGAGCCGTATCGCAAGCGTATCATAGAGAAAGTGTGATACGGGTGCGATGCGCTCCATGTGTTTGTTGTTTGGTTTATTTTTCTATACGTGCATGTGTATTTATATATATGTGAGCTATCTATGTATTATATAGAGTATATAATAGTATATTTTTGTGTTTGGGTATATGTGTGTGTGTCTATGTGTGTATATACTAGTGTATATAGATATGTTAGATCTATATGTATAGGTATATATGTACATGGGTTGGCTTGTATGTATTTTATGTGTTGGTTTATATATGTGTTTATATATATAGCTATGTATAGACCTATATCTATATGTAAATATATGGGTACTTATATATATATATATACCTAGTTGTGTTGAGCTATATATATATATATATATAGGTATGAGGAGTATATATATAGAGAGGTGTAGTTAGTTATCCATATGAGGATAGCTATATATATGTGTATGTTATATACATAGGTGTGTAGGTGGTGTTTAGTGTGGTGTGTAGTATTTTAGTGTCTGTGCATCGTGTGTCTGTGTGTGCTTGAGTGAGTGGGAGGAGCAGCAGTGTGGAGCAGCCACTGTGCAACCGAGCAGCAGTGTGGAGCAGCCACTGTGCAACCGAGCAGCAGGTTCAGTATCAGTACAGCTCGAGCATGGGGAGAAGCCACAACAAGTACCAGTAGCAGGGACTACTGTGCAGTTTCCAACTGCAAGTAACTGTGCAGGATTCTTTCTGTGCAGCAGTACACTTGCAGCAGGGATGTCGGGCTCTGTTTGAAGGGGAGAGCAGCAGCTAGCTGTTGGAGTTGCTGTGCACTCGGGCAACCTTATGGCTGTGCAATAGAAAGTTTAGTTAGGCATTCGAGTATCAGCAGGAAGGTTAACTCGTGCACACGAGGTGAGTGCACCTGAATTCAGCATATCCATGTTCAATATCCTGATCACTGTGCAGTATAGATTTTCAGGTATCAGTCACTATGCCTTGCAGTTTCAGAAAGTTCAGTTGGGCTTTGTATTGAAGTATCAATGTTGGATTTCTCAGTTTAGTGTTAGTTGGGTATTCTTGGATTTCGGTTAGCTGCTAGATCGTTTATTTAAGTGTTGAGTTGTGGGTTAGGTTTTAGTATCCAGGTATGCATTTGGCTAAGAGTTAGTTATATATAAGTACTTGTATTGGTTGTTAGTTTAGCAGTTAGCCTATATATATGTGTACTATAGTGTAGTTTGTATTATTAGTGTACATTGGGTATGTTAGTAGTTATAGTACTTAATAGCTAGGAGTAGCAAATGGTTTAGTATTGGGGTTTAGGCATATGTTAGCTATATGCAATAGGATTTGGTTTACCTCGGGATACCAAGGTATTACCAAAGTATTACCAAGGTATTGGGCCGATACCCAAGGTTTTGAGTTGAGTATCAAGTTAGGTGCGATACGCATTGGTGCAAGGCAAAGGTATCCTATTTAATTGGTATTATAATATTCGACTTGAATATATATATATATATAACCTTATTTTTATATTAGAAACTTGCGTATCTTGGGATATGGCTCTTTGAATGCATTGTTGTGTGTTAGCTTAGCTAGCATAGCATAGTTTCATAGTATATCGACTTAGTGACTTCGCATTAAACTCTTGCAACATAGAATTCATTGGTTTGACTTAGAAATGGCGTATCGACCTCGAATTGCATCATTTTCACTTATTTTCATTCTAGAACCTTGTATTGATGCAACATGCCGTATATAGGTTGTGAGACACTAGCTTGGGCATCGAGAGACACACCTTGCTCAGGACTTCAGGCGAGTAAATTTCTCTGATTGTTTTTAATTCATAATATTGTATATATGCATGTTCTAGAATTGTATACATTGATCCCGACACAGTGATTTCACGGACTTGTGCTATATGGATCCCGTCAGGAGGTGTTATCCCCTACCGTGTTCAGCGGGTACTCAGTCACATGTATTTTATCGTGTGCATCGGGTATTGACTTTCATGTACTTCTTGTGCATCTACTATTTCGTGTGCTAGTGTGACTATATCGTGTTCATGTACGTAATGTTTCGTGATTGGATCCATGAGTATTGGTTGGGGAGGGGGAGTAGAAGTTGGTTATGTGATCAAAGCCCTATTGATCTCATGTGCATGTCGATTATACACCTCACGTATAATAGAGTTACCTTTATACCTCATGTGCAACCTAAGCCGATCACATAACGAACTTGCACTCTAAATCACATAGCTAGTATTCTTGTTTTCTACTTGCAGTTTATTTTCCATATTTACTTTCCATTTCTTATTGTGCTTATTGCATGTTCTCCCTGTATTGTACATTCTTACTACTTGTGCATCTTGTATCATTTTCTATTGCTCGTTATATATGCTCGATTATGTATTTGAAACTGCTTTCAGAGGTATGTACTTCGCTCCAATCCTGACTGGATATATTTTTCAGATGATTGGCTAGAGGAGCTATGTCCCACGTATTTCAGCCCTCAGGAGGGTAAGACTTTAGAGGATACTCCCCTAGAGCAAGAGGACATAGTACCAGTGACCGATGAGGTTTAGTTTATGTTTGGTGATTTTGTATTAGACTATTCTTTCGTTGAGATTCACAGTTGTATTATTCTTTCAGATTGTGGATTGTATCTTGTACATTTCTTTCGCTATTCCATTCGTGCATTATTCTTCTTTAGTTTGTTTTGTGATTGAGATTAGTTATACTTGTGAGATACCATATTGTTCCTCCGTTTGGAGTTGAGATGACTGACAGGTACCATATTATATTGTTGAGATGTTAGATAGTTCGAAATGACCCAGACAACGTTCTACCGCCGATTCTGCGGCGTAGGCTGGACATAACCACGTACTCGTGCCCGAATATCCGGGTGCGGGTCGTGACAGCGCCCTTGAGCACGAGCCCGAGTCCGAGTCGCTAAGCCCCTGCGGGGCTTAGCTCCTAAGGAAAACTTTCCAAAGATGGTGACAAAACAAAGATTGTCATAATGGAGTTCACACTTAAATCCTCTAGGAAAAGTCAACCCACATGGGCCTCCATCCCATGTGCATATACCAATACTAAGCATAGCTATATATTGAGATATACACATCGGTAGTTTTTCAATGTGGGACTAAAACTTCCAAAGCCAAGTGAAAACACCAACAACTCTTGCCGATTAGTTTACATAATAAGTTTTCTTCTTTTACATATTTTTACAACATTACTATGCTTTTACAACCTTGTTGATTGATCATTTTTTGTTCTATCTTCTTTGCCAAATTGACCAAAAAGGAGACCCCCAATGTTGATATCAGTCAGTATCAGATATCGATCAGTATCATATCGGAATATGCCAAACAATATCGGTATCGCCAATACTGCAAACTATGTATATTATATTTATAAAAGCCTATGTGCAAAAGTATATGTATATATGCATGCCTACTATTCTAAAAAGTACCTAATAGTTGTTTTGATAACATAAGTTTATGTGTTTGCCATTTCTGCCATCATTTTGGCCAAACTGGTAAATGATACCTTGTTTAGTCCCCGCGATAGCCATTTTCACCATATAAAATGAGTTAAAAAAAGAGTAAATCCATGTCAAATTGGAACCAAACTAAAATGTTGTCATAGTTTAATTAGACTATCCTAGTCATTATTACAAGTATTCAATTCTTAGTTTTTTGTTTGCATTCTATTTGTTACTATTTTGCAATCTGTGCTTGCAGCAAATTAGAATCCTCAATTCTTTAATAATACATATAATATGAAATCTTACTCCATATAGTATTGGAATCTGACTTTCCCTAATGAATCTACATTATTGTCATTACCGTCTCACTTAACTCACAGCAGCATTGCTCTCTTCTCATTCGGTACACATATATTTGAAGGCTAAATTTTTCTAATGACACCCAAACTATAGCGTTAGGACATTTTTGGCACACTAACTTTTCACTACTCGATTTTGGAACCATAACTTCATAAATTATTTTTTGGAAGCATATTTTTTTTTTAATTTTATAACACATTGGGACCACTTCAAAAGAATATACGGTAATACAAGTATTTAAATTACGTTTTCTTAAATACAAAATATGCTTTTGTAATGGTCTTGATGTGCTACAAAATTGACGAAATGTGCTTTAAAAGAACAATTTATAATGTTGGTGGTACAAAAATCAAGCATTAGATTAGAAAGTTAAGATACCAAAATGTCCTAACGCTACAGTTGGGATGTCATTACAATAATTTAGCATCTATTTGAATTTATAATCCTATCTATAAAATTTTATTTTCCTGACCCCCTTTTTAGGCCAGATTCTTCTCTTGGAGTGTGATTTTTTCTCTGGAACAGACCATGGTGATCGACTTATTTTTTCCCATATCCTAACTGAGAGTGATGAGTTATGAACTCAGATTATTGTTCACCTTCAGCACTTATGACAATCAATCCAACACCCTTAATTGACTTTTAATCTTCAATTTTTTCCCCTAAAGTGCTTTAATCATTTTTGTAGATTATTTTTAATTCTTTAACGATTTTTTTCTTATAACCCAAATATACCTAACTTATCTATACTAATATATTATAGTATAATTTACCTAGCTTATCTATCCTAATAGTAAGCTCTGTCACTAGATACCATAACCCTGAGGCCACCTTCAGTTTCAAGATGGTGACGTCGTTAGTACATATAATGTGCGGGTGTTCGATCTTGAGAAGAAGAAAGTGTCGAGCTCCCCATTGTCAGCTTGGAAGTACAGTAACCTGCAGCCGACACCGGCTTATGGTTCATGCCATCTCTTGATTGATAATTCAAATTGTGAAGATAATATTGCAGAGGACCATTTATGTAGAATGATACACTTAACCCCAAATTCTGGAGGAAGCCAATACAATAAAGCCTTGGCACTACAAGATACGATTTATCGACCTAGTTCTTGACAACATTACATTTTGTTTTCTTTTTTCACAAATCAAGAATAAGAATCCGTACCGAATCAACAACTACAAATTTATTCCCTCAGCCCATACTTGTCTAAGGAGCTTGTATCTTGCATTTGAGTGTGTGCCTTCTTTCAGAGACCTATCTTCCATGGATGGTGGTGGCCCGGGATAAGTCTTGTTGATGATGGACGTGAGGGGAGAGTCCAGATCATCCAAATCCTCGTCGCTGGTGTAACCCTTCCTTTGGATGACCGAGGCGGACCTCTCCAAGCTAGCTTTGGCACTCGTGTCCGCCACCTTCTCTGCCACATCCGCTGGTGAAGGGGATGAGTAGATGACAGGAGCAGCAGTACACGGGAAGCTGCTGATCAGATCCTTTTCTGATTTCTGACGCTCTGCCAAATTCTGAAAGAGGCACCAAGCGCGTCAAACCCATTTGCTCAAATTTCTCAAGGTAGTTTTAATTAATCACACATGCGCTTATCAAAGGCTTTCTTTTCCATTCTTACAACTTATGTTTCTGGATTAACAATTAAGGGATGATAATTATTATCCTACTAATAAATATAAAATTATACTCCAGCTTATTACTAGCCAGACCTGAAAAACTGAATGGAATTAATAACTAGTTCAACAAGAGTGCTACCTGCCTGAAAAGTTCAGATACAAGTTTGTTTTTTACTAAGTTTGAAGGAGAAGAGGCCAAAAAAAAACTCTCTTAGATCCAATTGACTAGAAATTTGATACTCGAAACGATAGGGAAGTAATGGAAACAACATTCTGGAGTGGCAAATATCAAGTCAAGAAGGTACAGAAGATGTCCTAACAAACCAGGAATATATTTCAGCAAAAAAGATTGGATTGCAGAAAACCAGATATAATGTGTTACTTGCTAAACATTGTTTTTTGCATGCACCATCCTGATCTTAGGCAATCAAGTAGACTGCAAGTGCATACGTATGAGATGTGCTCAATCTTAGCAAGGAGGTAGGTTACCTTTGATTGCTAGACAATAATTGCCATAAGCCATTATAGTGCTACTTATTTGTAAATGTGGATTCAAAATAAAACATATAAGCTCAGATGCCTAGTTATATAACAATGCTACTACGTATGGCCATGGATCCAAACTAATCACAATCAAATTTAGAAGAGAGTATTTAGAAAAAATGATATTATCTCATACTATGGCTCGTCAATCCCCAAGAGCAATTGTAAGCCATGTAATAGGTATACAATTAATTTTGAGAAAACAATGAAAGCAGAAACTATACCTCGGTATTTAATTCTTCAAGGACTATGCCTGGAACAGGATCAGGGCAGAACTCATCGGGCGTAAAATTGCAGAGTATCCGTGTTATCAAAGGTAGACCAATTGAAGGGCATACCTTGAATAACAAAGAAAAGAAATATATAAAGACCATATCTGATATACCATTCACTAAGCATACTTTGAATTGCCATAGTTTCTATAAGACCCATCTGCGGAAAATACCTCTTTTCTGATAGACCTTTCACTCAGCATATCTTTAGGAAGCATCAAAAGGTCGCTCAATTCATTAAGAAGGCAGAAGGATTTTTGTCCAGCATCTACTTCGGTTATCTCATGATTCCCATCAACAACAAGACCATCTTTTATGCGATCTTCAGCATCCATACCAAACAAATCTGTCAGGCATCTGGACCAATTCCCAATCTGTAGTTGACATCATTTCAGTTAAATTTATATCATCCCATCAGTTCAGTATAATACTAAACTTGAAGATAACTAGTGCTAGACTTGGATATTCCGTCCAATAGGAACTGAATGAAAATCCATTCAAATTGTAAACCCAGTCAATTCATCTTTACATAGCATAATTTGAAAACACCTATAAACTAAACCTGACTTCATTTCAAGTTCTCTTGTGAATTGTGTGTGGTGTTGAATACTCTGAATCAACTAAGATTTTGTTCTGTGAATTTTCAACAAATAGATCATGTCCAGCTCTCTGGATTCTCAATAGACAGTTACTAAATTATGGATTTATAACTATTTTTTATCAAACCACGATGAATATTAAGAGAACTCCAAATGATTTTATTTTAGTTTATGGGTATTTCAAACGTGATATACATTCAACATGATTGGAGTAATTTCTAGTTTTAGTTTCTCATGAGTTGTGTGAAAACATTTGGGTTCAAATCCTATCGGATGGATTCAAGTTACACATTTTGACAAGTCCAATTACTATCACACTTTAGTCTATATTAGTACTTTGACTTCATTATCAACCTTAAAGTTACTCTGTGAAGTTTAATGGAATCTTTAGTATGTTGCAAGCAATTATGGAATTGTTTGCAAAAATTCTGAAGGTTCCAATTTATAGGTACTTTGTGTACTCTAGACTGTAAAAACAATAGGTTATTATTCCATTATTGTCTTCTGCACTTTTATGTTCTCGTACTCTGAATCCCTTAACATAATATGGGTGGATAGTTTGAAGCATGGTATCTATAAAGCATTTACTGATTCTTATGAATTCAACACATCGTACAACCGTCTATACATATATGCATACAATACCGTTGATCAGACAGATGTAGAAAATAAAATGTAGAGACATCATTCTTACAGAATTTTTAAGCTGCGCACCAGATCCAAAGCTCAAATCTCCTGCTGGAATCGGTAAAACTTTTGGATCAACTATTGGATCTGATACAGGATCCGTTGGCATGTCATTTGCCGATTCACGCAAAATAGCGTTGAACATGGCAACATCTAATCTAGAGACACATTGTTCCATCACCTAGTCAAAATGAAAGAATCTGTAATTTTCTAAAGAAAATGAACAAATTATTAGGACTATTCAAACATGAGTGACAAAAACTTTATCCAAATGTCACAATTACTTGACTACTCAACGTTTAAAAAATAGGAATGAAATTATACGGAATGCAGCCACTCAGAAGTGCCAAAAAGATGAGAGTAGTTCCAAATTGCATCTGTATAACCTAAATTGGGCCGCCAAATTTTGGTACATTGAGCATTCGACAGGAAAACAGTTAGGTTTCCGATAATATTGTCCTTACAATCTTGACAAACATCTTTTCTGGAAGGCACAGAAAAAACATCAATTCATAACAACGAAGTTGCAATTAATCCATACCTTTCTTGCCAACACAGGCAAGCAGCCACACTCATGCCCTCCTGATCGGACTGGGCAGAGTCTGGTGAAGGCATCACGAAAAGCACTATTCCATAGGTTGATAGAAAAATTGCCTTGTTCTTGATCACCCAAAGCAGGTCCGAGCAATTTACTAAAACCTTTTATCATATACAAATCTTCCTCTGGAGATTGCATATGCGGAGTCAAAGTCTGGAAAACAACCACAAAAGAACTTTAGCAAGAAGGCACATCCCCAGAATTCATACTATATGCATACATAACACAATGATTTGACAAAATGCACAAGCATTAAATGAAGTAGATGTCAGTATCTATCAGTGTCAAAGTCAAACATTGTTGCAAAGCAATTTCCAACGGTAAAATATTGGAGAAAGCACTTCATAGAGAAATCAGATGACATGGTCATCATCCCATTAAGAATACGGTCGGCTGTGGAACACAATTGAACGCCATGAAAACTCCACAAAATGATTGAGAATAACTTATTACGACTGGTTGTAGACAAGACATCAGCATCAACAGCTATAGAGGATCCTGGATATAACTCAAAAGGCCAGTTGGCAGGTTGATGTAAGACAACCATGCAAATGACGTCCTCTTCAATTTAAAACGACATTGGATTGGGTTTAGATTTGGAAACAAAAAGTTCAGAAATTTTAGGATTTGAGGCCATGCCAACTGTAGAAATAAGGCCTAGGGACTAGGACAAATTGGTAGAAGTTGATCTGAGGGACTGTTTAAGGTTTTAACTTATGTTGCACGGACACGGATACGACACAGTAAGGACACAGCACCTATCTTGGTGTATCCTAAGTGCATTTTGGAGTGTCTGAGTGTTCGTGCTTCCTAGGTTTTAAAAACAGAAGTGGCTAGTAGTTTGTACTTGAGAATCAAAGCTTAAGAGGCTGGGAGTAAGTAGTTTTTGAATAGACCTATCCAAGCAGCAAGCTTTCCTTTTAACCTTCTTTGTTCCTTAGGAAAGTGTTTCGGTACCATATCCAGGCAACAAAGATTAAAAGAGAAGTCTCTAAGGGCCAGTTTGGATTGCCGTTATGTTCCATCCGGGACTCCATTTGGTGTCAAACGCAAGGGTCGAGCAAAACAGTTTCCATTCCGGATGGACATTTTTTCAAGCATGCCATTCGTTTTGGGGCTCAAATGAGCATTTCCAAAACACTTGCCTAACAAACATTCTGAAAATGGACATTTGAGTAATCGGGATGAAACGTAACTGTAATTCAATCAAAACCTAAATAACAAACTGGACGAGATTATGTATGTGTATATATTTGACACTATGAATAAGCAAAACGCTTGACCTCAGAATCTAAAACAATTTAATTACCCTTACTTTTTGAGCTATGAGTCTATAAGGTGTCCATATAATAATTTTGACAAAGTACGTCATTCACATGCACTTCCACCATATAGCGTATTCAAGAATCAGAGTCCAACACTAGATCAGAATTTGAATACTTGCAAAGACTCCAGAAAGCACAAAAAAGGAGAGAAAATCTAATTAACAAATTCAATATGTTACCTGCCACCATACTGATTCAACAGCTCGAGAGAAGATCCATGATTCAATCTTCTGCAACGCATTTGTAAATGTGCTGGTTTCTTGCCAGTCATCTACTTCCTGTAAACCAGGTCTTTTCACTTGTTTTCCACCAGAATTGTTTTTCCATTTTATGGTGGGAGATGTCCCATCAACTTTTCTTACACTGCCATTTGACTCGGCAATCCTCGCTTCTGATTTAGACTGGGAGAGATTTCCAAAAGATTGAGCAATAATTTCTCTTAGAACAACTGTGTTCGACAACCAGAAGGTCAACCTTGAATAAAATAAGTTGTTAGTAGAAAAATGATAGCTACTAAATGTTTATATCTGAGTGTATAAGCTTATTCACCTTGAGACATCATTACCACAAGACTTGGCAATCAATACGAGGCCTGAAACTGTATTTTTTGCAACTGTAGCTCTTTTATCCTGGCTCCAATGCTTACAAGCATGAATGTACAGCCTAGATAATCGTCTTGCAGGGGTGTGGACCTTATGAGCTGAGCTCCCATGCTCTGGTACCACAGAGTAGAGAGAAATCTCAAGCGCAGCAACTTCTCTAAGCTCCTCCTCGAGTTTCTCAATTTTTGATTCCATTTCCTCAATCTTTTCATATGCACTTGCCTTGTCATCATCTACATTATTCTCTTCTGTGTCAGCTGTGTCACCATCTGTTCCAGCACTCTGATCACATATGGGAACCTCATCTAAAACATCTATGTCTTTTACCTCTTCATTTGCTTTATCATCATTTTCTTCCGATATTTCTGATGGAGTCTTTGAAGAAACTTCCCTGTTTTCTGATTTTTTATTACTGAGGTTTTTAGGCGTCAAAGCAGCTCTATTTGTTTTTTGCAATCTCTTTTGATTATTAGTTGATGGCTTAAATTGCTGGTTATTGGAATCTTGGCGATTACCACTGGCTCTTGAAGCATGAGGAATATTTTCTGCTGATTCTTTTCTGGTGATCTTCTTGGGGACCCTTGAAGTTCTTTTCACCTTGCCATCTTCATTGCTCTGGGAAGAAACAGAATCTCTTGACGGCTCAAAATCTGATTCTCCTTCATTTCCCTGTTTGACTTCAATTTCAATATCACTCAACCTTTCATCCTTTTCATCTGGATTCTCCCTGGCACCCATTTCACTAGAACTTGTATCGGTTAACAACACCTCTTCTTCAACCCTGTGCAAGTTATAAGCACGATCTTTAATCATATCTTCATAGGGTTCAGAGTTTTATCATTCTGCATCCAAGGCACTTACTAGAGTAATTATCCTTCTATCCGAGGTACCGAATCTATGTTTTCGTTTGTAGAACTATTTTCCACACCACAGTCAAAATGAAGTTTCTTAGCTCTCCACCTGAAAAAGGTATGTTGCTTTAAATTACATTGAAAAAAAACATAACCAAGACCCATATACCGAGCAAGGTTCACAGTATTGTATCTGAATCGATATCAGACACTTCCTACGAATATCGGGAACAGTGGGGTATCAGCGGTTTCGGATCGGAGTATCAAATTTTTAGGTATCAGAAAACAAATAATTATTTATAAATTATTAAAAATTTAGAAACAATATTTTATACATTTAGGCATAATTTTAAGTATTTTCTATGTTATTTCTTAGTAGTTTTGAAGTTGAATAAAATAATAGTCATCATTGCGGATTGGTTTACGTACGATAAAAAAGTTTTCTTTGTTTACATTTTTTACAACCTTACTATGCTTTTACACCATTGTTGATTGGTCTTTTTCGTTCTTTTTTTTTGTCGGATTGACTGGAAAAGAGACCCCAACTTCGGTATCGTGTGTATTGGTAGCAGTAGGTATCGCATTGGGACATGCCAGACCGTATTGGTATCGGCCATATCGTATCGATATCGGCCGATAGGCCCGATACTACAAACTATGATACCAAGTTGACATATCATATATCATTTCACAACTTCTTCAAGATAAAAAAATGGTACTAGGAAGTGACAAACACCATAAACAAGAAACTTGGTTCATTAATGACTCTAACCAATTTTATTTCACACAAAGAACAAAATTACACATAAATAGAACTACATGGTTTATCAAAGTAGGAAGATGATAGCGGAAAATGCATCCCAGAAAGAACCATAAGCCTTTCAAACCATTTCATTTTCAGGCTTCAGGTCCCCCTCCATGCATTTTTGTAAATTAGACTGAGACCTGCAGACTAAAGCGGGTTCTAAATACCAATATTATATGCAAACCTTCTATGATCAGAATAGGGTTGACAAAAGCAGATTCTAAATATATACAGAAGTTATCTATGTCTGAAGTCAAAGGCCACCAAGATTATTATTTTCTGAAAAGTAAAAAAATAAAAAAACCAAGATGATTTTTTATGTGTAGAATGGAATAATGGATGATTTATTATTCAAGAGAGGATACATATATATATAGGAGAAGGCTGGCCTCCTCCTTATTTCCTACCCGACCTTGGACTAAATAAGTCATCATAACTCAACACTCCCCTCAAGATGGGCGATAGATATCGATCATCCCCTATCAAACTCTCTATGACCTAAACATTTAGTTAAACAATCAACTAACTGCTCCCCTGATTTCACATAGCTCAAAGTCAAAACTCCTCTATTCAGCTGCTCCTGATGAAAAACCGATCAATTTTCACATGTTTGGTGCGATCATCTGGATTGTTTGCAATATCAATTGCTGATTTGTTGTCACACCAAAATTGCAGAGAGTCTCCTCCAAACAAACGCATCTCAGACAACAAGCTCTTCACCCACATCATCTCGCATAGGCTAACCGCCATAACCCTGTACTCGGCCTCAGCTGTAGACCTAGCTACTACATCTTGCTTCTTGTTACACCAAGATACAAGCATCTTGCTTCTTGCTACGCCAAGATACAAGATTGCCTCTAACAAAAATACAGTAACCTGTAGTGTACCTGTGATCGTCCATACAACTCGTCCAATCAGCATCACAGTAGCCTTCAACTCTCATATGTCCAAAACTTATGAACCATAACCCATTTTCTAGACTTCCTTTAATATATCTGAGAATTCTGCGAACTGCCTCTATATGCTGCTCTCTGGTATCATGCATATATCTACTCACCATACTCACAGTCTGAGTAATATCAGGTCTCGTATGACATAGATATATAAGCCGACTAACTAATCTTTGATATTGCTTCTTACTCACCGGATCAACACCCTCGGCACACAACTTGTGATTTTGTTCGACAAGAGAAGAAGCAATCATGCAACCCAGTATCCCTGTCTCTGAAAGAAGGTCCACATCATACTTTCGTTGAGAAAGTACTATATCCTTCCGTGACCTTGCAATTTTAATTCCGAGAAAGTACTTCAACTGTTCCATATCCTTGACTTCAAATTCCTCTCCAAGTCTTTTCTTCATATCACTACCACATTTCTAGAATAGGAATATTTTGTCATTTTACATTATTCATATATTGTGCATATTATTTATTTATATATAGTAATTATTATTTATTTGGTTAGTGGCTAGACTACTTATTAGAGATGACACTATTGGACCTAACTAGAATTGACAACTTGGACCAATTTATTAGACTAGTCATATTGGACCCTAATTAGCTAACCATTATCATTAATTAAGGATTTGACTTAACCTTCATTAGGAAAAGAAACTTTCGCACTAATTAATTTCTTCATGACAACCCACTAGGGGTAGAAGGGTCATTGTGCATTGCTTGGGCAAGAGGGCAAGGGGACCGGCCCTAATTATAGGGAGGGGTTCTCTCTCTCCTCTCATTTATTCATCCAAATTATTTTCTAATTAGTGTTCTTCCCCAAATTGACTCATCCCTCCACCAAATTCCATCAAACCACTCTCAATCAATTCGAAAATCATCATCTAAGGAGCAGTAGGAGCTTGGATTGCTAGAAGCATTGGAGAAGAAGGGGTTTGGCTAGGAGCTTGTGTCCAAATCGTGTTCTATTGAGTTTTCATTGAGAATCTATCTCCCAATAGGTAAAATTCTGAAATCCTTCTTTAATTAGGTTCTAATTGTTGCATTTGAGCATTAGGAACCCACCCATGCATTAAGGATACCCATAGGAAGAAGAACTATGTTTCATATGACCTCTATTGTAACTTCTACATTGAGTTTTGTGCCCAAATTAAGAAAAATTCGAGATTGGTGCACTAAGTGTGTGTCATTGAGTGAAATAGGTTTAATTAGACCTAAATTGATATTGTGGGGGTAGATACGTGTCCACAATTGGATACGAGTAGGACGTATCATGACACTTTGAGATACGTTATGATACGGGGGATTCATTTTGGGGTTTTTGTGTTATTGGTATATTTTCTCTCTAATGTTTATTGTAATTAATCATATTAGCTATATATAGTTGTATTTGATATGTATATACATTATTGGTTGCATATTGGAAGATTTGGCATGCTGATTGATAGTGTATCATGGCACTTGAATGAATATGTTGCCTTTGTGCTCATGGTATTTGGTGAATTGTCTATTAAGTGTATATTTTAGAGTACATATATATATATATATATATATATATATATATATATATATATATATATGTGTGTGTGTGTGTGTGTGTGTGTGTGTGTTGTGTGTGTGTGTGTGTGTGTGTGTGTTATTTAGTGTATATCTATACCTACATCTAAGTGGGTATTGTGTTATATATATAAGTAAGTATATATATAGTCTGTGATTTGCACAAGGCAAATTGTTAGTGTGCCTGAGTGTGTTTGTGGAGTTCATAGATAGATGTGTGGTTATAACATTAATCCTACAATGAGGATGAGAGTGTAAGGTGCAGAGTATTGTGCATGTGAGAGGATATGTGCATATTTGAGTGAGTTCTTTGAGTGTGCAGACTGGAAGAAGGGGGAGCATACTGTGTATACTCAGTGAAGTTGGAGCAGTGTTAGCTCTGCACTGCTGTGCACTTGTTGTGGCACCATGCCCGCAAGTACAACAGCTGCATTAGCAGCAGTGTGAAGGTTTGTGGGTATGCAATGGTTTTTATTCTGCAGTCAGGTTAGGAGAGTGTATCAGTTCAGCAATAGTTGAACTTTGGGCAGAGGATTTTGGTGTCAGTTAGGTGTGTATCAGTCGGGTTGCATTAGTATAGATGTGAGGAGATGGTTAAGTAGTAGGCTCGGGTCAGTCCATATCATAGACTGTGGCACACTCGAGCAAGAGTTAGAGGTCTACTAGTAGTAGATGTTTTGGTTCAAACCATGAGGGGTTGAAACTTGGGTATGTTGGTGAGGAGGTGGCATTCAGTGTTGTCTGGATGTAGGTTGAGGATCCATAGGTATTGGGGGAACTTGGGGATTCAGGTAGGTAGACTGATACCTGAGTTGTTCTAGCCTTGAAGTATCAGTCATGCTTGGGAATAGGACTGATTTGGGAAATGCTTAGGTCTGAACACAGAGGTGGAGTGCAGGATATCGGGTAGGGGACTAAAGGATGTGTTAGTGTATGTTATGGGTAAGTACCTAGAGTATCAGTAAGGTCAGGAGTATGGTATATTGTTTGGGATATAAGTTTCAGTTAAGAAGGGTGTATCAGTACACGCAGTGACTTGTGGCTTGCAGTGATACGTGAACTTACACATCTGTGCCAGGCCTGTAGGTAAGTTGGGAGCATTGGCAGTATGCTCTAGAGTGCTAGTTGAGTTAGGGATACTCAAGTGTATCAAGTGACTGATACTTGATGGTATCAGTCACTTGCACACAATGATATCAGGTGGAAAGAATTATCAGATCTTAAGTGAGGATTAAGTTCAGATGTCAAGTCAAGGTTAGTTAAGTATTAAGTTATTTAGCTAAGGTAATGAATAGACAAGGTATTAACTAGATACCAAGATACCCTAGTATATAAGTTATACATATTAATAGTATCTAGTATAATGGGTATTAATTAGAATTTGTAGTATTAGTTACATAGACTAATATTAACTAGTAGACCCTAGTATGATTTAGAATACTCTAGTGTTAACTAATATAGGCTATTATAACCTAGTACAACAAGGTATTAACCTAGTTAGCCTAGTATTGACTAGTATACCCTAGTAAAGACCTAGAAGTGGTCTAGAAACACCACAACAAGTTAGTTAACCATGTATATCACCTCATATCACTCATTGACACTTATATTTCATATTTACGTTCTTGTGACTCCATTTTGGACATCGATCCTCACACATTGCTCATGACCACAGGCGAGTACATTCTCTAACAGTTTTCGTTATTTTGATGATTACTATTATTTTAGTTATGTAGTGTTATACTTGATTCCTGACACAGTGGATTCACGGGCTAGTATCATAGATACCTGTCATGAGGAGTCGTGATTGGATCCATCATACTAGCCGGGGGCGAAAAAGTATTAGTCGATTATATAATCATACCCCCACTTACTTGTGCATAGCTCACCCTCACCACACAAGGGTGTAGCATGATCTTATTACTTGTGCATAGCTCCCCATATATGATTGGCCTGATCCCCTTACATGTACTTGTGCATAGTCATTCATACTTGATTGACCTTATCCCCTTACATGTACTTGTGCATAGCCAATCATATATGGTAGAGCTTGATCTTGTCCCAAATCGATCACATAAAAACTAATATTTCAATGCACTTAGCTAGTATTTATATTTCTCTATTCCAGTTTACACCTGCTAATATAGTCATTCCCTTGTTTATTTACAGTTCATTATTGCATGTGATATGATTATCTGTGTACCAGTTTCCTTATTGTTCCAGTATTATTTCCATCTTGTATTTTCATTACTTACAATTTTATAGTCTTTATCATTATAATTGGAACTGCTGTAAGTTTATGTACTTCGCTACAATCCTGACTGGATATATTTTTCAGAGGATCTCGAGAACTTTTGTCCCACATACTATATATTGGGAGTAGATGAGGGTTACATCCAGGAGCTTCAGGAGGATCCTGTTCCAGTAGAGGATCCATTAGTAGTGACTCAGAGCCTAGCATTTATATTGTATTTGGATTGTTCCATTTAGAGATACTATGAGTTGTACTATTTGAGACTTATGTTGTATTTGAGTTAGTTAGACTCTTAGATTTATTGCTATTGTTTGAGATATTATTTCTAGACTTATGTATTAGAACATCTTTTATATCATTTTTATATCTTTATCATGTCATTCATCTTCCTATAGACATTATTGTGATTGAGTATTGGTTGTGACATTACATTTATATTCATCCTGTCCTCCTTATGAAGTTGAGATCATTGACAGGTTATATATTATTGTGAGATGTGTTAGTTTATATTGACCTAGACAGTGTTTTACCGTCGATGCTGCGGCGTAGGCTGGACGTACCGTATTCCGGGTGCAGGTCGTGACACTTCAGCCGTAGGATCTCCTCAGTATCGTCTCCAGTAATTACAATATCATCAACATAGACTGCAAGAACAGTGATACGAGTCTTGGAGTACCTGTAATGTAAAACACAGTATAATCTACATTGCACTGCCTATACCCCACACCACGGACTGCAAGCCTGAATCTATCAAACCATGCTCTCGGAGACTGCTTTAGCCCATACAAAGACTTCTTCAATTTCTATACCTTCCCAGTTGCTTGTGAAGTAGCAAAGCCTGGTGGAATCTCCATATACACCTTCTCCTGGAGATCCCTATGCAAAAAGGAGTTCTTGACATCTAGCTGATGTAGTTGCCAATTAAAGTTGGCAACGCATGACACCAACACTCCCACAGTGCTCATCTTTACTACTGGAGCAAAGGTCTCGTCATAGTCGATACCATAAATTTGGCTGTATCCTTTAGCAACCAATATGGCCTTTTACATGTCAATCTTGCCTTCTGGAATCTGCTAAACAGTATAAACCCATTTACCTCCAACAACACGCTTCCCAGCTTGGCAGTTGTACCAGCTCCCATGTGTTTTTCTTCTTCAAGACCTAAAGTTCCTCCTGCATGGCACTCAACAACCTAGGATCGTGCTTAGCTACCCGCCAGTTGTTAGATACAAGCACAAAATCCAATGATGCAAGAAATGACTTATATGCAGGTGGAATAGATGCATATGAAACGTAATGTGCAATGTCAATATCCCAACTGCCAAGCTTAGCTGGAGATTTTTCAGCATTGACTTTAGAAGTTCAACGAAACATGACAGGAGTATTAGAATTATCAGAGGAGGAATTGTCAACAAGTGACTCAGGTAGAAAGGCTAAAGAAGGATCTGGAGAAGAGGTAGCATTTGTGGGTACTGGTATAGGCGCGGGAGGCGGCTCGTGTTGCTTCTGGTGCTCATGCTGCTCATGTTCTCTATATACTCTCAGCTCCCCCTGACTGTCGGCTCCCCCTGAGACACCATCACTCCTCGGTGATTCAAAATGACATGGAATCATACCAACCATGATATCGCTCTCATTCTCCCTCTCTACTAGCATCAGTAGAGCCATCCTCGAATAAGGAACTCAACTCCGTCTTCTTCCCATAAAATGGTTCAAACTCTCGGAAGGTCACGTCCATACTGACAAACAATCTTCTTTCAGTTGGACACCAACACTTGTATCCTTTCTGACTTGATGAGTAGCCCACAAAGATACATTTAACTGCTTGTGGATCCAGCTTGCTCACCATCGATTTGTGATCTCTCAGGAAATATGTGCATCAAAACACTCTGGGTGGAACAATAAAAACATTAGAGCCCAAGAACATCTCACATGGTGTCTTCATCCCTAATACTCTTGACGGCATCCTATTGATTAGATAAGATATTTTCATAACAGCCTCACTCCGCAAGAACTTGGACACATTCATCGTCAGCATCAATAAACATGCCACTTCCAGTAGATGCATGTTCTTGCGTTCAGCTACCCCATTCTGAGCAGGAGTATCTAGACAAGTGGTTTGATGAAGAATTTTCTGACTAGAGATGAAAGTAGCAAACTCCTTGTTTGTGAACTCGGTCTCATTATCTGTTCGAAAAATCTTCACATGTACTCCAAACTGGGTCTTCACATACGCCGAGAAGTCTTGAAAATATTTGTACACCTCAGATTTCTGCTTCATCATGTAGATCCGGGTCATATGTGAGTAGCAATCAATGAAAGTAACAAACCATCTGAATCCACAGATAAAAGTAGTAGGACACGGTCCCTAGACATCAGAATGAACAAGTGCAAATAGCTCAAAATTTCGAAGACCAACAATTTTATAAGTAGAACATGTATGCTTCCCATGTTCACAACAAAATAACATTTTTTTGTCCACTTTATTCATTATCTCATATTCAAACTTATTCAAACTATCAAAAAATAAATGTCCCAATCTGTAGTATTGAAGCATTGTTTCTGCCTCTAGCCCTCCACTAACAGTAGCAGCAAGCATTGCAACATCCATGTCCAGGTACCAAAGGCCACCATCTGATGCCAGTCCCAAGCCTCTTTTCCGTGTCCTTCTCCTGGAAAGAACACATATCCCGATCAAAAAGAATAGTACAATTCAATTGATCAATGAGAGAGCTAACAGAAAGTAAGTTGACCGGAAATGAAGGAACATGCAATACAGATGACAGGGTAACAGATAAAGTACAATGGATCGAGCCAGTACCCCTGATGGGTTGGGATGTTCCATCAACAGTCTGAACTGTCTCGAGATGCATATGCTTGCTCGGATAATATAATACAAACTCACTAGATGCACATGTGATATGCCTAGATGCACCTAAGTCTATGATCCAACCAGTATGAGATTTAGTGGATGCAAGTGCCTTAACCGGGATACCTTTGCCCATATGAGCAACGTAACTAGTAAAGTTATCAAGGTAGGTAGTATCATCCAGATCCTGAGTGGCATGTCCATTCCCTTAGAACTCTCAACCTGAAGCTTGAACTGACGTAGTTCCTCCAGCTCTGTTATCTCAGCTCAGTCATCTCGGTAGTGGTTACCTCTGCCACAGCTAGGTGAGCAACTCCCCGGCCTCCACGTCCTCTGCCTCCTTGACCTGCACGTCCACCTCTCTGTCCTCTACCTCCTCGGCCACGAACAGAATTGCGAGATTGAGGGCAGTTGTAGCTGAGGTGCCCTTTCTTTTCGCAATTGTAGCACTCCCGGTCATCGCTGATGGGAACACTAGGAACCACCAATGCCGAGCGGACAGCAGGTAAGGTCTCGCCTTTCATCACCTTCTGTTTGATCTTCTCTTGCTCCATCGATGCGACAGCCTCATTCAGGGATGGGAGAGATGATAGATGACACATTGCTACCCTTCTAGCCTCAAACTGTGGGTTCAGGTCCTTGAGAAAACGAGCCACACGCCTACGCTCAAGGTAGTACTTCCCAAGGAGAACATCTGTTAGGTTCTGCAAAGATAGCAGATCATAGTAGTCCAAGTCTGCCTACAAGCGACGTAGCTCCGCTGCATACTGGAGTACTGTCTTCTCCCCATGTGTGGTAGCATCAATCTTCTCCTCAACTTCCATCATCATCATGACACTCCCAGCTCCAGAGTACATCCCAACCAATGTCGTCTAGACATCAGCTGCACTGCAGATCGACTCCACCATCCCAGCTATGGATAGAGACACAAAAGTCGGCAACTAAGAAACCACCAGAGAATTAAGGTTACTCCATGTGCTCCATTCAGCACTCGTCTTATCATTTGGCTCAGTGCACTATCCCTTCACATATTTTTCAAGACCCTTGGTCTAAAGGTTCAACAACGCCCTCCTAGACCAACTTAGGTAGCTTTTCGTCGCCTCAAGTTTGATGTCATTGGGCAGCAACTTTATCTTCTTCATCACCTACGACGGTTCTGGCTCGGCCACAACTGCCCTACTGGATGAGGTCTCCTCTAATTTGGCCCGAAACATCCTGGCCACCCCCTCCAGTATCTCCTTCAGCTCCTGACTAGTCACAAGTGTTCCCATTTCCACAGTTGCACTTATTGCAAACCCAACACAGGGACGAGGTCAAACGCAACTCAAACGTGTGTCGTGCACCTACACGCGATCACGGCTTTCTCCATCTATCTGTAAACCCCCAAGTTCATGCGGCAGGAGAGGTACACGATGGGTAGGACTCGCCGAAACAAAGACGAGAAATAGAGATCTTTGCAAAACTTTCCAGGAAGTATGTTCTATAATCTCAGAACTCACGTTGAGATCGAAATCAGATGATCACACAAGAGTTCCTCTATGATTATCCATGATCCAACAAACAACTTGCGCCTACACCGACATACGACGAGGGGAAGGTCGGCAACGGGGGGCTTCAACTCGGACAAAGGGTCTTCGAGTGAAAGAGAGGAGGGAGAAGGGTTTTTTTTATGTAGGAAAATGATTAAGAGTTTTGGCTCTGATACCATGTAGAATGGAATAATATATTATTTATATTCATATATATATATATATATATATATATATATATATATATATATAGGAGGAGGCCTCCTCCTTATTTCCAACATTATGCATAACATTAAATTTGTTCATCTGGGTTAATAGATCCAAACAACAATTACTTGAATCAGAACCAGTACTTGAACCAGAAAAACATTTCTAATATAAATTGAATGAGAATAGTATCTTTCACTAGTTCAAATTTCACATCAAAATTTTACAAAATCCTCCATCACTCTGATGATATTCCTTTGAATTACTCATTCAGAATCAGTACCAAACAAACAACCACATTTAATGAGTACCCAATAGCAAGAGCTAGTACTAGAACAAGAACAAGAACAAGAACAGTAAAGATCCACTCATTTTTTTTACTTATAAGAAGTACGAAACTATCGTAATTATAACCCCAAAAAAATTTAAAAAAATCACAGAAAATCGGAATCTTGTAACTATAATATCAGATTTCTCCAAGAATCAGATCTAAATAACTAAACACCAAACTCGAATCGGCGACTATGGATCAAATGGTCTCCCAGAAACGATCTCAGTAAAGATTTCGACACAGAATATTATTCTTTTACTCAAAAGAACGGAGAGAAGAAGAAGAGAATCCATAAGAAAAAAGAAACCGACAGCATGGAAAAGTTGAAGAGGAAAAGCAAAGGAGTGGACATACTCTCGATCTCACTCTCACTCACGGAGTCGTCTTCTGGTTCTTCCTCGGCGAGAGCTCGAGGAATCGGCAATGGCGGCGGACGTGAAAGGGGTCCCTAGTGAACGGGATTTGATATCCGGACTCGTTCTGTGTAGTGTAGTTTTGGTGCTCGTGAGTAAGAGCTTACTACTGCAGTTACAAATGGAGACAAAGTGCGGGATTTATTTTTAAAGGAGAGTAGGAGGTGGTGGTGGTGGTGGGATCCGGTCACCGCTTCCGATTTTTTTCTTTTCTTTTCAAATGCGCCCCTTGGAAGAAATATTTTACAATCTTTATCTCCCTTAACACTAAGTTTTGAAGGATTTTTCCTATTGGTAAATAGTAAAAGTTTGAACAATTGTGCATCCTCCTACTGTATCGATCAATGAAATGATAAAAGTGTCATTTTAAAAAGGTCGATTTTTATAAAGCCATTTTTTTCACTACACTCCGCTTGTTCACAAACCAAACACACCCCATAAGCAAAATTCCCCAAAGAAAGAGGCTTTTAGTTACGAGATAAATAATGTGTTAGTAGGTATTTACTAATACTCAATGTTTGCATTGCAGAAAGGCCTTATTATTTCAAGTATCGTGTTAGTAGCAAACTTTGTCAAACAAAACAAAATTATCTGAATATAATAGCACGATAAAAAAATACAAAATGGAAGTCACTAGTGGATCTAAGAATTATTATGATCATTTGGATCAAATCATCGTTTATATTCTGATAGCTATACATTAAGATACTATTAGAAGGCAAGAATGAGGATAGGTACTTAGAAAACAGGTAACATGGAAGTGTAGTGGATCTAAGAGCATCTCTAGTAGGAGGTGTTTTAATTGATATATTTTAACTTTAGCCAAATTTTATAACATTTAAAGGCTGCAGTAATCACTTGTTCATATTTAAAAATTACTAGAAAGTTAAAAAATACTCCAGATTTAGAACGTATTCTAACTCATCTACATTAATTTTTGGGCCCACCAAAATTAGTCGTTCTTACAAAACAGGAAAAAGATAAAGAGGATAACGAGAAGAAAAAAAAAATTTACCAAACAGATAAGAAGTTAAAGAAGGAAAAGGAGTAGAAAAAAGAGTAGGTTAATTTAGAATATTTGTTTGGAATATACCATTGTGTGTCAATATCAAAAAATACTCTAAAATTAATAATTTATACAATTTTTAATAATTTAAAATGTGTTTGAAGTGTCCCACTTTGAATGTTCTAAGAATTGTTTTGCAGGGTTGTTATCATTCATTTGGATCACATCACCGTTTATATTATAGCTATATATCAAGAAACTTTCAATTACAAGATGGAATAAGGTTTAGCAAGTTGTTTTCAACTAGGCAAACAACAAGTCCAACACAAACTTCATTTTTTTCATAATTTGGTTTGTTTTTATTTGTAACTAATATAAATTAGATTATTTATAAAGGCACAATTCCTATTGTTAGGATAGGGGCTATTAAATATTTTCTATTTTTTTGTTAGGGACTATTAAAAAAATTATTGGGGGTAATACATTCTCTCTTTCCTAACATCGCAGTCTTCCTCTTCTTCTTACTTTCTTCTTCCCAATTCACTTCATTTTCATCTTCCAACCCTAAAAGATGGCATATACCAAGGATACTTTCCAATTAAGAAAATATTTTTATTTTTTATCTTCTTCTCTATTTTTGAATAAATTTTTCCTATTCTAGATTTTTTTTTTTTTGGGATTTTGTTAGTTTCTATGTGATTTTCATGTGTTTTAAACATTACTTATTAGATTATAAGTTAATAATTGATATTTTTTAAAGTTTCAAAATACAAAATTAGTTAGTATATTGGATATATACGTGCAATATATATATATATATAAGAAAGAAAGAAATGGCATGAATGTATGTGTGAAATCAAAATTAGTTAGTCATAAGACTAATATATATATATATATATATATATATATATATATATATATATATATATATATATATATTAGTTAGTCATAAGACTATTAGTGCAAATGCATATCCTTTTAGAAGTATGCAAATTGAGTATTTTCATAGGGACTTTCCAAAAATTGCACGTTTAGACGTTTTCAAAGTAGGTGACCAGAACTTGGCGCTTCTTAGGAACCGCCACCTGCTGCAGCCGGTCTCTGGTGACCGGGAGGACTCAGATGAAATCATGAAGGCTGTCGGTGGCCTAAAATGACCGGTAAGTCCCGCTTGCTTTTTAACCTACGATTGACTTGTTACATAAACGCCCAAATCGGTACTAATTACGGAAAAACCGCTTTTCTTATCGGGTTCATGCTGTACGTAGCCGGGAAGATGATAACCGCTGGTTTATGGAAAGCATAACCGTACAAAATGACATTACGGCTCTAAATTTATACCACCAATATAAATATACAAGTACCCTCTATTTTTTCTATAGAAAATTTTCAACAGAAAAATATATTTTAGCAAAATTAGCAAAAGAAAACAAAATTTATAAAAATTTGAAATAAAGAACAAACACGCATGTGTTAGTGCATTTTCGATAAAAAAAACGTAAAGAATGAGAACGCATGTGTTAAGTGCATTTTCAATAAAAATTTAATTTTAACTCTAACCGCACCTACTAAATGCATTTTTATGTTTTATATATATATATATATATATATATATATATATATATATATATATATATATAGATATATATATTTTTACACAAGAAAAAAATACAGTTAAAAAAAAAATCAAATCTGAAAACGCATATAATACGTACAGTTTCTCTATATATATATATATATATATATATATATATATATATATATATATATATATATATATATATTAAAAAGAACTCTAGAAAAAAGAAGAAAAAAAATGTGAAAACGCACCTAATACGTGCAGTTTCTATTTTTTATTTAAAAAAAACTATGGAAAAAAATTAAAAAAATAAAAAAAAGGTGAAAACGAAAGCGGCTAAGGTTTGAATTTTTTTTTAAAAAAAAATATCGTTCTTTGGGCCGGTTATTAAAGGGTTTTTTTTTTTGGTTCTTTAACTCAAAAAATTTTAAAAAAAATTATTTAATTTAGTGACAGAGAACATAGTTTGAACCAAAAAATAAGAGAATTTTTTTTTACAGAGAACTCAAGTTTAACAAAATTAGTGGCAGACAACATAGTTTAAAAAAATTCCCAAAAAAGAACATGAACGCACCTAGTACACGCGTGGCAAAACATTTCATGGAAATAACAAGAAAAAAATTAATTTTAAAATTTTGGGCCGAAAAAATAATTTCTAAACATGTGGTTTCTCTTATTTTTTGGGCCGAAAAAATAACAAAATATATATAGTAAAAAAACAATTATTAAAAAAATTTTGTCTTAAAAAATTAAAAATCGAAAAAAATAAAATTTATTTATTTATTTTGATTTCATTGAAGTTTATAAAAAAATTATGATAAATAAAATAATTTTATTTCCTATTTTGACTGAAGTTACAAATAATGAATTATAAGGGACTATAATGCAAAAAAATCTAAAATGCACATCCCGGGTGCATTTTAAAAAAAAAAAAAAATTTAAAATTTTTAAAACGCACATAGTACGTGCGGCTTCTGATTAAAAAAATTTTTTTACACGTATTCTTTTCTTTAATATATATATATTTGAAACCGCACGTATTAGGTACATTTTCACTTCTTCTATTTTTTTTTTCTAGAGTTCTTCTTTTTAAAAAGAACAAAATATATTTGAAACCGCACGTATTAGATGCGTTTTCAGATTCAATTTTTTTTGTTTTATTTTTTAATTGTATTTTTTCTTTTTAAAAAAAATATAAAATATGAAAACGCATTTAGTAGATGCGGCTATAGTTAAAAATTAAATTATTGAGAACACACTTAACAAATGTGTTCTCGTTATTTACGTATTTTTTTTATCGAAAACGCACTTAACACATGCGTTTTTGTTCTCTACTTCAAATTTTTGTAAACTTTGTTCTCTTCCGCTAATTTTGCTAAAATATATTTCTTTGTAGAAAAAATTCTATTTTTTCTATTACTAATGATTAGCAGTTGTATACGTATTTTGTATGTATATTTCATATAAATTTACTGATATATTTTAGAAAATATTGTATAATATTTTTTAATAATTATTTAGAGAAAATATTTTACATTTTACTAATTTTATTATGAATTTTTTTCCTTGTTCAAAAGTGAAATATTCACAATTTTTTTATGAAAATCTATTGTTTTGTTTGTGAGAGAATGATATATTTGTAAATAGTTTTTTTTTTAACTTCCTAGCATAACACATGAGGTCCGGCGTAACGTTCGAAACTTTTGTGCACACTGCATTGCATGTCTTTAGGCCCACTGTCCTCCAACTCCCTATGTAGGAAAGTAAAATCCAAGTCCCCTCAAAAATATGTTTGCTTTTCTGAAAATATTGGTTGAGTGCATTAATTCATTTTTTGGACGGTAATACTCTTAATGACACAAACTTAATTTACGTAATAGTAGCATCATAAAATAATGAAAGGATATTTATGAAAAAAACTAAACAAATTAATATTTGTATTCCTATCTGCAAACACCCAGATTTTTAGAATTTCAATTATGAATTTTTGAGATTTTTTTTGTAATTTTTAATTAGTTATAGTAAATGTTCTTTAGGGATTAATATTTTTGTGAACTAAATTAAATATTAAAATATTATAAAAATTATATTTTCGAGTGTATAATTAATAATAAGATATTGTGTAATTTTTCTAGAATTTATTAGGCTCAAAAACTATTTTTAAATAGCTAAAAAAATATTATTTTTAAATAAACCAGACCGAACCAAACTTAAACTTAACCAAACCCAACCGAATCAACCCAACCCTAATGGATCTGAATCCTACCCGAATCCGCAACCCGACCCTATACCCGACCCGCTAACCTAATCTACAGTAAACTGAAATCTTTTTCTCTTCCCCGACTGCACAGTACCCGCCGATCGTTACTGTATCCGCCGCCGCGACTCCGACGGCCGACGTCCCCTCCGTTCACCTCCCTCAATGCCGGCGACCTCTCCGATCCACCTCCCCGTAACCGCCGCCCATAAGCCCTATAAAAACCCCACTGTCGAACCCTCACCACCATCACAACCACCGCCATCACCCTCTCCGACTCTGACCTCGACGACTCCGGCGACGACGAACCCCGACGACTTCGACGACGGCTCCGACAGGAACCTCAGATTCACCTTCGTCGCCGCCGCCGCCGATGAACCCGGCCTCGCCAACGACGACCCCGCCGCCGACGATCGAGCACCGTCACCGTCCACGCGCAGCACACCGCAGCCGACCCCCTCTGTTTACAATGAGTTTTCTTCTTCCACGATGTATCGATTCTCGAACGGCTTGTTGCATTGTGTTCAAAGTATGACCCTCTCGAACCATGTACAATTAGTTTGGGGTATCGTGTCCTGTGTCGGTCGCAAATCGTGACGCAAAACAGAAAATAATAACCCAATTTATGGTTCAGGAAATTGTCCCGAAGCCCCAAGTTCATAGCTGTTTTTCTTCCAACCTAGTTAATATTTTAAAAATTCACTTGAACAGTAAATTAGACAACATAACCAAGATTTAATCCCATTAATTAGTTTATTTTAATTTACTGTATGATGAGTTTTATTTGTGGTTGAAGTTGACAAAAAATTTGATTTTTAAAACACAAAAATTCTCGAAATTGGGTGCATCCCGCTAAACAAGGCGACTTTATCGTGTGAAAATTGTATTGAAAGGCGCGTATCGTTAACATGGACATGTGAAATTTTACGGAAGTTGATTTGGATGTGCGTGCACACCGGAATCAACACGTATCCGTCAAAAAGTTCCGTATCGGCATGTTCTGACACTCGTCATAAATTCGTGTATGCTTGTCGTTTCGCAATGAAACTTGCGTCATCGGATTCGTAGCGTTACGCTGGTCCTGTGACCCAAGTTTGGTTTGATTCTGAGAAAGTTGACGAAACACCGTTTTGTGGATCCATGCTTCCACTTGACGGACGATTTCGTGACTGGCTCATCGGAATCCAATTCTGGATATTCCGTTGGGTTCGTATTATCGTTCTGGACTCGTAGACACTAAGTTTGACAAATTTAAAAAACTTTGTCTCTGGCATATTTTTCAGTGTGAAGTGGGCCACATGTAGGGGTGAGCAACGGTTCGGTTCGGTCCAAACCGGACCGAATTATTATAAACCGAACATAAACCGAACCGACATAGTGAAGAACAGAACCGAACCGCAATATTTCAAAACCGAAATTAACCGAACCGAAAAATTTCGGTTTGGTTATTTTAGTTATTCGGTTTATGGGCCTTTGTGTAATGGGCCGGGACGGTTCATTTTACAACGAACAAAATGGGCGAATTGAACGGCCAAACTAATAAAATTATCCTTGGCCCATCCAATATATTGTTGTTTGGCCCATTTTACAACAAATAACTTCAAACCCAACCTGCGCAATCAAATATACAAACCAAATTTTAATTAAAAAAAATTGAAGCAAAAAAATATAACAAAACAAAGTGTACACAGTAGACTACACAGTCACACACAGTGCCAGACTGCCAGTTATGATATTGTACAAAAAAAATTAAAAATGTACACACAAAACAAAATGTACACACAAAATAAATGAAATCTTGTTTCCAGTTTAGATATAAAAAATTACAACAATGAAATGCAGCTGAGATTTAATTCCTAAGCCCTCCAATTTCAAACTGGTGCTCATCTCACTGAATCTCATATCTTCCCCTGAAGAACAACAACACAATGAAATAAAGATACAAAACATATATGCAGCCTACAGATATCAAACTGTATTTAGAAAGTGCATTTATAAGTTTATAACTACCTTGCCAGTTGCTAGTAACAAGAGTTCCCAAGTTAAACCGTTCAAATGCATAGTTCTCTTCATAAACAAGTCGTCATCATCTAGTCCTAGATTATCCTGGAGGACCTGGACAACACAATAAAAAGAAGAAGAAGAAAACTAAATTATGGCTCAGATAAGGCTCATTTTTGCATCATTGTTTGATGCCATGTAGTATCAGTTCTCCTATTCTCAAGCCATCATCATCATTGCCACTTTATCATGTAATATGTTAGTAAATTTCTCAAGAAAAGACTAAATAAACTAGCATCATAGATTTACCAAATGGCTGCATTTTATGCCACGCCATTGTAAATAAACTAGCATCATAGATTTACCAAATGGCTGCATTTTATGCTACGCCATTGTCTGTCGCCAATGGCTACATTTTATGCCTCGCCAGTGGCTTCATTTTATGCACCTACAACAAGAAGAAATAACAACAGAAATAACAACAGAAGCTCCCAGCAATAAAGCTATAAAGCTCCCAGAAATAACTAGAGAGGCAGAAATAACAGCAGAGTGCAGTAACTAACAGCAAGTCAGCAGAGTGCAGTAACTAACAGCAAGTCAGCAAGTAACATATAGTAGATATTATATAACAAGCAATAACAGCAGTCAGCAGCAGCAGTAACTAACAGCAAGTCAGCAAGTAACAGGTAGTATATATTATATAACAAGCAATAACAGCAGTCAGCAGAAGCAGCAACTAACAGCAAGTCAGCAAAGTAACAGGTAGTATATATTATATAACAAGCAATAACAGCAGTCAGCAGAAGCAACAATAACAGCAGTCAGCAGAAGCAGCAACTCACAGCAAGTCAGCAAAGATGAGAACAGCAAGAAAATAGAAGTAGTAACCAATAAGCCAGTAAACAATAAATTTGTACTTTGAATATATGAAATATAAATAACAAAATTGAGTCCAAAAATTAAGAAATATGCACATTGCATGAATATGAAGTTGTTGCCATTGATTGGGTTGGTGCTACACCTATTGAATATCACACATTTATGAGTAACCTAAGTTACCTATAGCTATGCTACCTAACCCTTACCCAATTCCAACCTACATAAATAGCCCTTAGTCACTACTAGTCCAAAATGCAGTGTCTCAATGTGCCAGGGCAGAATGCAGAATCAGATTGCAGATAGGGATAGTCCCATTACAGACTCACAGAATGCAGAAACAGACTCACAGAATGCAGAATGAAGCAGTAGCTGTGAAGAATTAGAGTACAGACTGCAGAATGCAGTGTAAAGATATATTAATCAAAATACAGAATGTCAATGCACTATGCAGAATGTCAATGCAAAATAAATTAATGTACCAACCCTGCATGACTGCAGAATGTCAATGCACTATGCAGATGCACTATGTAGTATTGTAGTGTGCAGTATTGCAGTGTCTTTGTATTGCAAGTGTACCAAAAATAATTGTCAGTCACTAACAGATGCACTATGCAGTATTACAGTATTGCAGTATTGCAGTGTACCAAAAATAATTGTCAGTCACTAACAGATGCACTATGCAGTATTGCAGTATTGCAGTGTGCAGTATTGCAGTGTCTTAGTATTACAGTATACCAAAAATAATTGTCAGTCACTAACAGATGGATTATGCAGTATTACAGTATTGCAGTATTGCAGTGTGCAGTATTGCAGTATTGCAGTGTCTTAGTATTACAGTTTACCAAAAATAATTGTCAGTCAAAATGAAGTGTCTTAGTCACTATTCACTAATCAAATATCAATGTGCCAGAATAGCAGAATCATAGTACAGAATGCAGATAAAGATAGTCTCATTACAGACTCACAGAGTGCAACACAGATATACATATATTAGGTCAAAATGTATAAAAACTAATCAAAGTGTACCAACCCTACAAATAATCTTTACTGAGTTACTCTTCAAAGTACCAAAATACAAATAACAGAAGTAGGAAACAATTATGAATCAATATGCAAATTATCAATTTTTTTGCAAATTATCAAAGTACCAAAAATTCAATGAGGTACCAAAAATAAGTGTCAGTAACTAACAGATGCACTATGCAGTATTGCAGTATTAACAATTATCAATTTTTTGCAAATTAACAATTATCAAAGTACCAAAATAATCAAAGTGTACCAACATAGATATACATATATTAGTTCAAAGTACCAAAACAATTTTGCAAACCTGTATTTTTTTTGGCAGGAAACAATTAACATAAGCATACTCAGTACTCACTAGTCACTAGTAAGTAGTAACTAACAGTCTAACAACAAGATAGTGTAGGTATGGTAAGCATACTCAGTACTCACTACTCACTAGAAGCAGGAAACAATTATCAATTAGACATTTTTTTGGCAGAAAACAATTAACATAAGCATACTCAGTACTCACTAGAAATAATTAACATAAGCATACTCAGTACTCACTAGTAACTAACAGTCTATCAATTAGACATAATTATTTTTTTTCGAATAGGGGCCAGGTAACAGGGTTACTTACAGTGAATGAGTAGTGACTTGCTGTTAGTTACTGCTTCTGCTGGTAACAGGGTTACAATTAACATAAGCATACTCAATACTCACTAGTAACTAACAGTCTAAGAGGAAGATAATGTAGATACGTATACAACTAACAGTCTAACAGCAAGATAGTGGCACAATAAAATTAAAACGTACCAAGCCCTGCACCAAATCTAGGTTAGATCTTAGATCAGGGTAATTTCTGACCAGATCTAGGTTAGATCTTAGATCTGGAGACGTATCAAGCCCTGCACCAAAGATGAAACAAGAAAATAACAAAAAATTAGAAAATAAATGAAAATAAATAAATAAATATTTGCAAATTTTTTTTTGAGATATTAGGGTAATTTCTTACCAGATCTAGGTTAGATCTTAGATCTGGACAGATCTAGGTTAGATCGAGAGAGCCGATGTGTCAGATCTAGGTTAGATGGAGTTGGAGAGACTGAAGAGGAGACTCAGAGTCTCAGAGTCAGTCAGAGGCCGAGAGGTGATGCGGTGAAGACGGAAGAGGAGACACAGACAGAGTCTCAGAGCCGGCAGAGGGTTTGTGAGAGCCGGCAGAGGGGTTGTGAGAGCCGGCAGAGGGGTTAGACTTAGGGTTGTGAGAATGAGAGGAGAAAGAGAGTTTTTACTTTTTATACTTAGGTTTTGGTTAAGGGTATATTTGTAATTTTATATTGCAAATCGGTTTCGGTTTTAAACCGAAACCGAAACCCATTAACCGATCACCGACCCGTTAACCGAAATTTTGATTTTTTATAACCAAACCCGACCCGAAATTTTTTGGACCCGAACCGAATTGCTAACTCGGTTCGGTTCGGTCCGGTTTTCGGTTTTAAACCGGTTTTTGCTCAGCCCTAGCCACATGTTGACCCCGCATTAACCAAAAATTGTCAATTATGCCCCTGTGTCCAAATTGGACTTATGGGTTGTCAATTCCAGCTATTTCACATATTCTAAGAATGATGGAAATATTTGTTTCAGCATCCGGAGGCGTAGCTGGAGATTTCGCTGTTACAGGAGCAACTGAAGGAGTTCAAAACCCAGGCAAGTGTACCTTGCCAAACCTGCAGTAGTTCCTTTGATATTAATTGCCTGAGTTATTTATATATATATATATATATATATAAATATACTTCTGTATTATACCTGTCATAACCCGCACCCGGTATAGGGGCACGAGAGCGTGGGTACGTCCAGCCTACGCCGCAGCATCGGCGGTAGAACGCTGTCTAGGTCATGATACTATCTAATCAATCTCACATGGATATCCAACTCCATAAGGAGACACAGATATCACAATATAATATGGAATATACTCAATCACATAAGCTAAAGCACGATGAGATATCGAAACAAGCAATGAAATATAAGACAAGTCTAAACAACAATAAATAGTCTAACCTGCAATCAATACATCCAAGTCTCCAAGTATGTCGGAACAAGTCCTCTATGTCACAGTCTGGAAAAAATATCCAGTCAGGATTGGAACGAAATACACCTCTAACAGCAGTTCCATGCATATTGACAAAAACTATAACACAGTGTAAAGAAATACAAGACATATATGGATAACTGGCAATAAGAATTACTGACGAGCATGGATGTACTGGAAATAGAAATACTGGAATAATGGAGCATGTCATCATCAATGTACATCTAGCAATAAAATAGAAATACAAATACACGCAAGAATAATAAACTGGTATGTAAGTGTGTACAAGAACAATAACTAGAACATGTAGAGATGCTAGATCAATATACTAGAGATGCATGTCAAGAATATCTAACCAAGTGTGTGAAACATTAGCATATCATGTGATCGGCTTGGGACTATATGACTCATTACATGGATTAGCGATCATCCCCAACAGGTCAAGCTAACCAGAATGTAACAGCGATGAGGCATGTAAGGGTAAGGCTGTACCGACGTGAGATGTGGGTGAGCTAATGCTGCATGTAAGGTTGGGTATGATCACATAAGCTACTAATATTTCTCTATTTTCCCAGCTAGTACGATGGATTCCAATCACGACTCCTCGTGACAGGTCTCAATGATGCTAACTCGTGTAAAGAACAGTGTCAGGGTCATGTACGCTATACAACAAGAATTATAAAGATAATCAACATAATAGAAACTGTCAGAGAATGTACTCGCCTGGGGTCCTGCTGCTGGCAATACCAATAACCTGATTTCTGAAGTCTTGTTTGAACAATCCAACAATCCTATAGACATCATAAATAATACAATATTGTATCAGACATTATTCTAACACTCAAATCATAATATACTGAACTCAAGGCTACGCTATGTATGACATTGGTCAACTAGGGTCAAGTGTGCGTCAATTGCATGGGTGTCGCATCTGTAATTGCGGTGCAAGACAGATAGTCAATGATACGGGTCTTGCCAGTACGTCGATGTACATATGGCAGTCTGCTATCATACTACATGGGCACAGGTCACTGTAACTACGGGTCACCTAGTATATATACAATATACATATTATTGATTGGCAATAACATTAATACTCAATATATATATATACACACTAATTACATACATATACATTATATACGTATACTAATTAATTATATATATAATATATGTATATACACTAATAAATTTACACTATGTATATACAATACGCGTATACAAATAAAGAATGCTCCTCACCTTGGCTTTGGCGTGCATGTGCATGTGCACGAGCGCGACGAAGACGATGATGGCGACGACGATGACGATGGTGGTGAAGGTGATCGCGATGGTGAAGGCGATGATGATGATGCGATAAGGATGAAGGAGAAGATCATGGCGAGGCTGTCCGGGGTGGTCCGGCGAAGTTGTGGCAACGAGGACGGGGAGGATGACGGGAGAGGGAGATCCAACATGTGCAGTCGATGGCGAGGAGGAGGGTGCTGCGGGTTCAGTCCGGCGTGGGGAGAGGAGGTCGAGAAGAGGATGAGGTGGTGCTGGTGTTTGACTATGGGACTACGGGGACTGTGGACGGGCTCTGGTTCAGGCGACGTCGAGACAGCGGGTCAGCGACGTTGAGGGAGATCCGACGTTGTGCAGGAGAACGAAGAGGGAGACAAAGTCATCGACTTCAGGCGACGGGAGGAGGAGAACGGCGGCGAGGGAGAGGTCGTTCATGCGAGAGAGGAGAACGGTTGGCTGGTTCGGGTGGTCGGGGACCGCTGCTCAGGCGAGCTCCAGTCGAGTTCAGTTGAACTCCGGTGAAGAAGAAGAAGAAGAAGAAGAAGAAGAAGAAGAAGAAGAAGAAGGGAGTCGTGATGGTGAAGATGGTGGAGACGGGGTCGGCCGAGTCGAGGCGGAGGAGGAACAGGTCGGGTCGATGGCAGGTTGGCTGTCGTCGGGTTCAGACGCAGTCGATGGCGGGTCAGCGGGATGCTGGAGGCGGTGGATCCGGTCGCCTGGGGTAGCTCGGGCACTGTTGGGGACGTCGACGACGACGGGGAGGTCGCGTGGAGGCCGGTCGAGGGATTCATGCTGTCGAGGTGGCTCCGACGTCGGGATAGGTTGTTGTGGTCCGGTCAATGGCCCCAGGTGGAGACGGCCAGCGGGGAACTGGTCGGAGTGGCGGAAGGGGGATGGTGAACAGGAGAATAGGTCGGCTGAACTAGTTTCATTTGGTTTAAAGGAAAAAAAATAGAAAAGGAAAAGTAAAGAAAGGAAGAGATTATTTATACAAGTAGGGGGGTGCTTGACCTAGAATTGGTTGACTGGTCAACCCCTCTTGGAATTAGGCCTCTCATGTAGGATTTCAAGGGGCCATGATTCAAATGGATTCAAACGGATGGCTAGGATTACATCGGTTTACGGTTTGGAGGGCCAGGGTCTTAAGGAGCTTGGTGTTGAATTACACACTCCTAAAAATTATAGAAAAATATCCATGAAGGAGAATTGGGTTTATTCACGTGTCGGGTCTAATGGGATGGACACCTTAATGCACTTTTGCACAAAAGTGCCCAACAATTAAATAAAAATCATGACCATTAATTATAATTAAATATTATGCAATCATTTATACATTAATTTATGAAAAGACGAAAATACCCCTAATCTGAAAAGTGGGGGTGACAAGTCTACCCTCCTTAAAAGAATTTCGTCCTCGAAATTTAAGATCCTCAACAGTCGTATTTATTATTTTTCCATCAAAACTCAATTTTATCGAACCCCATAATCATGAAGTAATCCCACATTATTATTTCGTAAACTTTCATAATTCTATAGATATCATATTTCTGAAAATTCCTCATATTTAAAAATCGAATTCCATTCGTGTCATAATCTCCTCAAAATTTGGTGTGAATAATTAAATACTCCAAAAATTTAATATCCAATCCTCTAATTTAAATCCAATCAATGCACATTTATAAAAGTTAAAATCTCATCCAAAAGGTTTGTATTCAAACACTAACCCATTAATCATCTTACTCCTCAAATCTTGAGTAATTCACTAAATATAAAATTTACTATCCAATCCTTAATTGAAATCCAGTAAATGCATATTTATAAAATTTAAAAAAATCTTATCCCAAAATTCGAATTCAATACTAATCCATTAGTGATCTTAATCCTCGATTTCTTTTTCCACACAAAATCAAATAATACAATAGTTATAAAATCTTCAAATATCATATACATTCAAATATAAATTTATATCCTGCAGTCAATAGATATAATGATAATCTCCTTAATTTTCTCGAATGTTAGTGACATTCAATCATACCACAATCTTCATAAAAAATTATGATTTAATAAATCGTCAATTCTGCCATATTAAATCTCAACTCTCTTCATTTAAATAAATATTTATCCTCAAAATTTTAGGCACATTGTCTCTCTTTGTCAATCATAACCTCTTCATTAACTCTTTACTATGGTCAAACCCTCAACAATCAAAGTCTAAGAGAATCCTACCTATAATCATACAACACGCAATACAACACGCAAGCTAGATAAGATATGCAATCTAGATGAGACATGCATGGTCATAGTCTCTCTTGTCATGGTATTACAGTCTCTGTCGGGGTATACTACTAACTATATTCTAACAAGAAAATCATTGATACAAGCTATGGTACTAAGGAATCAATCAATCAATCAAACAAACAGATGGAAAAGGAATATGAGAAAAGAACAGAACATAGCCTTCTAACCCATTACTTGGATATCTTAATCCTCTAATATACACTTAACTCTGGCACATTCACTCACTAATTCCTATCTCTATATACTGATATCCATACCAACTAATCATTAGTCCACAACATCCATGAATACATCCTCATTGCATACACCTGTCTATTGATACCTAGATATGATACCAAGAATCTCTAACACAACCATAGTTTAATAATGCATCCAAAGTTTGATACCTCTATCCCTTGGTACTACTATTTCTACTACAAGCATACTCACTGCTAGCTCTCTTACCTACTGTAATTGTTTATACTAGTCGTTCTTATCACTCAAGTGCACACCAAGTGCAACACACCATACTAAGTACTACTCCTTCTAATGCAACTCTAGATGGACACCCAAGTCTGTTTGTAGTGCCATCTCAAGTATTCTCAAGCCAATAGATCTTTACACATGCACATCAACCACTCATATATTGTTATACATTTTCTACCCACCATAAAATTTAATCCTCAAAATAAAATTATCCAAATTTAACTTCTTGAATAATTTAAATAAAATGCATATACTTTCCACAAAAGTCAAATATTCAAATATCGAAATAAAATTTTAATTACCTCCAAAAATCTTTATAGCTTTGACTATATTTATTAAATCAAATTTTGAATCCTCAAACATTTTAATAACATAAAATCTCAACTCCTTAAAATTCTTAAAAATTGCAATTCACTTCCACTCTTCAAATTATAAATTTAAATCCACAAGTATACATATAAATACTCACAGCCTCTAATACTCAAGGTGCACACAAATACACCAATTATCTACAACCTCAACTGTGTACTAAAACTTGTACTGCCCGAATTACTTGCACTATTACTTCCAAGTGATCAAAGTTATCATCACACGTATTTTCTCCAATGATTTTCTATCTATATTACTTGATACACCAATCTAATTATCATCACACGCAGTACTTACTGTTATTAGCACCTTGCTCAACTAATCCTCGATATAGAATCATTAGTACTCTTGGTATGATAACACTAGCTTCATTATTAGATTATCTCATCAAACTTATTAGAACTCACAATTATTCGCATCTTTTATAATACACCTGTTTCTCTTTACTCTCATAGGCAAGTATATGGCTCCTCATCTCGATTGATGTATATGTATTTTCTTTTTAATCTTTTACAGACTGTTACACTAATCTGTGATACACTTCATACCTTTCATGATTAAGCTTGATATTCCTCTACCCATGGCACACTCATTAATACCCTTTATGCATATATATTTCTTTATCCTTGACATACCCAAGTAATCAATCATCAAATTGAACATCATGCTCCATTAATCTTTAACACAATTCCTTGATACTTAATTATTTACATAAATCATCCAATTACGTAATTTAATGACTATCCAGGACGGGTATGCTGACTCTGATACTAACTCTTGGAACTATCACTGATACTCTATACTCTCCTTCTACTTATAGTATCAATATTAACTATAATAACACCTATCATAGAACCTATTGCTACAAGGTACTATGCTATGGGTATCTCTAGATTAATGCCTAATGCTCACATGTCCAACTAAGAAATACTTACAAACTCACAAGTCACACTCAGTCAAACTAATACAAGATACAACCAAAATTACAAATCACTAATTATCATACTAACAAGGAATCCTTAAAGAAAATAAGCTCAAAAAAAAACTGGATCAAGGACTGAAGGTATCTTACTGTTAGTAAAGAAAAGAAGCGAGGGAACAAGTCATGTAATAACGGAAATAGATAAGTATTAAGATGAGACTTTAAGAACCATTTTAAGATACAACCTGATAATCATACACGTCTATCAAAAATTATGACACTCAGAATCCTCGCCACGCCAGTAAGCATAGATGCGATAAACGACAGGTTCCATAACTAAGGTATGCAACTCTATAATCATGTCATCTAGAAACTTTGCCACGCCAACCGGTATGGCTGCAAAAAATTCTAAATTTCATAACTAAAGTATGTACATCCAAGTAAGGTTCCTACGTGCTCGTCACGACAGCTAATATGGCTGCGATAAACTCTAGGTTCCATAACCAAAGTAGACGTTTTACCTTTCCTACTGTCCTCATCAATATATGTCATCAGATGATACCATAAATTTTAGCCCATAAAATTCATCTCAATATGAAATCAACTCAACAACGATACCAAGAATTAAATTTAACAACTGGTCAACAAGAATCGAACTCAACAATGATACCAATATTTTAATTTAACAACTGATCAACAAGAATCAAGTTCAATAACAACAAGCGAGAACGGACGGGACAAGGAAAAGATTTAAATTAGAAATTATAATAAGATTCTCAAGGGGTCGTCCCAGGAATCTCTCAAAAATTTGTGATTGAGTATCCTCTCTCATGCTAGTATCCTATGTCCTATATCCTATCGCAGGCACGCAGTAGTACAACTAAGATGTCGCACTACCACGACATCGCACAACTTATGAAGTCTGACCTGCATGGGCCACCACTAAAAACGTGTCACGACCCGCACCCGGTATAGGGGCACGAGAGCGTGGGTACGTCCAGCCTACGCCGCAGCATCGACGGTAGAACGCTGTCTAGGTCATGATACTATCTAATCAATCTCACATGGATATCCAACTCTATAAGGAAACACAGATATCATAATATAATATGGAATATACTCAATCACATAAGCTAAAGCACGATGAGATATCGAAGCAAGCAATGAAATACAAGACAAGTCTAAACAACAATAAATAGTCTAACCTGCAATCAATACATCCAAGTCTCCAAGTACGTCGGAACAAGTCCTCTATGTCACAGTCTGGAAAAAATATCCAGTCAGGATTGGAACGAAATACACCTCTAATAGCAGTTCCATGCATATTGACAAAAACTATAACACAGTGTAAAGAAATACAAGACAGATATGGATAACTGGCAATAAGAATTACTGACGAGCATGGATGTACTGGAAATAGAAATACTGGAATAATGGAGCATGTCATCATCAATGTACATCTAGCAATAAAATAGAAATACAAGTACACGCAAGAACAATAAACTGGTATGTAAGTGTGTACAAGAACAATAACTAGAACATGTAGAGATGCTAGATCAATATACTAGAGATGCATGTCAAGAACATCTAACCAAGTGTGTAAAATATTAGCATATCATGTGATCGGCTTGGAACTATATGACTCATTACATGGATTAGCGATCATCCCCAACAGGTCAGGCTAACCAGAATGTAACAGCGATAAGGCATGTAAGGGTAAGGCTGCACCGACGTGAGATGTGGGTGAGCTAATGCTGCATGTAAGGTTGGGTATGATCACATAAGCTACTAATATTTCCCTATTTTCCCAGCTAGCACGATGGATTCCAATCACGACTCCTCGTGACAGGTCTCAATGATGCTAACTCGTGTAAAGAACAGTGTCAGGGTCATGTACGCTATACAACAAGAATTATAGAGATAATCAATATAAGGGAAATTGTCAGAGAATGTACTCGCCTGGGGTCCTGCTGCTAGCAATACCAATAACCTAATTTCTGAAGTCTTGTTTGAACAATCCAACAATCCTATAGACATCATAAATAATACAATATTGCATCAGACATTATTCTAACACTCAAATCATAATATACTGAACTCAAGGCTACGCTATATATGACATTGGTCAACTAGGGTCAAGTGTGCGTCAATTGCATGGGTGTCGCATCTGTAATTGCGGTGCAAGACAGATAATCAATTATACGGGTCTTGCCAGTACGTCAATGTACATATAGCAGTCTGCTATCATACTACATGGGCACAGGTCACTGTAACTACGGGTCACCTAGTACATATACAATATACATATTATTGATTGGCAATAACATTAATACTCAATATATATATACACACTAATTACATACATATATATTATATACGTATACCAATTAATTACATATATAATATATATATATACACTAATGAATTTATACTATGTATATACAATACGTGTATACAAATAAAGAATGCTCCTCACCTTGGCTTTGGCGTGCATGTGCACGAGCGCGACGAAGACGATGATGGCGACGACGATGACGATGGTGGTGAAGGTGATTGCGATGGTGAAGGTGATGATGATGATGTGATAAGGATGAAGGAGAAGATCATGGCGAGGCTATCCGGGGTGGTCTGGCGAAGTTGTGGCAACGAGGACGGGGAGGATGACGGGAGAGGGAGATCCGACATGTGCAGTCGATGGCGAGGAGGAGGGTGTTGCGGGTTCAGTCCGGCGTGGGGAGAAGAGGTCGAGAAGAGGATGAGGTGGTGCTGGTGTTTGACGATGGGACTGCGGGGACTGTGGACGGGCTCCGGTTAAGGCGACGTCGAGACAGCGGGTCAGCGACGTTGAGGGAGATCCGGCGTTGTGCAGAAGAACGAAGAGGGAGACAAACTCATCGACTTCAGGCGACGGGAGGAGGAGAACGGCGGCGAGGGAGAGGCCGTTCATGCGGGAGAAGAGAACGGTTAGCTGGTTCGGGTGGTCGGGGACCACTGCTCAGGTGAGCTCCGGTCGAGTTCAGTTGAACTCCGGTGAAGAAGAAGAAGAAGATGAAAGGAGTCGTGATGGTGAAGATGGTGGAGACGGGGTCGGCCGAGTCGAGGCGGAGGAGGAACAGGTCGGGTCGATGGCGGGTTGGCTGTCGTCGGGTTCAGACGCAGTCGATGGCGGGTCAGCGGGATGCTGGAGGCGGTGGATCCGGTCGCCTGGGGTAGCTCGGGCACTGTTGGGGACGTCGACGACGACGGGGAGGTCGCGTGGAGGCCGGTCGAGGGATTCATGCTGTCGAGGTGGCTCCGACGTCGGGATAGGTTGTCGTGGTCCGGTCAATGGCCCCAGGTGGAGACGGCCAGTGGGGAACTGGTCGGAGTGGCGGAAGGGGGATGGTGAACAGGAGAATAGGTCGGCTGAACTAGTTTTATTTGGTTTAAAGGAAAAAAAATAGAAAAGGAAAAGTAAAGAAAGGAAGAGATTATTTATACAAGTAGGGGGGTGCTTGACCTAGAATTGGTTGACTGGTCAACCCCTCTTGGAATTAGGCCTCTCATGTAGGATTTTAAGGGGCCATGATTCAAATGGATTCAAACAGATGGCTAGGATTACATCGATTTACGGTTTGGAGGGCCAGGGTCTTAAGGAGCTTGGTGTTGAATTACACACTCCTAAAAATTATAGAAAAATATCCATGAAGGAGAATTGGGTTTATTCACGTGTCGGGTCTAATGGGATGGACACCTTAATGCACTTTTGCACAAAAGTGCCCAACAATTAAATAAAAATCATGACAATTAATTATAATTAAATATTATGCAATTATTTATACATTAATTTATGAAAAGACGAAAATACCCCTAATCTGAAAAGTGGGGGTGACAATACCTATTCAACCTAGGACCGTGAGACGTTGCTTAACGTCCGAATAAGATTCGGGTGTCGACGCCGTATGCGGAGTCGTGTAACGTTACTTAGTGAGTTGATACCACGATCCTATATATTTTCATGCTTGTTTTACCAAGTACGTCATACCATAGGACACTTGATACTATTTATGTGACAATTTTTCTGAGTTATTCATGGTGATTCTGTATAGGCGTACATGATTCATGACATAAGACTTGCATATATAGAGATATCATTATGACTCGTTGTACTAGCTAGAGGTCATGATCTTGCGTGTTATAGACATGAGACGTGAGATTACATTGGGTGGGGAGAGTTTCACCATACTACGTGCTGATTATTTTTATATATATACTACATTATTGGTCGTGACTCAGACTATGTCTTTGGCACAATTATTGGCCCTTCGAGATATTACATGCTGCTATGGGTTTCTCCGACACAGATCCTATAGTACTTTCAGCCTGAGTATGATTAATTCTCTCATTTGTATTTCACATAACTAGTTACATAGCTTGTCTTGTTGATATATTTTTATATACTAAATTTTATTTGGCTTGAGTTATTCTTGTGCCTGCTATGTCCCCTGAGGATCTGGATCCGGATTATGTCCCCAGGTATAGCAGAGAAGATTTACCCCGAGGTATACGGGACATGAGCTGACGCTGGAGCCGTACTGGCACCAGAGAACGAGGTTGTGCCAGAGAATTTCTCCTGAGTATTTTGTTATATACTCAGTTATTTCTGTTTCTAGTTACTCTATATCCTGACTCTTGGATCACTGTATTAAACTTATTATCGGGTTATTTTCCGTGACACTTTTTATTGAGACTTGTTGATGGATTATATTTCTTTTTGATTAGTCTGACATTTTGAATTGTGTTTACTTTCTGTGGATGAGATTAGAATTAGACTGTAACATGTATCGTAGACCATTGTATACAGCTTAAGTACACTCTAACGGATCCATTAAATTGGGTTTGCCCATTGGAGTTGTGCTGCTGGCCATTGCCATGTGGCTAATCCCTCAGTATTTTGGGACTAGGACGTGACATAGTTTTTGTGGTGGCCCATACAGGTCTACGACTATGTTGCTTCGGTTTCAACTAAGGAACCGAGCAAGCCTGCAAATTAGGATAGGATAAATTATAGGATCTTATCCACATATTGACACGTTCTTAACCTCTATATCGACTTCAAAATAATTTTTTGACTTGCATCCTGCCTTGATTCTTCTGTGCGCCTCTCATAGTTTACTTTGTATGCAGAGTAATGGATCCACGAGTCAGTGACGAAACTCCCTTAGGTACACCACAAGGTGTTGTGGTCACCTACGACGAAGGAGTGACACCATTGGGTGGAGATCCCTCCACTCACCAAAATAATCAAGCAGATCAGCACACATCGAGGTTCCGGCGAGACGATATTCCACTACCGCCGCAGTTTACTCCACCGATGCCAATTTTTTCACCAGGACAGCCTATGGACGGACATCAGATATTCCAAATATTTTACGCAATGATGCAAGACCAACAACTGGTTCATCAAGAGGCTCAGCGTCACGAGGCAGAGAACCTGAGAAACAATATAGTGATCGCATTGAAGCAGGCGAACCCACCAGCTAGACGACCATCGATGGGATCTATCACTAATTTTCGCCAGCTGAAGCCCCGTACCTTTTCTGGCAAAGAGGAGCCCACTGAAGTTCATGAGTGGCTCACAAACACTAACACCAATTGGAAGCACCTGAGCTTCCAAGGGAGCGGTGGATGACTGCCGTCAGGATGCAGTTGACGGGCAATGCACATCAATGGTGGCTATCTGAGGAGAGACGGCTCGGACCAGACCGAGTCACTTGGGAGTTCTCTAGACTCTTTAAGGAGATGTACATTCTATATATTGCTTGATCGGAACTTCGAGACAAGTTCAATCGCCTCACTCAAGACAATATAATAGTGGAAGAGTACAATGCGGAGTTCATCCGTTTGAGTCGCTTCGCCCCTACTCTGATCCCGACAGAAGAGGAGAAGGCGGAGAAGTTTTTCGACGGACATAGCTTTGAGCTATAGAGATAAATCGGCTCCGTTGCACCTACTTCTTACACGGACGTCCTTACTGCAGCCCGACGCATGAAGCGTGTCACCAGGAGAGTCCAGCCTAAAACGGCCATTCATATCAGCACCAACCAGAGCATTACACGGGGAGTCTGCAAAGCGATCCCAGATAAAACTACCACAGAGAGCAGTATCACAATCCCTATCCCTTCCTACTTGTCACTACTTTGGCAAGGTAGGTCATATTGAGAGGGAGTGTAGACTCAAACTGGGATTATATTTAGCTTGCGGATCCAGTCAGCATTCAATAAGGGATTGCCCTGAGCGTCGAGAGAGAGAGCACTGATGATTCATCGACCAGCCCTACCAGCACCAGCACTAGGACTCCTTACTTGTCATTATTGTGGAAAGGTAGGCCATCTCGCCAAGGAATGCCGACGCAGATTAGGATTATGCTTGGTTTACGGATCTAGCCAACATTCAGCCAGAAATTGCACGGAGCATCAATGGGAAACACCGATGGTTCACCGACGAGCACTGATGGTTAACCGACAAGCTTTACCAGCACCAGAAGGATATCAGCTAAGGCCACCATTGTCATCGCAGACAACACTCTTCCAGCAGGCCCAGCAACAGCAAAGGGCACCACCAAAAGTACGTGGACATGATTTTGAGATGACAGTGGAGGAGGCACAGACTCGAGGAGTAGCGAATATGAGTAATATTTAGTTTTATCATAGCTAGCTATAGTAGCGAATATTCCTAGTAATACTTTAGCATGTGCCTGTTAGTTCTATTCCCTAGCCTAAACCTAATATTATGTTAGCATGAACTTGTTAGTCTAGATTAGTAATATGTCACTTGTACCCAAATTTTTATAAGCTGTAGTTGATCTTCGTTCTAACCAGGCTCCTTTACTCTTGAGTTACTTATCTTTCATTGCCTAGATAATTTTTTTTTATTTCTTTCCTACGTGTCCTGCTTGAACAAATCCCTCACCCTTCCTCTCGATTTCTCCTTATTCATAGTTCTTTATCCTTTGTGTCGTGCTTCAACAAACATATTTTGCAAACGCGTTATCTCTTCTGACCGGTTATATTTTATTTTCTTAATTGCGAGGACGCAATTTTTTTAAGGTGGGTAGATTGTAAACACCCAGATTTTTAGAATTTTAATTATGAATTTTCGAAATTTTTACTGTAAGTTTTAATTAGTTATAATAAATATTCTTCAGGGATTAATATTTTGTGAATTAAATTAAATATTAAAATATTATAAAAATTATATTTTTAGTGCATAATTAATAATAAGATGTTGTGTATTTTTTCTAAATTTTATTGGGCTCAAAAACTATTTTTAAATAACTAAAAGAAATATTATTTTTAAATAAACCAGACCGAACCAAACTTAAACTGAACCAAACCGAACCCAACCGAACCAACCTAACCCTAATGGATCTGAATCCTACCCGAACCTACAACCTGACCCGATACCCGATCCGCTAACCTAATCTATAGTAAACTAAAATCTTTCCCTCTTTCCCGACTGCACAGTACCCGCCGACCGTTACTATATCCGCCGTCGCGACTCCAACGGCCGACGTATCCTCCGTTCACCTCCCTCAATGCCGGCGACCTCTCCGGTCTACCTCCCCGTAACCGTCGCCCATAAGCCCTATAAAAACCCCAGTGCCGAACCCCCACCACCATCACAACCACCGCCATCACCCTCTCCGACTCCGACCTCGACGACTCCGGCGATGACGAACACCAACGACTTCGATGATGGCTCCGACAGGAAGCTCCGATTCACCTCCGTCGTCGCCGCCGCCGACGAACCTGGCCTCGCCGACGACGAACCTGCCGCCGACGATCGAGCACCGCCGTCGCCATCGTCCACGCGCAGCACACCGCAACCGACCCCCTCTGTTTACAGTGAGTTTTCTTCTTCCACGATGTATCGATTCTCGAACGACTTATTGCGTTTTGTTCACAGTATGACTCTCTCGAACTTGTACAATTAGTTTGGAATATCGTGTCCTGTGTCGATCGCAAATCACGACGTAAAACAGAAAACAATAACCAAATTTATGGTTCAGGAAATTGTCCCAAAGCCCCAAGTTCATAGCCATTTTTCTTCCAACCTAGTTAATATTTTAAAATTTTACTTAAACAATAAATTAGACAACATAACCAATATTTAATTCCATTAATTAGTTTATTTTAACTTATTGTACGATGAGTTTTATTCGCAGTTGAAGTTGACAAAAAATTTGGTTTTTAAAACCCAAAATTTCTTAAAATTGGGTGCGTTCCGCTAAACGAGGCAACTTTATCGTGTGCAAATTACATCAAAAGGTGCGTGTCATCAACACGGACATGTAGGATTTTACGAAAGTTGATTTGGATGTGCGTGCACACCGTAATCAATGCGTATCTGTCGAAAAATCTCGTATCGGCCTATTCTGACACTCATCATAAATTCGTGTATACTTGTCGTTTCGTAACGAAACTTGCACCATCGAATTCGTAGCATTACGCTAGTCCTGTGACCCAAGTTTGATTCAATTCTGAGAACATTGACGAAACACCATTTTGTGGGCCCCACGGTTCTACTTGACGGACGATTTCGTGACCGGCTCATCGGAATCCAATTCTGGATATTCCGTTGGGTTCGTATCATCGTTCTGGATTCGAAACACTAAGTTTGATGAATTTGGAGAACTTTATCTCTGTCATATTTTTGGTACAAAGTGGGCCACATGTGGACTCTACTTTGACCAAAAACTGTCAATTCTGTCCCTTATCCAAATTGGACTTATGGGTAGTCAATCCTAGCTATTTCATATATTTTGAGAACAATGGTAATGTTTGTTTCAGCATCCAGAGGCGTAGCTAGAGATTTCGCTGTTACAGGAGCAACTGAAGGAGTTCAAAATCCAGGCAAGTGTACCTTACCAAACCTGCAGTAGTTTCTTTGATATTAATTGTCTGAGTTATTTATATATATATATATATATATACTTCTATATTGTACCTATTCAACCTAGGACCGTAAGACGTTGCTTAACGTCCGAACAAGATTCGGATGTCGACGCTGTACGCGGAGTCATGTAACGTCACTTAGTGAGTTGATACCACGATCATATATATTTTCGTGCTTGTTTTACCAAGTACGTCATACCATAGGATACTTGACACTATTCATGTGACAGAATTTTTTCTGAGTTATTCATGATAATTCTGTATAGGCTTACAGGATCCGTGACATAAGACTTGCATATATAGAGATATCATTATGACTCGTTGTACTAGCTAGAGGTCATGATCTTACGTGTTATAGACATGAGACGTGAGGTTACATTGGGTGGGGAGAGTCTCACCATACTGCAGGCTGATTATATTTATATATATACTACATTACTGGTAGTGACTCAGACTATGTCTTTGGCACAATTACTGGCCCTTCGAGATATTACATGCTGCTATGGGTTTTCCCGATACAGAGCCTATAGTAGTTTCAACCTGAGTATGATTAATGCTCTCATTTGCATTTCACATAGCTGGTTACATAGCTTGCCCTGTTGATATATTTTTATATACTATATTTTATTTGGCTTAAGTTATTCTTGTACCTTGCTATGTCCCCTGAGGACCTGGATCCAGATTATGTCCCCAGGTATAACAGAGGAGATTTACCCCGAGGTATACGGGACAGGAGCTGACGCTGGAGCAGTACAGGCACCAGAGGACGAGGTTGTGCCAGAGAATTTCTCCTGAGTATTTTGTTATATACTCAGTTATTTTTGTTTCTAGTTACTCTATATCCTGACTCTTGGATCACTGTATTAAACTTATTATCGGGTTGTTTTCCGAGACACTTTTTATTGAGACTTGTTGATGGATTATATTTCTTTTTGATTAGTCTGACATTTTGAATTGTGTTTACTTTCTGTGGATGAGATTAGAATTAGACTGTGACATGTATCGTAGACCATTGTATAAAGCTTAAGTACGGAGTTGTGCTGCTGGCCATTGCCATGTGGCTAGTCCCTCGGTATTTTAGGACTGGGACATGACACTATCTGAACCAAACATGGAAATGAAAACAATTAAAAAAATTGGGCTATATATTCTCAACATAACCAAACATGGGTATAAAAATGTTGAATTTCTTTGGGAAGTGAATTTCTGGAAATACAAAACCTTCCTCGAAACGCCAATCTATTTCAATTCTGGATGACAACAATTTTTTTTGTTATATTTATTTTTATTTAAGTTATTTAATTTTTTTATATTATGTATCGGGACTCTATTTTTGGAGTTCGTCTCAGACACTCATAATCTCATGGCCGACCCTATCTAATGAACATATAGGATATGATCCGATCCAACATGCGATCTGAAGCTTATTAGGGAATGTTTGGTTCGTTGAAAGTGCCTTGAAAGTGGCATTTTCATTGAAACTGTCTCATGTGAAGATAGTTTCCGTATTTTTGTAGACATTGCAACTCCATTGCAAGTGGATGTGATATAACATTTTATTGCAACTGAAAGTGTTATTTTTTTCATTTCTCAGTGGCTATGTTCTATACTTTTTAATTCTCACATAAATTTTTTTTTTGTTTGGAATTTTTATGTTGTCATCCAACAAAATAGTTCGAAACTTCTCATTTGCGGGGACAAAAAAACTATGTATCCAAACATATTTTAGAAAGTAATATATTTACACTTTTATTATAAATGCACTATATTACAACATATTAAAAATAACACTTTCATATTTTTTTAGGATTTACAAACATCCAAACAACCCTTAAACGTAGTAAATGAATCCAAAACCAGGACCACAGGACTCGATATCCATCACCACGGATCATACTATTTGGACCAGAACCACTTGCAACCTTCCTCTTCTTATTTCAGATTCAAGTTTCAACCCCATCTTAATTGCCCATCGTCCATGGCATTCTCTCTCTCTCTCTCTCTCTCTCTCTCTCTCTCTCTCTCTCATTTCCAATGTTGAAGCCAAGTTCGAATAAAGAAGAAGATTTGTGTTACATGGTCAATAGCCACTGTAAAATGTCAACGGAAATCCTTGCATACATAAATCTAAACATACTTATTATAGAGTATGTAGTGAAGGATAAAATCTATACTATTGTATCTATACTACTATATAATAATTTATTTATTTTATGTACGCTGTATTGTATATTTTTTGAATCCATTGTTTTTCAACTCTTCGAATTTATAAATAAAAATAATAATAAACATGCTGTCATTAATGTCGATTGACGTAGTTTGTTGTTTTCTCTTCCCAACAATTTGGAATTTAAATCTCAAGGGATCTATGTCTGTCGACACACACCACTAAGAAGATAATCTAGCTATCGGAATCGATGTCATTTTTTTTAGAAGGTAAAATTCTCTACTAATATGAGCTGACATAGAAACGTTTCAAAATCAAACAGTCTACGTCATTTATAAATACTTTATTAATTATTAAAATAAATAACTAACTAATATGATTTACTTATAAGTAAATAATTCTATTTCAAGTGATTAAGATGAAAGATATTTTTTTTTGGTTGTCTAAAAAACAATATTTATAATAAATTTATATTAAAAAAATTAATATCTTTTTACATACGTGTAATGTACGTACACATTACTAGTTTGATATAATTGTTCAATGTTTAGCAGGTGCAGTCCTAAGAACCAGGAGGTCTTGGACATAATCTAAAAATAATTTTCTTTGGACCAAACCAATAAAAGAACCTTGTGAGGGGACTTTCTTTGAATTTAAAAGAGTTTGTAAGTATTGTTACTTCGGTTTTAGACCGGACCTTTTATATTATAAAAAAAAACTTGACATTTTATAATAAAAATATATTTTATTTGAGTTGTTATATAAATAATATACTAAATTTAGATGCATTCCTTTAATAGCGAGCCTTGGATGGTCGTCCACCCTCTTGATCGGACCTGAGCGTAAGCCAAGGACTCACGTCTTATTTGTTCAACATCAACGTGAACATAGACGGAGCCATTATTTAAATTCTGGGGAGGCCATACTACTACATATAGAAATCCTTAAAGTTGTCATATTTAAACTTCAATAGAAAAAAAAAAAAATTCAAACTCGAACAAGAATGGACAAAAAGGCAAAATCAATATTTCCAAAGTATTATAAAAGAGGAAGAAAAAATTGTACATAAAATTTATTCAAAATATGTAAAACATTTAGCATGGAGCTTTTCTGACGACTTTGAGCGACTCGAAGATTTTTTCGAACCATGCAAACTTTTTTGATGGCTTGTTCAATAAGTTCCGGTCCGAGTACTTGTCGTTCACCGACTTCCTTCCAACATATCGGCGATCGAAACCTGCGTCCATACAGTGCTTCATACGGGGCCATTTGAATACTCGCTCGATAATAGTTGTTATAAGCGAACTCTGCCAGCGATAGATAGGTATCCCAACTTGATAGATAGGTATCCCAACTTGCCTTTGTCACTACCCAATTCTAGAAAATAGGGTATATATTTTTTTTATTTATTTATTTTTTGATAAATAGTGTATTGTATTTAATTATTTATATTTATATTTAATTAGTGCTTGTCTTATTTTTATTTTGATTGTTTTAGGGTTTTGGCTAGCCTGGACCCATGTCAGACCCTAGTGGACCCATGTCCGACCCAGCCCACACCCTGGTGAGAATTATTTTGGGGCTTAGAATTATTATTTTATTTTTAGGAGGTTAGTTGGAGAGATTTGGAACTAGTTTGAGCGCATTTGGAACCCGAAACCCAAAACCGAGTCAATAGGGGCATTTTGGGAATTTGGTGACTTGTGTGAACCCTTTATTTAGCATTGGCCGGCCCTACCTACCACCCCCACCCGTGAGAACAGCCACAGCAGCCCCCTCTCTTCATTTACTTCTTCTTCTTCATTCCTTCTTCTTCTCCACTTCTTCTTTCTTCTCCTTCTTCCTCCAAAGTAAGCTTTTCTCCATCTTTCTTCTTTCTTTCTTCCATTTCTTCTTCTTTAAGCTAACCCTCACCTTGCATTTTCTCTAACCTAGGTGTGAGAAGCCTAGATCTAGTGTGGGAGATAGATTTGGAAGCTTGGAGCTTGAGGGAGTTGATTTGGAGGGAATTTGAGACTTTGGCCTTGGGATTCCAACTCCCAAGAGGTAAAACCTAACTTTCCCCTTCCTAATTATTTTTGTGTAGTGTAATTAGTGTTGTAGAACCCTCCTAGACCCTAACCCTACCCGTAGGAGGAAGTTGGAACTAGTTTGGGTGAGTTTAGAAACTTTGACATTAGGTTTTGTGTCGAATTCGGGTGGAATCCGAATTTGGCCCAATTTTGGGTGATGCCCTAGGTTAGATGGACCTAGGTAGACGTTGTCGGGTGTCTATGGGTGTGTGTGTGTGTGTATGTGTGAGGAAGGGGGGGCAGAACCAGCCGCAGCGAGCAGCAGCTGCTGCTGCACTGCAGCAGCAGCACAGCAGCAGCAGAATCAGCAGCAGCAGTAGCATAGAGGAGCAGCAGCAGCGCAGCAATAACAGCAGCCAGCAGCAGCATCATCAGCATGTAGAGCCAGCGGCAGCAGCGCATTGGCAAGGCTAGTAGCGAGGGGTGTTAGCGAGGGATGTTAGGTGATAGATAATAGTTAGAGTATGTGTTAGATGAATAAGATTGATAGATAGGTAGTTGGATAAATAGGTAAGATAAGTTATGGATAATTAGATAGATAGATAGATAGATATTGATAGATAGATAGCTAGGTATTTAGATAGATAGATAGATACTAGATAGGTAGATAACTAGATTCTTAGATATACCTATCTAAGAGATATAAATATCTATATGTCTAAGTTATATACATATATAGGTGTATAGGTAAGATATTGGGTAATCGGGTAAATGTGTGTGGATATCTATATACATAGGTATATACATACTTAGATGTATATATATATGGTAGATATATATATATTACCTAGCCTAGATTAATAACTAGGTATATATTTAGTAGCTAGACAGCTAGCTAGAGGGCCTTAGGGCGAAACCTCAATACCTTGAGATACCGAGGTATCTCGATACCTTGAGATATTCAAGGTATTGAGTTTCGAGCGGGGTATTTGAGCATTAGCCTAGGAAATGCTTTGGAGTGATTTTTGTATGTTTATATATATATAATTACGCGTGCTAGCATAGGTTTTAGCGGGTTTAGACGGGGTGCGTGGCCAAGGGCGAGGTATCGGATACCGAGGGTATCCCGGTATCTCGATTAGGCGAGTTTGTGAGTTTAGTGGCTTAATGAGCTCGGTTTGACCTAGAATTTCAGGGGCACCCTAGTTTGACCTAGCTTTGACCATAATTGTCTTCGTTGACCGTAAAAGTCAACGTTTGACCTAGTTTTGACCTAGAGTTGACTTTTTGGACCCCGGGTTGACTTTTTGACCCGAATTTCACAGATTTGACCCGTTCGACCTAGAATAGCCCTAGAAGCCTATTTTTAATTATTTTATATCAGTTTAAATGCTTAGAACCCTGTTTAATCCTTACTTTTCGCATTAGGTCCTTGCGACACCGGTCCGGACCTCGATCCTCATCAGTTGCTCAGGACATCAGGCGAGTACCTACCTCTGATAGTTTCTATTTCATGATAGCGTTTATATCACCTGTTCTAGAACTGTAATACTTGATTCTGACACTTTATTACACGAGCTGGTACTAGTGGATCCCGTCATGAGGTGCTATCCCCCTTACCGTGTTCAGCGGGTACTCTATCACGTGTATTTCATCATGTGCTTCGGGTATTGATTATCATGTGCTATCATGTGCTTCTTGTGCTCTCGCCTTCGTGTGCGCGAGCTATTATCATGTACGTAGCGTGTTGTGGTTGGATCCAATGGTATTAGTGGGGGAGGGGAGTAGTGAGTTGGTTATGTGATCAAAGCCAAACAGTATTCATGTGTATGTCGGTTATGCAACTCACGCATAACGGAGTTATCTTAGTGTTTTTCATGTGCAACCTAAGCCGATCACATAACGAACTTGTGCTCAAGGCACTTAGCTAGTATTCATGTTTCTCACCTGCAGTTACTTTTCCACTACTTGTATTGTTCTCCAGTTTACATTGCAGCTACTTATTGTGCTCCAGCATATATTTATTTCCTGTGCATCTTGATTACTTTTCTATTGCTCGTCATATACACCTTACCATGTATTTGGAGTTGCTTTCAGAGTTATGTACTTCGCTCCAGTCCTGACTGGGCATATTTTTTCCAGAGGATCCTGAGGACTATTGCCCTACGTTCTACGGGCCTGGTGTTGACGACTGCTGTGACCCCGTGATTGAGGAGGAGTGCGCCGAGGAGACGCCGATAGCACCCTAGTTAGCTAGGTGGGTTTCCTGGGTTTTCCTTGTGGTTTGTATTTTGGATGACTGTACTTATTCTTTTGTGCTTCTGTGAGATGTTGTAGCTATTTTTGGCTTGGACTGTATTATTTTGGATTGTCTTGCTCTCTTGGTTCTGGTTTTCTTGGTTTATATCATATCGTGCTTATTTCTTCCCCTAGATTTTGTGATTGAGATTCATATATATATTGCGTGGTTGCCCTCCTTCGGGAGAAGATTATTTTGATATATATATATTGCGTGGTTTTGCCCTCCTTTTGGAGAGGTCATGCCGGATTTTTCAGTGAGATATAGATAGATATGGTTGACCTAGAACGGACCTTTACAGCGTTCTACCGCCGATTCTGCGGCGTAGGCTGGACGTACCCACGGCTCATGCCCGATTTTCGGGTGCGGGTCGTGACACGTTTTTGGTGGTGGCCCATGCAGGTCTCTGCTTTTAGGGTTACCTGCTATAGGATATAGGATATAGGCTGAGAGAGAGTGTGCTCAATCACAACTAGGACCCTTCCTACTTCCTTTTGCTATCTTTAATTTTTCTGAAATTGTTTTCTTTTGCAATATCACTGTCCTTCTTTGATGTTATCGTTTCTTGCACTATATTGACTTCTTTTGATCTGTGTTCAGGATGCCTCCGAAGACCAGATCTCAGCGCACCGCCCCAGCAGCTGCCACCGAGAGGTCTGCCACCTCTCGACCTGCTCGACTTCCGGCAGCCGCTACCGCTCCACTCGCCACTCCTGCGGTTGAGGGAGCGTCAGTTTCTCTCGGAGATCCCCTTACTCCCATTGATCCGAGAGCCACCCCAGTTGTCCCGGTGGTACCTCCTCCACCACCGCCTGCGCCAGTAGATGCTACGCAGTTGTTCGCATTCTTCCGAGAGATGATGGATGCGCAGCACCGCCAGGCAGATGTTATGAGGATGGGCATTGAGAATGCTCATCAGGTGGCTTTGACAGCGGTCGACAGAGTGGCTCAGATCCAGCAACAGCCAGAGCAGGCTCAGTATCCTAGGCCGGGTACTATCATCGATTTTCAGAGGATGCAGCCTAAGGAGTTCCGCGGCACAGAGGGGATCCTGTATGCCGACGACTGGATCGAGCATATAGAGGGCATTTTCAGGCTGGCGATGATCCCAGCCAGCATGCAGATAGAGGCAGCGGGCAGCCAGATGTTCGACCTTGCCCTCACTTGGTTCCGCACGGATACGCGGATAGCAGCTCCGGGATTGACTTGGGAGGCTTTCAAGAAGCTTTTCAAGGAGAAGTTCTTCCCGGACGTGGCTCTCAGTGCCTTAGAGAGTCAGTTCGAGGCGCTCGTCCAGGGGAGTATGCTAGTGGATGAGTATGCAGCGGAGTTCTGCCGTCTGGGCAGATTTGTTGAGGGGTTGTCAGAGGCAGCGAAGGCGCGGAAGTTCCGCAAGGGCTTAGTCATGGCGGTCAAGTCCTTGACTAGGAGCGACCGCGAGGCGACCTTCGAGCAGATTGTCAGCGATGCTCAGAGGGCTGAGGATGATTTGGAGCTGAAGACGAAGAGGGGCAGAGACACTTCCGGAGCAGGCAGCAGTGCAGGCCCGGCCAAGAGGCCATTCCAGCAGACCCAGCAGCACCAGGGTCAGGGTCGGGCGCCCTTCCGGCAGGCGCCTCAGCAGCAGAGGCAGGGTCAGCAGCAGGGCCAGAGGCAGCCCATCGTTTGCCCTTTCTGTAAGAAGCCAGGGCACGGATGGGACATATGCAGAAAGAGGCTGGGCAGATGTTTATTGTGTGGCGTCGCAGACCACCAGCTGAAGGATTGTCCTTCAGCGCTTGCCCGTACAGCTCAGGGCGGAGGAGCCGCTCAGAGGGCACCAACCAGAGCACCTGCAGCGCAGCAGAGAGGACCGCCTTTGCAGACTCAGCAGCAGAGGTTCGCCCAGTACCAACAGCAGCACCGAGGAGGACAGCAGGGGCGAGCTTTTGCCCTGACAGTGGACGAGGCCGAGCCAGTTGGTGATGTTATCTCAGGTTCTGTTCTCCTTGATTCCATTCCAGCACTTGCTTTATTTGATTCCGGTGCTTCCCATAGCTTTGTGTCTGTATCTTTTGCTGTTAGACACCATCTTGTTGCTGAACCTTTAGCTAGACTCTGCAAGATCACGACCGGGGGTGGTATCATCCTAGTCCGTGATGTTTGCAGAGACCGGAGAGTTACCTTGGGAGGCCGGGAGTTGAGTGTGTGCCTACTCGTAATGCCACTTCCGAGCTACGATATTGTACTCGGGATGGATTGGTTGAGTACGCATTGTGCTAGTATAGATTGTCGTGGAGGCAGAGTTTTGTTTAGTCCGCCGGGTGAGCCAGAGTTTCAGTTTGCCAGAGGAGCAGCGGAGCAGACCGAGGGAGTCTTCTGCGGAGCCCTGGTGGTAGAGCCGAGGTCGCTACATCCACTGATAGAGGAGTATATGGATGTCTTTCCGGAGGAGTTGCCAGGGTTACCTCCGGACAGAGACGTGGAGTTCTCTATAGACTTGGTGCCAGGCGCGGAGCCGATATCCCAGCACGTCTATAGAGTCAGCAACAGTGAGCTGATAGAGTTGAAGAAGCAGGTGGATGAGCTTCAGGACAAGGGATTTATCAGATCTAGTTCTTCTCCGTGGGGTGCTCCGGTACTTTTTGTGCCGAAGAAGGATGGGTCGATACGGATGTGTATCGACTACAGGGCTCTGAACAACCTCACAATCAAGAACAAGTATCCGCTGCCGCGTATTGATGATCTATTTGACCAGTTGAGCGGAGCGAGGGTGTTTTCCAGGATTGATCTGAGGACAGGCTACCACCAGGTGAAAGTCAGGAAGGAGGATATTCCGAAGACAGCTTTTCGGACTAGATATGGACAGTATGAGTTCTTGGTGATGCCGTTTGGGTTGACTAATGCCCCGGCAGTGTTCATGAATCTGATGAACAAGGTGTTCCATCAGCATCTGGACAGGTTTGTGGTGGTGTTTATAGATGACATCTTGGTGTATTCGAAGACCCCAGAGGAGCACGAGGAGCATCTGAGGATAGTGCTGGAGACTCTCAGGAAGGAGGAGCTTTATGGAAAGCTCTCGAAGTGTGAGTTCTTCCTTGACAAGGTTGAATTCCTTGGTCATGTGGTGACTGGAGAGGGTATCTCGGTGGATCCGAGAAAGATCAGGGCAGTTGAGGCATTGAGTGCTCCGAGTTCAGTAGCCGAGGTCAGAAGTTTCTTGGGACTGGCAGGCTACTACAGGAGATTTGTTCAGGATTTTTCCCGGATTGCAGAACCGTTGTCCAGGCTGACTCGGAAGGACGTGGAGTTTGTTTGGTCAGAGGAGTGCCAGATCGCCTTTGATGAACTGAAGAGGAGGTTGACGACAGCTCCAGTGTTGACGTTGCCATCAGGTTCTGGAGGATTCACTATCTATAGTGATGCATCGGGGAAGGGACTGGGTTGTGTGTTGCAGCAGAATGGGAGGGTGATTGCCTATGCTTCCAGACAATTACGTCCTCATGAGAAGAATTACCCTACCCACGATTTGGAGTTGGCAGCGGTCATCTTTGCTCTTAAGTTGTGGAAACACTATTTATACGGAGAGCGTGTGGAGATCTTCACAGGCCACAAGAGCTTGAAGTATGTGTTTACCCAAAAAGAGCTGAACATGAGGCAGAGGAGATGGTTGGAGTTGATGAAAGACTTCGACATATCATTGCAGTATCATCCAGGGAAGGCGAACGTAGTTGCGGATGCATTGAGCAGGTATCCGATAGCTATGTGCCTGACTACAGATCATTATCTTCTGGCAGATCTAGAGAGCTTGGGCATTGAGGTGATAGTGCCTGGAGTTGAGATGCAGATGTGGGGACTGCAGATTCAGTCAGAGTTGGTAGACCGGATCAGGGCTACGCAGTTTGAGGATGAGTCCCTGAGGAGCATCAGGGAGCAGGTTCAGATGGGTTTAGCAGACGACTTCACCATTGCTGATGATGGTTCATTGCGGCACGGTACCAGGTTGTGTGTGCCGAGTGGGTCGTTGCGCGAGGAGGTTCTCCAGGAGGCGCATCGATCCCAGTACTCTATGCATCCCGGTGCCAACAAGATGTATAGAGATCTGAGACAGCATGTATGGTGGTACGGGATGAAGCGGGAGGTAGCGCGCTTCGTATCCCGATGCTTAGTGTGCCAGCAGGTGAAGGCGGAGAGGCAGAGGCCAGGAGGATTACTCCAGCCGTTACCCATTCCAGAGTGGAAATGGGAGCATGTGACCATGGATTTTGTTTCTGGACTTCCCCGTTCTCCAGGCGGGAAGGATGCGATTTGGGTCATCGTGGACAGGTTGACCAAATCGGCCCACTTCCTACCATTCAAAGTGGGTACGTCTACAGAGAGACTAGCAGAGATGTATGTGCGCCAGATAGTCAGACCGCATGGAGTTCCAGTGAGCATAGTATCAGATCGGGACAGTCGCTTTACTTCGCATTTCTGGAGGAGTCTGCAGGCTAGCTTGGGCACCCAGCTCAAGTTTAGTAGTGCGTATCACCCGCAGACAGATGGTCAGTCAGAGAGGACCATTCAGACACTTGAGGACATGCTTCAGACCTGTGTTTTGGATTTCAGAGGCTCTTGGGAGGATCACTTGCACTTGGTAGAGTTTGCTTACAACAATAGCTACCAAGCCAGTATCGAGATGTCACCTTTTGAGGCGTTGTATGGACGGAGGTGTCGCACTCCGTTGTCATGGGATGATGTAGGTGAGAGAGCTTTGCTTGGCCCGGAGATGGTAGTCGATACAGCGGAGAAGGTCAAGCTCATTAGAGATAGACTTCGGGTGGCGCAGGACAGGCAGCGGCATTGGGCCGATAGCCACCGGAGACCTTTGGAGTTCGAGGTATAGCTTAGAATCTAGATTTTGTTCTTGTGTTTGCTTGTGATTGCTTGTTTTAGACTAAGTGCAGAGACCTTGTTTGTGCTAGGTTGGAGATCTGGTGTTCCTGAGGATTTCTCCGACGCGGGGCACTATTCGCTTCGGTGGAGGCGGGAAGCTTAGCCCACGTTTCGTCGGACCCTTCCGTGTTCTTGAGAGGGTCGGCGCCGTGGCGTATAGGCTTGAGTTGCCGCCTACGCTGGAGGGAGTTCATGATGTGTTCCACGTGTCGCAGTTGAGACGGTACGTGGCGGATCCCAGTCACGTATTGGATCACTCGGAGATCGCAGTGGGCCCTACTCTTAGCTATCCAGAGCAGCCGGTGGAGATTCTGGATCGGCAGGAGAAGGTGTTGAGGAACCAGACTATTCCCTTAGTTCGCGTCGCGTGGAGGCATCACTCTCCAGGGGAGTCGACCTGGGAGAGAGAGGATGAAATGCGCGAGCGATACCCCTATCTCTTCGAGCCCTGAGGTATGGTTCTTTCTTTGCATTCCTGTCCTAGTTTCGTCTTTTAATTTCGAGGACGAAATTATTTTAAGGAGGGTAGACTTGTCACTACCCAATTCTAGAAAATAGGATATATTTTTTTTTTTTATTTATTTTTTTATAAATAGTGTATTGTATTTAATTATTTATATTTATATTTAATTAGTGCTTGTCTTATTTTTATTTTGATTGTTTTAGGGTTTTGGCTAGCCTGGACCCATGTCAGACCCTAGTGGACCCATGTCCGACCCAGCCCACACCCTGGTGAGAATTATTTTAGGGCTTAGAATTATTATTTTATTTTTAGGAGGTTAGTTGGAGAGATTTGGAACTAGTTTGAGCGCATTTGGAACCCGAAACCCAAAACCGAGTCAATAGGGGCATTTTGGGAATTTGGTGACTTGTGTGAACCCTTTATTTAGCATTGGCCGGCCCTACCTACCACCCCCACCCGTGAGAACAGCCACAGCAGCCCCCTCTCTTTATTTACTTCTTCTTCTTCATTCCTTCTTCTTCTCCACTTCTTCTTTCTTCTCCTTCTTCCTCCAAAGTAAGCTTTTCTCCATCTTTCTTCTTTCTTTCTTCCATTTCTTCTTCTTTAAGCTAACTCTCACCTTGCATTTTCTCTAACCTAGGTGTGAGAAGCCTAGATCTAGTGTGGGAGATAGATTTAGAAGCTTGGAGCTTGAGGGAGTTGATTTGGAGGGAATTTGAGACTTTGGCCTTGGGATTCCAACTCCCAAGAGGTAAAACCTAACTTTCCCCTTCCTAATTATTTTTGTGTAGTGTAATTAGTGTTGTAGAACCCTCCTAGATCCTAACCCTACCCGTAGGAGGAAGTTGGAACTAGTTTGGGTGAGTTTAGAAACTTTGACATTAGGTTTTGTGTCGAATTCGGGTGGAATCCGAATTTGGCCCAATTTTGGGTGATGCCCTAGGTTAGATGGACCTAGGTAGACGTTGTCGGGTGTCTAGAGGGTGAGTGCGTGTCTCCGTTCGGACACGGGGAGCCGCGTCGCGGAGAAACGGGCGTTTCGGGCGAAATTGGGGTTTTTCGTCGTCGTCGATTCTAAGTGCGTGTGCGTTTCCGCCACGGGCCTAGAAACGACGTGGGAGCACATTTTCTAGGATCTAGACATCGTGTAGAGCACGTGGGTAAATTTTGGGCCGATTCCGAGTTCGTTTGGTGTGCGTTTCAGGAGGTTTTCCGAGCCGCGCACCACGTGTTCGTCGAAATGACCGAACGGCCATTTCGACCTGGTTTCCTCGTTTCGGCTTTGTGCGCGCGTTGGGTTAGTATCGGAGAGTGTGTACTAGAGTTTTCGGGCTATATTTTATATATTTTAGGGTATTGGTGAGTGTCGGGGTCGTTGGGCGTGAGTAGGGCGTGTGGTTTGAGTGTTGTGTGCGTGGTTGTGTTTGTATTGATATGTGTCTCTATATATATATATATTTATATATATGTATGTGTGTTTATGTATATATATTTATATATATATATGTGTGTATTTATATTTATGTACTTGTATATGTATATGTCTATGTGTATATATATATATGTATATGTGTAAGTGTGCTTGTGTGTGTATGTATATATATATATAGGTGTATGTATATATATATAGTTGAGAGTGTGTGTAGATATATATATATATATATTAAGTGTATATATATATGTAGCTATGTATATATATATATTTATGTGTGTGTGTGTTGTTAGTGTTGTGAGTGTGTGTGTGTATTAGTGTGTGAGTGTGTTAGTGTGTGTGTTAGAGTGTGTGGATGAGTGTATATATATATAGATATCTAGTTATATATATATAGATATATACGTATGTATATATATATATATAGGATGATATATATGTATATATATGGGTGTGTGTGTGTGTGTATGTGTGAGGAAGGGGGGGCAGAACCAGCCGCAGCGAGCAGCAGCTGCTGCTGCACTGCAGCAGCAGCACAGCAGCAGCAGAATCAGCAGCAGCAGTAGCATAGAGGAGCAGCAGCAGCGCAGCAATAACAGCAGCCAGCAGCAGCATCATCAGCATGTAGAGCCAGCGGCAGCAGCGCGTTGGCAAGGCTAGTAGCGAGGGGTGTTAGCGAGGGATGTTAGGTGATAGATAATAGTTAGAGTATGTGTTAGATGAATAAGATTGATAGATAGGTAGTTGGATAAATAGGTAAGATAAGTTATGGATAATTAGATAGATAGATAGATAGATATTGATAGATAGATAGCTAGGTATTTAGATAGATAGATAGATACTAGATAGGTAGATAACTAGATTCTTAGATATACCTATCTAAGAGATATAAATATCTATATGCCTAAGTTATATACATATATAGGTGTATAGGTAAGATATTGGGTAATCGGGTAAATGTGTGTGGATATCTATATACATAGGTATATACATACTTAGATGTATATATATATGGTAGATATATATATTACCTAGCCTAGATTAATAACTAGGTATATATTTAGTAGCTAGACAGCTAGCTAGAGGGCCTTAGGGCGAAACCTCAATACCTTGAGATACCGAGGTATCTCGATACCTTGAGATTTTCAAGGTATTGAGTTTCGAGCGGGGTATTTGAGCATTAGCCTAGGAAATGCTTTGGAGTGATTTTTGTATGTTTATATATATATAATTACGCGTGCTAGCATAGGTTTTAGCGGGTTTAGACGGGGTGCGTGGCCTAGGGCGAGGTATCGGATACCGAGGGTATCCCGGTATCTCGATTAGGCGAGTTTGTGAGTTTAGTGGCTTAATGAGCTCGGTTTGACCTAGAATTTCAGGGGCACCCTAGTTTGACCTAGCTTTGACCATAATTGTCTCCGTTGACCGTAAAAGTCAACGTTTGATCTAGTTTTGACCTAGAGTTGACTTTTTGGACCCCGGGTTGACTTTTTGACCCGAATTTTACCGATTTGACCCGTTCGACCTAGAATAGCCCTAGAAGCCTATTTTTAATTATTTTATATCAGTTTAAATGCTTAGAACCCTGTTTAATCCTTGCTTTTCGCATTAGGTCCTTGCGACACCGGTCCGGACCTCGATCCTCATCAGTTGCTCAGGACATCAGGCGAGTACCTACCTCTGATAGTTTCCATTTCATGATAGCGTTTATATCACCTGTTCTAGAACTGTAATACTTGATTCTGACACTTTATTACACGAGCTGGTACTAGTGGATCCCGTCATGAGGTGCTATCCCCCTTACCGTGTTCAGCGGGTACTCTATCACGTGTATTTCATCATGTGCTTCGGGTATTGATTATCATGTGCTATCATGTGCTTCTTGTGCTCTCGCCTTCGTGTGCGCGAGCTATTATCATGTACGTAGCGTGTTGTGGTTGGATCCAATGGTATTAGTGGGGGAGGGGAGTAGTGAGTTGGTTATGTGATCAAAGCCAAACAGTATTCATGTGTATGTCGGTTATGCAACTCACGCATAACGGAGTTATCTTAGTGTTTTTCATGTGCAACCTAAGCCGATCATATAACGAACTTGTGCTCAAGGCACTTAGCTAGTATTCATGTTTCTCACCTGCAGTTACTTTTCCACTACTTGTATTGTTCTCCAGTTTATATTGCAGCTACTTATTGTGCTCCAGCATATATTTATTTCCTGTGCATCTTGATTACTTTTCTATTGCTCGTCATATACACCTTACCATGTATTTGGAGTTGCTTTCAGAGTTATGTACTTCGCTCCAGTCCTGACTGGGCATATTTTTTCCAGAGGATCCTGAGGACTATTGCCCTACGTTCTACGGGCCTGGTGTTGACGACTGCTGTGACCCCGTGATTGAGGAGGAGTGCGCCGAGGAGACGCCGATAGCACCCTAGTTAGCTAGGTGGGTTTCCTGGGTTTTCCTTGTGGTTTGTATTTTGGATGACTGTACTTATTCTTTTGTGCTTCTGTGAGATGTTGTAGCTATTTTTGGCTTGGACTGTATTATTTTGGATTGTCTTGCTCTCTTGGTTCTGGTTTTCTTGGTTTATATCATATCGTGCTTATTTCTTCCCCTAGATTTTGTGATTGAGATTCATATATATATTGCGTGGTTGCCCTCCTTCGGGAGAAGATTATTTTGATATATATATATTGCGTGGTTTTGCCCTCCTTTTGGAGAGGTCATGCCGGATTTTTCAGTGAGATATAGATAGATATGGTTGACCTAGAACGGACCTTTACAGCGTTCTACCGCCGATTCTGCGGCGTAGGCTGGACGTACCCACGGCTCATGCCCGATTTTCGGGTGCGGGTCGTGACAGCCTTCAAATCTAGCACGCATAGTCGCAACATGTCTTCTAGGATTTGGTTTACTCTCTCGGTCTGTCCATCAGTCTGTGGATGGTATGCCGAGCTGAAATGCAACTTGGTGCCCATTGTCGCATGAAGGCTTTTTCAGAATCGAGACAAGAACCGTCCATCCTTATCAAGCACAATTGAGACTGACACTCTATGTAACCGGATAATCTGATCTAAGTAAAATTTGAGCTAACCGATCAGCGCTCCACGTATTCTTGATTGCTATGAAATGAGCTGACTTGGTCAGTCTATCCAAGATGACCCAAATCACATCATTTTTCTTTTTCGTCTTTGGTAAGCCCACTATGAAATCCATTAAGATGTCCTTCCACTTTCATTACGGAATGATGAGGTTCAGCAACTCTCCGCTGGGTCACTGGTGTTCTTCTTTCACACGTTGACAATTCGGACATTGTGACACGAACAATGCCACATCTTTCTTCATGCCATGCTACCAAAATATTGTACGAAGATCTTGTACATTTTGGTGCTTCCTGGATGCAATGTGTACTTAGCATAATGAGCCTTAATCAGTATCTCCTTCCTGAGTTTATCATTCTTAGGTACACATAATCTGCCCTTAAGCCACAATGTTTCATTCTCGCGTTCCATGAAACCGGTTGACTTTTCAGCTAAAATCAACTCGCGTATCTTCTGCAGGAATTGGTCATCCTTTTGCGCGGATTTGATCTTTTCGAGTAAGTTTGGCTCTAGTTGCAATTGAGTCAGTTGTGCTCCCTGTGTACGGACTTTGTATCCAATGAACATTTCTTCCAACTCTCGGAGTAGCCTGCTTGACACCGATAACGATCCGACGAATTTATGACTCAATGCATCTACCACAACATTTACTTTTTCGGGCGTATAAGAAATTATCAAGTCATAATCCTTTATCAATTTCAGCCATCGTCGTTGCCTCAAGTTTAATTCATTTTGCGTGAATATGTACTTAAGACTTTTGTGATTGTAGAAGCATGGAAAATCTTCATGTTTATGCGCCCGAGCAGCCATGCGCCTAAGGGTCTGATTCAGTAAAAGTTATGTCACATACAACGTAGACGACATCCATGAGGCAGTGATCTTTCATCTCAGGCAATGTTCGACCGAAGACAGTGCTTCCAAGGTCAATGAGGAGGCCGCATAAGACTCTCTATGTGGCACACAACACGTCTTCATCCATGCGGCACATGCAATGATCCTAAAGATATGCAACAGGGATTTTAGATGCAGGCAAGCTAGCCGCAGGATGTCACTTCCATCAGCCACAACTTTAATGACTCTGAAGCATTAATTACTCTGCAAAATGCCTCATATTCGGTGAAGACGGCGAGCGTTAGCGTTTACGTTATAGAGTCACGATTGTCTTTGTCTGTATAAAACTTTGTAATGCAACGCGCACACACGACAAACCTCAATGCATCAAAACTCTCCAAAAGACCAAGCTCTCTATGCTCTCCATGCGCCACTACCCCCTCAAGCAGCCACATGCAGTCTGAACAACCAAGTTGTAGAGAAGTCACATGCGGCCTGATCAACCAAGTCACAGAGAAGCCACATAATATACTATATGTGGCATGAATGACCACAGAGCAGGGAGGCCGCATAAAGACCCCCTGACACAGATTTTGATGTCTATCAGAAGCTCTGACATATCACTCATCACCCCGAGATGTTTCGAGATTCGTGAAGACGACGACTCAGAAAAAGATAACAAGTCACATCGGTACATTAATTGCTTTGACAAACGTGCCATGCCACGTGTTCCCTTGTATGCGGCTACGCTATCATGCGGTATCGCCAACATGCTGCCAGAGTGTCCATCCGACCAAGGCCAAACGAGACCACGTATGCGGCTGCAAGACCCATGCGGCCTCGCCAATATGCGACCAGTGTGTCCATTCGACCAAGGCCTAAACAAGAGCACGCATGCGGCTACAAGACCCATACGGACTCGCCACTATGCGGCCAGAGTGTCCATTCAACCAAGAGCCAAACGAGGGCACGTATGCGGCTGCAAGACCCATGCGGTCTCGCCAACATGCATCCAGAGTGTTCATTCGACCAAGGGCCAAACGAGGGCACGTATATGGCTACAAGACCTATGTAGCCTCGGCAATATGCGGCCAGAGTGTCCATCCGACCAAGGCCAAACAAGAGCATGTATGCGGCTACAAGACTCATGCGGCCTCGCCATCATGCGGCCAAGATGCTATGCGGCCTCCAGCTCACAAGATCTTCATGTTACAACTGTAGAGATCTTTGCACAGTGGGTGCTGACCACGTGTCCAGCTGACCAAGTCACGCACACAAAGGATTAAAAATAATCCCGAGATCTCTTAAACAGCATATCTCAACCAAGACCATATGGCAATCGGCCTATGGCATACAACGACAGTTGTAGCAGTATTCTGTTGAAGGAGCCTTATGCGGCCACAAAACAGAGGCATATGCGGCACCCATAGCCCATTAGCACGATGACTATAAATATGAGCAACTTGAAAGTTCTAAAGACTGGACTTTTCTTCTTCTGCTTCAGAGAGAAAGCATACCACCCTCGGCCAATACGGAGAGAGAGAGCATATCGAGACGAGCGAAGAGAGAACGCAAGCTTTTTCACCCTACATCGGATCATCCATGGAGTAAAGGAGATGCCATAGAACTCCTTGTCCATCGCATACCCCATATCAAAAAAATATTATACTTAGATTGTCCACCCAGGACCTCTTTATACTTTTTTGTGTTTGTTAGTTAAATCAAGCTCTTCTAGAACCTTCGAATTTAAAGGCGAACACGATAGAGAATCTGCTGGGGACGTCTTTCTCCACTGATGAGAAAGCTATGACGCAATCCGACGCAACCAAGCTCGGGTCCACTCAAAGGATGCTGGTGGTACGCTTCGATCAGTAGGTCGTCGAGGACATGCTTTTCGGGGACAGCACGAGTCCTTCTCCGAGGCAAGCGAAGCCTAAGAAGACCCGCAAGACATGGGTAGCAAATGCCACCGTGCCTCATCCAACTGTGGAGCTTGCGCTCCCCATCTCTCTCCCAGTCGTAGGGACCGCACACCATGCATCTACTGTCTATGCGGCAGCCTCTTCCAACCAGAAGGGTGCTCACCACTCGAAGACCCGCAGGACGTGGGAAGCAAAGGCCACCGCGCCTCGCCCAAATGTGGCATCCTTCGCCTCTCTATCTGTTGCTGAAGGCGCTCGCCAGGCGTCCCCTCAGGCTATCCATGCGGCATCCTTGCCTGACGTAAAAAATGCTTAGCACCCAAACTCTGGCAGAGGAAAATACTACGATGCCAGACGTTCGGGCGCGGATGCAAACTCTATGCGGCCAAGGAGGAGGCCGCATAAGACTCACTATGCGCATCGATTGACGGTCGCAAGCAGATGGTCGCATGCGACTCTGGCAGCAACCGAACCTCTATAGTACAAAGAGTCCAAGTTTGGATTTTTACCATTCTCAGCATGGCATATAGGGTCAGCGGTGCATGAGATAGGGTCAGCGCTGCATGAGATTCGGTCAAAAAATTATGGGGCCTCTGTACTACGCGCCTACGAGTGCCAAGTCAAAGAATCTGGGGCAGTGCGAGCTCGTCATGCTCAAGCAATAGTCCATTCGGCTGACCGTCGGAGGGCACCACTAACTGTTATGTAGGCCCCTGATGGAAAACTGTATAAGACCGACCCATGCGTCCAGTCCTCAGCGGCAAATGGACAGGGTTTGTCTCTAAAGTCTTCCACTAACGATCTGAGGAACGTTCTTGTATGAACCCTATATCAGGGAGCAAAAATAACACCCACGTACCCATGCGCTCGGTCAACCCATGCTCACGAAAAGGGTGCAAAGGTGAGTCAGCCCTCGCATGACTTGCGCCATATGATTAATCATAAGTGCAAGGCGATGGAGGCAGCTATGGCATATGAAGCATCCTCCCTAGGACATCACTGTGCCAAAATCATCATCAATTATTGCTACAACAAAGTGACAGTACCGACAAGCAGGCAATCGACATTCAAACGACTACACCCGATGGCACCTATCCGTCAACAGTCCAAAGATCAGGTACAAACACCAGAAGAGAAGGAGATGCCATTTGCCTTATGTTACTCAGCTCGGAAGGTCCCTTCCACCACAGGAGGAAGAAAGTCCAACACCTCCAGTCCGTCACTCTTAACTAGCGCATTGAGAAGGTGATTACCAGGAGGACCAGCAGCGGGACTTGCGAAAGAAGTTTTTCAGGTCACCCGCTCGAAGAAGAAGCTATCAGCTGCTGGGGGTAGCTCTTCCTCATAACCCCTGGGGGTTACACAAGCTGGGGGTAGTAATTCTCCGGACCTACGCAATAACCCAACGTTTCATAAAGACAGTGAATCTCAAGGGACAGATGCCGAATTCTCTGGGGGTAATCACCCTCATCAAGAAGATGCAGCTTCCAAAGCTGGGGGTAGCATTCCCTCTGAATTTGAAGAAAATATAGCACTTTTGACTTTTCCTGAGGACAGCGATTCTGAGGAAGCTGACAGCAACGTGCCTAGGGTTAATGCAGCATCTAGGGCTAGGTGTAGCAATCCTCAAGAATCGAAAGATGGTGTGATGATGCCTACCTCCCCTGAAGACTGTAACTTCCAAGGAACAAACAATGACATGCTTGGGGGTAGTCACCCTCAAATAGTCATAGCCTCATCTGAAGCTGGGAGTAGCATCTCCTTTGAGTCTGAAGACGATACAACGATGCCCGTCTTCCCTAAGGATAATGCGACTCAGGAACCGAAGGCGGAATGACTTAGTGATCACCAATGTATCGATGCTCTGGAGGCAATGATGCACACCATGAGTGCCACAATATAGACTTTGGCCCAGACAATACTGGAGATCAAGGCGAACATGGTCCTGCCACCCTCGGGGCCTGCACTAACTCCGTAAGCTGGGAGTAGCAATCTTCCGGTGATCCACATCAACCCGTCATGCCATGAGGACAGTGATTTTCAAGAACCAGACAATAAAATATTTGGGGGTAGTCTTCCTCGACAAGTTAGAGCAGCATCCGAAGCTGGGGGTAGCATCCCCTCCGAGCCCGAAGACGATACAAAATTATCGGTCTTCCCTGAGGACCGTACGACTAAGGAATTGGAAGCCCCAAATCCAAATGGGTCTTTCTCTTTCGATGATGACGACATCATTAAAATCTTCAATATACTGATGAAGGAAAACAAACTCCGGCTACCAAACATCAGATGCCCCGAAGAGACTGATAAGGTCGATGACCCAAAATATTGCCTCTTTTATCGGTACATCCATCATCCAACCAGAGACTGCTCTGTGTTGAAGATATGTATCCAGCAATTGATCGATGCCAATGAGCTCACCCTCACTTCAAGGATAAGACAGTCATTGCAAACATAGTGTCTCTCCAATTAGGCGACTTCCCAGTGACGAAAGCCCAGGCGACCAAGGAGGTTGTCAACCTCCCGCCGGCTCGCAACCGAGTAGCAGGCTTGGTATCACTCACAAACCCAAGAGGTGAGGTTATTGCTCAAAAACTAGCACATCAAATAGCGCCTTCAACGACCAGGTCAAAGAAAAAGCAATGCAGGCCGGGCCGCATGATCCTTTCCTCAGAAAATACAAATTATAGACTTCGGGTGCTCAACGCAGCTCAACAAGTCTCCATGTGCACAAAAGCCAAGTCTCGCATGATTCATCAGCAATGGTGCATAATGGGAAGCGTTCCATTGTATGCATACGAGCAAGTATTCAGCGCAAGGATGTATCACACCTCATGCGCACACGATAGTACTTCTCTGCGTAACAAATTCTTATAGGCAACATACATTGTTTCCCTGCGCGATATACAAAAACATGCAACAAACGGTGGTCCTCGATGTGGTAGACAATCATGCACATGCGACAGTGATCCTATGTGCACAACTCAGCCAACTCTCTCGTGTATACTCTCGTGTATACGTGACAGTGTTCCTGTGCACAGAGCTTCTTATTCTGTACAAGCTAAGTAATCAAAAGTATTCAACGCAACAAATGATAAGCTGCCACAGTTCTATCATTACAGCCAACAATTACTCCGTCTCATGCAGAAGATGGGATGTGACCTCCAAATAGCTGAAGGTCTAAACTTTGGTAAAGGATGACGTATTCCTTTACAATTTGAGAGTTATTACAACAACACTCGCAGAGGGCTAGAATATGGAGATGCTAGTACGCGCCATCACACCCATAAGACGGTCAATAAATTTTATCCTAAATGGGAGGGCCCGTTCATCGTGGAGTCTGTATTCTCCAACGGCGCCTACCGGCTAGTGAAACCCAATGGTGACTTGCTTATGATGCATACCAACAGGAAGTTCCTAAAAAAGTACTATGTCTAAACTAGACTTGTACTCCTCTTATCCCCAGCAGAACAACCTAGATTTATATCTCTACACTCCTAGATCTTCATCCCCAGCAAGTGCCTTTGTGCAACATTTTTCCTTCTTTACAAATTTTTGTAAAAGCCATTCTTTGTATCCAGTAGTCCTGGATACGCAATGGATGATGGATCCTTAAATCTCTCCAGCGGAGCAGTCCTCGAGTCCACTTGTACACTCCCGTAGTGACCACTCAAACTAATTCTGTTAGACGCCAGTCATCTTCATATTACCTCTGAGCTATTGTCCCACCAGTCTTCCCAGTGGAGCAGTCCTCAGGTCCACTTGCATACTCTCGTAGTGACCACTCAAAAAACTAATTTCGTTGGACGCTAGTCATGTTCATATTACCTCTAAGTTATCGTCCCACCAATCTTTCCAGCGGAGCAATCCTCAGGTCTATCTTTATTTTCGGATAGACCACACTCAGCAACCACTCCTCAGTGAGTATGTCGGACATTGGTTCACGTCCATATTATCTCTGAACTACTGTCCTAATATTTCTCTCCGACTGAGTTTGCCATATCCATATTACCGCTAAGTAAACCTTCCGGGTCTTGGCTATCGATCATCACGTCCATATTACCTCTGATATCGGTTGTCATCCCCACTTATCACCTGTATTCACCAAGATACACCAACGTTGTTAAGTTTACAAAAACTGCCACATCCATATTACCTCTAGCAGGGCTTGTTCTAAATCTATTACTTGCACTAACGTACACAAAAAGTAATGGGTCCATAGAAACTGCTATGTCCATATTACCTCTGGCAGGGCCTGTCTCAAACCTATTGCTTGTACTATCATGATCAGAAAGTAATGGGTCTACAAAATCTATCGTGTCCATATTACCACTGGCAGAGCTTGTTCCAAATCTATTAGTTGCGCTAACGTGCCTAAAAAGTAATGGGTCCACAGAAACGGCTACGTCCATATTACCTCTGGCAGGGATTGTTCCAAATCTATTATTTGCATTCAATGTGCACAATAAATAATAAGTCCACAAAAACTACCACGTCCATATTACCTCTGCCAAGGCTAGTTCCAGAATCTATTACTTGCACTAACATGAGCAAAAAATAATGGGTACATAAAAATTGCCACGTTTATATTACCTCTGGCTGGGCTTGTTCCAAATATATTACTTGCACTAACATGCACAAAAAATAATGGGTCTACAAAACCTATCACGTCCATATTACCTATGATAGGGATTATTTTTGAATTTATTATTTGCATTCAACGTGCACAATAATAATGAGTCCACCAAAAATCCTCCAGTAGGATGTCGTCAATGGAAGCAAACAGCCACATCCATACTACTTCTGGCACGCTTCCTTCACCTTCTATAAAAATACCAGGATCGTACCTAACCTCTCGGTACGGCTATTGATCAGCTCACATCTACGTCACCTCTGAGCTATCGTCCCCACATCCTCCCCCGAGAGTGTGTCATGTCCAAGTGACCTCTGAGCAAACCTCTCATTACGACGATCACCAGTCTTCATCTCAACTTAGCACATGCCCTTAAATTTAAGTGCACCAATGGTGTTAAGTCTACCAAAATTGCAACTACATCTGGCAAGGTCCGTTTTGAACTTATTACTTGTACTAACGTACACAAGAAGTAATAAGTCCCCCAAAGATCCCCCAGTGCGATGTCCTCAAGAACTACGATATCTTACCACGTCCACATTACCTCTGAGTACGATATTTTTAGAACTTTTTCATGTCCACATTACCTCTGAGTAAAGTTCTGCCCATTGACTTTCTACTACCACATTCGTATAACCCCTGATAGTGTCAGTCATTTCAACTTGTTATCCGTACCTAGTCTTGGGTACGCCATGGGTAATAAGTCTACTAAAATTCTCCAAGAGAATGGAATGTCCTACCATGTCCATATCACCTCAACTAGGACATTCCTTCCCGTATCAGAGGCATTTTTCATGCTTCTTTCAAAGTATTTCAAAACTTGTTCAAGTTTTAAAAACTTTGAAGGGGGTCTTGTAGAAGAATAAAAAAAATTCATGTTTATGCGCCCGACCAGCCATGCGCCTAAGGGCCTGATTTAGTAAAAGTCATGCCACATATAACGTAGGCGGCATCCACGAGGCAGTGATCTTCCAGCTCAGGCAATGTTCGACCGAAGAGAGTGCTTCCAAGGTCAGTGAGGAGGCCGCAAGACTCCCTATGCGGCACACAACACGTCTTCATCCATGTGGCACAAGCAATGATCCTAAAGACATGCGGCAAGGATTTTAGACGCAGGCAAGCTAGCCGCATGGTGTCACTTCCATTAGTCATAACTTTAATGACTCTGACAACATTAATTACTCTGCAAAATATCTTGTATTAGGTGAAGACGGCAAGCGTTAGCGCTTACGTCAGAGAGTCATTATTGCCTTTGTATGTATACAACTGTGCAATGCCACGCGCGCACATGACAAATCTCCATGCATCAAAACTCTCCAAAATACCAAGCTCTCTATGCTCTCCATGTGCCACTACTCCCTCAAGCAGCCACATGTGGCATGAACAACCAAGTCGTAGAGAAGTCACATGCGGCATGATCAACCAAGTCACAGAGAAGCCGCATAGTATACTATATGCGGCCTGAACGACCATAAAGTAGGGAGGCCGCATAAGGACCCCCTGACATATATTTTGATGTCTGTCAGAAGCTCTGACACATCATTCATTACTGTGAGATATTTTGAGACTCGTGACGATGATGGCTCAGAAAAAGATAATAAGTCACATCGATGTATTAATTGCTTCGACAAACATGCCATGCCACGTGTTCCCTCGTATACGGGTATGCCATCATGCGGCCTCGCCAACATGCGACAAGATTGTCCATCCGAACAAGGCCAAACAAGAGCACATATGCGGTTGTAAGACCCATGCGGCCTCGCCAACATGCGACCAGTGTGTCCGTTCGACCAAGGCCCAAATGAGAGCACGTATGCGGCTACAAGACCCATGTAGCCTCGCCACCATGCGGCCAGAGTGTCCATTCGACCAAGGGCCAAACGAGGGCGCGTATGCGACTACAAGACCTATGTGGCCTCGCCAACATGTTGCCAGAGTCTCCATCCGACCAAGGCCAAACGAGAGAACGTATGCGGCTACAAGACTCATGCGGCCTCGCCATCATACGACCAAGATGCTATGTGGCCTCCAGCTCACAAGATCTTCCCGTTATAACTGTAGAGATCTTCGTACAGTGGATGCTGACCAAGTCACGCACACAACAGGTTAAAAATAATTCTGAGATCTCTTCAACAGCATATCTCAACCAAAATTACGTGGCAATTGGCCCATGGCATGCGACGATAGTTGCAGCCACATTCTATTGAAGGAGCCTTATGCGGCCATCAAACAGAGGCATATGCGGCACCATATCCTATCAGCATGATGGCTATAAATAGGAGCAACTTGAACGCTCTAAAGGATAGACTTTTCTTCTTCTACTTCACAGAGAAAGCAAACCACCCCCGGCCAATACAGAGAGAGAGCATATCGAGACGAGCGAAGAGAGAAAGTAAGCTTCCTCACCCTGTATCGGATCGTCCATGCTCTAAAGGAGACGCCATAACGCTCCTTGTCCATCGCCACACCCCAGATCAAAAAATATTGTACTTAGATTATCCACCGAGGACCTCTTTGTACTTTCTTTCATTTGTTAGTTAAATCAAGCTCTTCTAGAACCTTTGAATTTAATAGCGAACAGTGATCCGTGAAGATCTCGCAGGACACTCCATAGAGATAGTGTCACCATAATTTTAACGCGAACACAATTGTCGCAAGTTCTAAATCATGCGTCAGATAATTCTTTTTATGTTATTTCAGCTGTCTTGAGGCATACACAATTATTTTTCCACGCTGCATAAGAACACATCCTAATCTGAGCAGAGATACATTAATGTATATCTGAAATCCCTCAGGTCCATCTGGAAGAGTAAGAATTAGAGCCGAGACGAGCCGATGCTTCAGTTCCTGAAAACTTCTCTCATAGTCGTTTGTCCATTTTAATATTATTCCCTTTTGTGTGAGGCGAGTCAGAGGAGACACAATCTTCGTTAAGTTCTTTACGAATCTCTGATAGTATTTAGCCAAGCCAAGTAAACTTTTGATCTCAGTAGCTGATGTGGGTTATTTCCAGTCCACCACTGCCTCTATTTTCTTTGGGTCAAGTAATACACCATCTGCTAAAATAACATGCCCAAGAAAAGACATATTGCTCATCCAGGACTCACACTTGCTTAACTTCGCATATAACTTATATTCACGAAGTGCCTGCAATATGGCCCTTAAATGTTCAATATGAATTTCTCTATCTGTCGAGTAGATTAGGATATCATCGATGAACACGATGATGAACTTGTCTAAGAAGGGTCGGAATACTCGATTCATCATATCCATGAAAGCCGCTGGAGCATTGGTCAAACCAAAAGGCATAACCAAAAACTCGTAGTGTCCATATCTTGTACGAAAAGCCGACTTCGGAATATCATCTGGCTTTATCTTCAACTGGTGATACCCTGAACGAAGATTAATCTTTAAAAATACCGTCGCACCCTGAATTTGGACAAACATATCATCAATTTTTGGCAACATATACTTGTTCCGGAGTGTCATTTTGTTTAATTTCCGATAATCTATGCAAAGACGCATTGTGTCATCTTCCTTCTTCACAAACAGCACTGGAGCTCCCCAAGGTAAAATACTGGGACGAATTTAGCCACGATCTAGTAACTCCTGTAGTTGTGACTTAGTTCTTTCAATTCAGTAGGAGCCATCCGATACGAAACTTTTAATATCGGACGAGTATCCGAAAAGGTGTTAATACTGAACTCAATTTCTCGGTCTGGAGGCATTATAGGTATCTCCTCTGGAAATATGTCGAAAAATTCTGCTACGATTTCGGTTTCACCCGAGTCTGCGTCCTTCATCCGAGTGTCCCACATAGATGCAAGGTACCCTTCATATCCCAAATATAGCATATGCCTTGCCGTCATTATCGATACCACTATCACTGTTTTAGCCGTCGTACTACACGAATAAGAGGACTCTGCCTCACCAGGAATGTGAAACACAACTCTTTTCTCCGCACAGTAAATTTTTGCATTGCACGCCCCGAGCAATCCAAGCCCAAGATGATGTCGTAATTGGCGATGTCCAGGACTTTGTATCCAAGGACACTTACTTTCCCCCAATACAAATGTAACCATTCCTGCAAATTGAACTAGTAGAAAAATTTATTCTGGAAGGAGTGTTGACACTAAGATTCATATCTAACAGTGTCTTACAAAATTTGTGTTCGTTAGCAAATACAGATGATATGAAGCTATTCGTAGCACCATAATCAAATAGTATACGAGTAGGTGTAATGACCCGTTTCGTTCAAGCGGACCACCGATTCAAACGGCGCAAGTACAACGACCTGACCCGCTTTGCTCAGCGAGAAGAATCATTTGAGACAAAAGATTTTCAGACTTGGTCCCTCATGAGTTCAGACTTAGACTTTCAAAGGCTCGCTTGGAGTATCGCTCAACCGAGGCGAATCATCAATAATGTGGGTGGCTACGATAAATTTGTCTTTGCTTAGCCAGTACACTTAAAATATGGACGATACATACTAGTCGCTAGGTGAATCATCCATTGCATACTAATAAAGAATACAACACACCTAGATAAGAGAATAATTTTATCTTGTATTGCTTGTGTTATAACATGGAAATAAAATTTGGCTTATAACTTGGACCCTCGTATGCTACCTCTGCTTTGTGCAAGTAGACTCCGCTATGCCTCGAGTAGATGATTATATACTCTTCGTAGTGCACTGTTTCACTTGTTTACACTGATCGTCCCCTAGATTATGTCGCTCGGTATGTCCCTATACGGCTTCACTCCTCGCACTACCCCTTAAGCCGTGCCAACGTAAATGCTTATGTTTCATATAAATGCTTGCTTTCCTTCTTACATTGTAGCTTGTACTCGTTACCTCATTTCAATGCTTGCCACAATCAAGTAATACTATCTGTATCGTGCAGCCTTTCGTGTGCGAGCAGGGTGGCGTCTCCGCTAACGCCGCACCATCCTTGCTCAAAAGGCTGATAGTCACATATACTGAACGGGATAGCTTGTAGCACACTGTGTACTTTTATTGCATATCATCCTCGTCAAAGACTATAACTCGTCCTTTGTGGCTATGCCAGCGACTCATGTTCATATAGATAAGTCATCCTCGCTTAGCGACAATCCGTGTGCGAGTCATTGTATCATGCCTAGTAAATCTGGATCACCTGAGCGGATATGAGTATAACACACTTATACATAATTGAACACTTGAACATCTTCTACAATACTTCTAGATAATCCGTATAACTCGTGTACCTAAAATAAAATCTCGCTCATGACACTCGTGTTTGCTTATGTATTTTCCTTGTATTTTATTATGTATATTCTTGTTCTTGGTTTAACTTGGTTTGCCTTGGACAGGAAAGGACGAATGGTTTCGTGTTACTCTTATATCGTACGGCGCACTGCCACACGAGTTAGGCTTTTCATTATGCCATGGAACTGATCCTAAGGTAAGACTAGAAAGATAACTTAATAGATGGTGCATGAAACCCATATAACGTGTTTAAAATTGTCGAGCGGGCGAGAAGCCTCCCCACTAGTGCATTCATATACTGATAACCCACTAAATTGCTTGCAGGGTGCAGGATGTAGCGCCCCGTTCTCCCGGTGCGGAGATCGCGGCTAAGAAATACAAGACGGTATCGTTCGATCGGGATAGATTGAATTAAGAACTCGTCCTCGTTATGGATTTGTTTCTTCGGAATCGATTCCCATATTCAGTGGACTGCGCCCCAAGGATCGGCTTAGCGGCAGAGTCAGGAGGAACCTCTCCGCTGCTATCTTTTATTGCCTCGGTTTTCGATGTCGCTTGTTACTTTCGTGCTTTGAGTTGGTTTTGGGATTTGCTTGTTTTCCTTGAACGGTTTCGATGGTTTTCATTGTTTTCGTTCATTGATTTGCACTTCTATTCCGAGATTGGAAAGAGAGGAAGAAGTATTAATCGAGCTGTTCGTGTGCAGGTGAACTAGCAGTAGGTGGCTTGCGAACGGAGTCGTGAAGCGCCTCTTTCCTTCTTCTTTCCAATCATCTAAGTGGGTGGCTACCAACCCGATTAGCTAGCCCTGCTTCCAAGCTTCACTCCTTGTCCCGATCTAACGATACCAAATAATAATAAAAGAAACCAAGATAAAAGAAAATAGACTTGGTTATTACTGCTTGTCAATCAAACTCGTGAACGATTACTTACTTGCATGCTTGTTCGTTCGGGATATTCATCATATGCATCAATTTTAGTTAGAATATATCTTCTTCTATAATTGTGCTATCAATGCATTATATCTATGCATTCCTCGTGTTGCCTCTACTGCATGAATGGATAACTTAACTAAACATCGTGTGTTCGATCATGGACAACTTGTGCACAAGGGTATAAGTTCTGCGGACGGTCGCTGGGGCACTGGCACCGATCCGATCCGGGCGGAACTTCGTGTGTAGTCATCGTGTGCGGACTGGATAGCTTGCAACGCATCGTGTGTTATCATGTATCCATTATGAGCTCTCGTTGCATGCTATCCTAGTCCATGACTAGTCCAAAATGGCTACCAAGCCAGTGATCACCTGTGGCATAGTCATCGTGTGCGGACTGGACGGCTTGCAACGCCTCGTGTGTTTATCGTTGCATCCTATCCTTGTCCATGACTATTTCTGTCACGACCCGCACCCGGAAGTTCGGGCACGAGTGCGTGGGTACGTCCAGCCTACGCCGCAGAATCGGCGGTAGTACGCTGTCTAGGTCAAATCCACACTTAACTAAACTAGCTCATCCACAATTAACATAAGCAATATAATAATGAGAAAGAAAACTTAAGATTGCAACTGAAATAAATGTGACAACAGATTCAAATGTTTAATACAGGAATCAAGAATGAAATCGGGGACAAACCCGATTAAATAAGATAAGAACAGAAATAAAAGATAGCTACGGCTAACTACTCTGCAGCAGGGGTCTCCTGGGTAGGATCTGGCTCCTCACAGGTATCAACTGTATCCTCATAGGGACCATAATAAGTAGGGCAAGTTCTCATCATCACCTAAACAACGGATCCAGTCAGGAAAGGAGCAAAGTACACAGTGCACAACAAAATTAAACTAAATATTTATGACAATTAAATTGAGTATCATATTGAGAACATTGCATAAAGGAAACATCAATATTTCAGAGTTTAATGTTATAAGCAGGAATATGAGAAAAGCAGGAAATAAATGAGACAGAAAATGAACTACAACAGTCAGCAAGAGATATAACAAGACTAGAAACTATGTGTGTGAACTTGTGTATTTAGAATACATAGTTGGCATGTAGGGGCTTATAAGGCTAATCTGGCCGTCCTAGACGGCTATTAAACAATGCAATCGAGATCTGGCTGATGGACAGTCGTGTGCCAACAGCTATTAAACAATCCTTAGGGGAAGGGTAAACTACATGCCTCCTAGTATTCTCCCACCCGATATGTAAACAAGACATGAATTCCAATATTCAAGACATGAGATACAGTATTCTAGCACTACGTGAAATCAGCAAGGGTACTAGTAGAGCAGGGAATTAATTATCACAATATAAAGATTAACTTGAAGTGCAGGTACTTGCCTGTTGTTTGGATCCGATTAAATGTTCTAGGGGAAGTTTCCAGAGATGAGTCCAAAAGCTGAAATAGACGTTACCATCACGCTCAGAAGATATCAAATAGATGAAAACGCCTGCTCTTGGGTCCAATTTGGAGACAAGGGCAGAAACGGTAATTTTGGGTCAAAACGGGGTCCGCCGGTGGGCCCGCTTTGCACCGAAAAGCGTGTCCGGGTCAACGGTCTCCAAATTCACCAAACTTAGTGTCAACAGGTCAGGAACGCTGATACGAACCCAACGGAACTTCCAGATTTGGATTCCGATGAGCCGATCACGAAATCGCCCGTCGAGCGGGGCCTGTGGGGCCCACGACACGCGATTTCGTCAACGTTCTCAGAATCGAACCAAATTTGACCCACAGGACCAGTGTATCGCTACGAATCCGATGGCGCAAGTTTCGTCTCGATCTGACGAGTGTACAAGAAGTTAGGGTGAATTGCAGAAATTGCGGATACGGGGCGATGTCCGCGGATACGCGTTGATTCCGGTGTGCACGCACACCCGAATCAGCTTCCGCGAAAACTCACACGTCCGTATCGACGCTGCGCACGTATCTGTGAAGACCGCGCGCGACCAAGTCGTCCCGTTTGGCGGGACGTACTCAGTTCCGGGGTGAAACAGGGTCTGGTTTTTCCTGTTTTTGGATCGCGGTGTGCGATCACCACAGGACGCGGTGCCCCGAACAGTTTGTCCGGACACCGAGAGGGTCATACAGGCTTCACAACGCAATTTGCAGAATTGAAAACGGAGCTACGAGGCGAAAGTTATGAGTACCTGAACAGGGCTCGAAACCGGGGCTGAAATCGTGTCCGTGTCGTGTCCGACACGACACTGGCCGATCCGATTCAGGGGAACTAGGGTTCAGGTGAAACCCGGCGAGGATTGCGGCGGGGCCGGCCGGAGGCTGAGGCGACGCTGCTGGGGAGGAGCTGGGGCGGCTCGGGGCGGCGTCGCCGGGAACGGGCGGAGCCGACCGGAGGCACGGCGAGGCTGGCCGGATCGAGCGAGAGGAGGAAGAGAAAGGTGAGGGGAGGCCGGAGGCTGCTGGTGCGGTGGCGCGGCGAGGGCGAGGGAATCCGCGGCGGCGTCTCGGCGAGGCGCTGGAGGCTGTCCGGGGCTGCGGCCTCAGGCGGGCGGCGCGGTGAGCTCGGCTAGGTTTCCTGTGGGGGGTCGACTGGGGGAGAAGAGGGAAGGGGAGGCGGGTTTTATAGGGAGAGAGGGGACTGGGCGAGGCCGTGATAGGCGGAGGGAGAGGGGGATCGTGGCGAGTGGAGCGGCGGTTCGACGCGGGCTCCGGCGACGTGGCCGGAGCCGCCGGCGAGAAACTCGGGGGAGAGAACGGTGAGGAAAGGGTCAGAACGGGTCGGGCGGGTTCGGGTCTGGCAGACCCGACCCGACCCGTTAGCCAACGGTTTGGGCCGGAAGTCGGGCCGCGGGCTGACTGGGCCGAGAAAAAAAAATAAAAAATAATAATAATAATAAAAATAATAATAATAATTAGTTTAAATAGTTTTTTGGTATTAAAAAATAGGTCTGAGGCCCAAAAAAATCCAGAAAAATTACCCTAAGTCCAATTTTCTATTTTACACCCAAAAATGTTATTTTCATAATATTTTAACATTATTTATTAGCAATTAAAAATCATTTATTAATTAAAAGCCTTGATTTTAATTACAGAAAATTCCCAGAAAATTCCAGAAAATTGGGAAAAATCCAAGTTTTAATAATTTGAAAATTCAGGGGGTTTACAACCTACCCAACTTACAAAAATTTCGTCCTCGAAATTTAAAATTATAGCAGGGTTCTCTCTGTCCAATCTCACTTGATTGCGGTCGCTACCCAACTTAGAATGTACCCATATATCCTCTAAGGCTGTACAACTAGTAAAGCTAGGTCCCAACTTAATAAATCATGGTATTAAATCTTTTAAGTCTGCAACAAAAACACATCACCTAGGGTATTGCCTAGTCATAAAGGGTTATCATCTAGCACTACAAATCAAACTTATCTCAAACACAGGATTTTGTCTTTCCGAAATAAGGGAAGACGAGGATCAAATAAAGAGTTTAAGGGCGTGGTGGTAGAACAGAGGTATAGGGATCAAGGCGTTTTAAAGAATTCTAATGGGATTTGTCAGGCGGGTATGGATTGAGATTATATTCTGATAGTCAATTATTCGCATGCTCGTATTAGTTCAGTTATATAACTGATACGATATGCTCAGCATGTCTAGGTCAGGTATATTTGTCTACTAATCACTACGTATCTCAATCCACGTAAAGTAGTCGTGCGAAGTACGAATCAAAATGCACTAAGGTTGATCAGACCGTAATACACTGATTCTGAATAGACACTGGTATTAGTGTACGCGTCCAATAATACATGTGTCATGAACAAGCCTGATAAAGAGTAAGCTTGCAAAACTAGGCTATAGAATAGCAGCATAAACAAAGTACATCAAAATCAAGTGCGCTAGATGATGATGAAAGGAGGTACAAAATTTAAATTTCACAAAATAAGCAAAATAACAGAAGATTCTACAATCTCTACAGTTATTAAATATAAAAGCATACCAGGTTATTAGCAAGTTCAAAATTTCTAGGTTGGGGCTGAGGTCACGAACCAATAGGCGCGAGCTAAACAATAATAGAAAGGCAGCTAAAAGAAATCACTTACGCGCATTAGTGACTCTAAGAGTCTGCACGTTCTCCATGATCATCGCGTAAGCTTGGAATAACGGCACAGTTCTTCACTCGATGTGCTGCTGATCCACAATACAGACAGGTACCTAGTCTCTTTCTACAATCCTTCCAAATGTGACCCTATTTTCGACAATAGCCACAAATGGGAACTCGTTTGTTCTGCCCTTGGGTTGGATTCATCTGGGGTCGTTTTGCAGCTCTTTCCTGTTGTACGTGGTCGGGTGCTGACGCATACGGCCGCTTCCGGCTGGACTCGATCCTTGTGGTGCACTCCACAGGTTGCGCTGCAGTAAGAACGCCCTCGTCGAAGGTAATTGCATTTGAACTGCTTGGCTTCCGTGACTCCGAGCTAATTTTGTCGATGAAGTTCTCCGCCTGGCGTTGTTGAGATTCTTGTTGAACCTTCTGATAGGCTTGCATCATTGCGTAGAACATGCAGAACATCTGTTGTTCGTCCATAGGCGGTCCCAGTGGGAAGGAAGGCATCGGTGGAGTAGGCTGACTTGCTTGACTGCCTTGCGATGATTGGACGACTGGTATCACATTGTCTTCTTGGGTAGCCACAACGGCTTGTGGTATTTCGGTGTGAGCCTCGTTGCTGGCTGGTGGGTCCATTTCCTGCATTCACAATAACCGATAAGAGGCGCACAGAAATCAAGGCAGGATGCAAGTCAATAAAATGATTCGGAACCGGTATGAATATCAAGAACGATTCAATCAAGTGGATGAGCTTTTCCTAAAATCCTCAATCTTATTGCAGGCCTGTTCGGTCCCTAAGTTGAAACCGAACAATTTAGTCGTTTGACCTGCATGGGCCACCACAAAAACGTGTCACGACCCGCACCCGGAAGTTCGGGCACGAGTGCGTGGGTACGTCCAGCCTACGCCGCAGAATCGGCGGTAGTACGCTGTCTAGGTCAAATCCACACTTAACTAAACTAGCTCATCCACAATTAACATAAGCAAGATAATAATGAGAAAGAAAACTTAAGATTGCAACTGAAATAAATGTGACAACAGATTCAAATGTTTAATACAGGAATCAAGAATGAAATCGGGGACAAACCCGATTAAATAAGATAAGAACAGAAATAAAAGATAGCTACGGCTAACTACTCTGCAGCAGGGGTCTCCTGGGTAGGATCTGGCTCCTCACAGGTATCAACTGTATCCTCATAGGGACCATAATAAGTAGGGCAAGTTCTCATCATCACCTAAACAACGGATCCAGTCAGGAAAGGAGCAAAGTACACAGTGCACAACAAAATTAAACTAAATATTTATGACAATTAAATTGAGTATCATATTGAGAACATTGCATAAAGGAAACATCAATATTTCAGAGTTTAATGTTATAAGCAGGAATATGAGAAAAGCAGGAAATAAATGAGACAGAAAATGAACTACAACAGTCAGCAAGAGATATAACAAGACTAGAAACTATGTGTGTGAACTTGTGTATTTAGAATACATAGTTGGCATGTAGGGGCTTATAAGGCTAATCTGGCCGTCCTAGACGGCTATTAAACAATGCAATCGAGATCTGGCTGATGGACAGTCGTGTGCCAACAGCTATTAAACAATCCTTAGGGGAAGGGTAAACTACATGCCTCCTAGTATTCTCCCACCCGATATGTAAACAAGACATGAATTCCAATATTCAAGACATGAGATACAGTATTCTAGCACTACGTGAAATCAGCAAGGGTACTAGTAGAGCAGGGAATTAATTATCACAATATAAAGATTAACTTGAAGTGCAGGTACTTGCCTGTTGTTTGGATCCGATTAAATGTTCTAGGGGAAGTTTCCAGAGATGAGTCCAAAAGCTGAAATAGACGTTACCATCACGCTCAGAAGATATCAAATAGATGAAAATGCCTGCTCTTGGGTCCAATTTGGAGACAAGGGCAGAAACGGTAATTTCGGGTCAAAACGGGGTCCGCCGGTGGGCCCGCTTTGCACCGAAAAGCGTGTCCGGGTCAACGGTCTCCAAATTCACCAAACTTAGTGTCAACAGGTCAGGAACGCTGATACGAACCCAACGGAACTTCCAGATTTGGATTCCGATGAGCCGATCACGAAATCGCCCGTCGAGCGGGGCCTGTGGGGCCCACGACACGCGATTTCGTCAACGTTCTCAGAATCGAACCAAACTTGACCCACAGGACCAGTGTATCGCTACGAGTCCGATGGCGCAAGTTTCGTCTCGATCTGACGAGTGTACAAGAAGTTAGGGTGAATTGCAGAAATTGCGGATACGGGGCGATGTCCGCGGATACGCGTTGATTCCGGTGTGCACGCACACCCGAATCAGCTTCCGCGAAAACTCACACGTCCGTATCGACGCTGCGCACGTATCTGTGAAGACCGCGCGCGACCAAGTCGTCCCGTTTGGCGGGACGTACTCAGTTCCGGGGTGAAACAGGGTCTGGTTTTTCCTGTTTTTGGATCGCGGTGTGCGATCACCACAGGACGCGGTGCCCCGAACAATTTGTCCGGACACCGAGAGGGTCATACAGGCTTCACAACGCAATTTGCAGAATTGAAAACGGAGCTACGAGGCGAAAGTTATGAGTACCTGAACAGGGCTCGAAACCGGGGCTGAAATCGTGTCCGTGTCGTATCCGACACGACACTGGCCGATCCGATTCAGGGGAACTAGGGTTCAGGTGAAACCCGGCGAGGATTGCGGCGGGGCCGGCCGGAGGCTGAGGCGACGCTGCTGGGGAGGAGCTGGGGCGGCTCGGGGCGGCGTCGCCGGGAACGGGCGGAGCCGACCGGAGGCACGGCGAGGCTGGCCGGATCGAGCGAGAGGAGGAAGAGAAAGGTGAGGGGAGGCCGGAGGCTGCTGGTGCGGTGGCGCGGCGAGGGCGAGGGAATCCGCGGCGGCGTCTCGGCGAGGCGCTGGAGGCTGTCCGGGGCTGCGGCCTCAGGCGGGCGGCGCGGTGAGCTCGGCTAGGTTTCCGGTGGGGGGTCGACTGGGGGAGAAGAGGGAAGGGGAGGCGGGTTTTATAGGGAGAGAGGGGACTGGGCGAGGCCGTGATAGGCGAAGGGAGAGGGGGATCGTGGCGAGTGGAGCGGCGGTTCGACGCGGGCTCCGGCGACGTGGCCGGAGCCGCCGGCGAGAAACTCGGGGGAGAGAACGGTGAGGAAAGGGTCAGAACGGGTCGGGCGGGTTCGGGTCTGGCAGACCCGACCCGACCCGTTAGCCAACGGTTTGGGCCGGAAGTCGGGCCGCGGGCTGACTGGGCCGAGAAAAAAAAATAAAAAATAATAATAATAATAAAAATAATAATAATAATTAGTTTAAATAGTTTTTTGGTATTAAAAAATAGGTCTGAGGCCCAAAAAAATCCAGAAAAATTACCCTAAGTCCAATTTTCTATTTTACACCCAAAAATGTTATTTTCATAATATTTTAACATTATTTATTAGCAATTAAAAATCATTTATTAATTAAAAGCCTTGATTTTAATTACAGAAAATTCCCAGAAAATTCCAGAAAATTGGGAAAAATCCAAGTTTTAATAATTTGAAAATTCAGGGGGTTTACAATTTCTACCTTATATATTTAAACCTGTTGCATACTAACTTGTGTCTCCGTGGCAGGGAAGGCAAGGTAAGTATTGTGCAGGTCATTCAGACGGGCAGATAAAATCTACCGAACGGTGGCACGTTCATTTCAGTAAATTCTATATGCTGCTTACTTGTAAATAAACTAAGGCAAGATAGAAACCCACAAATATGCATGCTTCACTAAACAACGTGTTGATTGGTATAGTCAGGCTAGCTCGCCTTCACCAGCATGTTTCGATATGCTGACCCTCGTTGAAACAGGTTCTCCGCACCAAGGCGAACCGAGCGAGGAGCCGAAGTCGTCTTCCCGATCCAGTCCAACTGTTGGCGCATCTTCACCATGCCTCGAAGCCTTTTGAAGCCAGAAGCTGCAACTCTTCATACACAAATGCAGCTCCGTGGCAAAGCCGTCCTCCAGCCTAGAGGTCTTTATCGTTTTGAGTTTATAAAAGGATGTAATGTACAGGACTGCTATATCATTTTGAGTCAACCCTTTTGTAAGCCGTTCGGCATATTAGCTGACTCATTCAGGAGTTTGTAATAGATGTTCATTATCAATAAAGAGAACTTTTCTATGTTTCAAATCTGTGTTTCAATTTATCTGCGTACTCTGAATATGTGCTTGTTATGCAAATCATTAAAGCCTTGTACGGGCGCAACTCCAGGCCCGCACGGCGGTCACGATTCGGGGGATGCCTCAAGTGATTCTACGGAATTGGGTCGTGACATAGTGGTATCAGAGCACAGATTCAAAGTTCCTTAGACTTCATGCTAGAAAAGTTCCTTTAATGATCAAAATTCCTGTGCGAACTCTTGAACTCGCTAGGCCAAAATGAGATACGTTCATGCAATAAGTCCATAATACATTATGATCCTAATGTAATTTACCTTCTTTTGAAGGAATGGATCCAGCGCAATCTGCAGCGCAACCACTGAACGAAACACAAGAAAGCAGTTCGGGTACTTCGGGAAGCTCTCGGAGCCAACGAGGCATGTCTCAAGTCGACCCGCTTGAGCGGGTAATGCAAATGTTAAAATTGCAACGACAACGAGACGATGCTCGCCAAGCCAAGCTCGAAAGTAATCTAGAGACACGATTCTCAGTCCAACAAAAGCAGGTAGATGCCCTACAACAAATCGTTCAGACTTTGGCTGCCAACCATTCCGCCGCAACAGCAGCGACTCCGGTGGAACAGCCCGTGCTTGAAGTGGAGACGCCTCAAATTCTAAGGCCGAGGGACGTGACTGCCTTCAACTTGGGCCATTTCAAGAAAGTCTGCAACACCCGATTCAACGGGACTGAGGACCCAGTGGTATCTCTAGATTGGCTAGCCGAGCTCGAAGATCACTTCACTCTGCTAGAGGTCCCCGAAGATAAGCGCGTCGCCTGCGCGCAACTACAGCTCCGCCTCAACGCACACGATTGGTGGGACGTGCATCGACGATCTCTCCAATTTGATCACGGAGAGGAGGCGATCTCGTGGACGACCTTTCGTGCCGTGTTCGAAGAGGAGTTTATACCCCCTCCAGTACAACGTCAAATGGAAAATGATTTCGTGCAACTGAGGCAGGGTAGTATGACGGTGAAGCAGTACTCCGTCGAATTCAACCGACTCTTCAAATTCGCTAGGGCCTATTTACTTGATGCAGCGAGTCGAGCCAGAAGGTTTGAAGGTGGACTACGCCCTGCCATCCATTCGCACGTGGTCAATAATCAGTATGGGACAATGCGTGAAGTCATGAATCATGCCCTATCTCTCGAACCGTAGTATCCTCATGTTTCCACCGGCGCTGTGCATACCTACAATCACAAACGCCAAGGCAACGATAGAGGAAACACCGCTGTAAAGCGTCCTAACCACGGCGGTTCCCGGAGAGGAAATCAAGAATGGTGTAACTTCTGTAAGAAATCTGGGCACACCATTAATCAATGTCGTAAGAGACTTGGGTTATGTCTTGCTTGTGGCAATCTAGGCCATGCCATAAATTCCTGCCCGAACCTTCCTGATCATCGTTCTCGACGAGAAAATCCCTAATGGTAAGCATTGTTCTTAAGTTTCGGGACGAAACTTCCAATTAGTTGGGTAGGATGTAGCGCCCCGTTCTCCCGGTGCGGAGATCGCGGCTAAGAAACACAAGACGGTATCGTTCGATCGGGATAGATTGAATTAAGAACTCGTCCTCGTTATGGATTTGTTTCTTCGGAATCGATTCTCATATTCAGTGGACTGCGCCCCAAGGATCGACTTAGCGGCAGAGTCAGGAGGGACCTCTCCGCTGCTATCTTTTATTGCCTCGGTTTTCGATGTCGCTTGTTACTTTCGTGCTTTGAGTTAGTTTTGGGATTTGCTTGTTTTCCTTGAACGGTTTCGATAGTTTTTATTGTTTTCGTTCATTGACTTGCACTTCTATTCCGAGATTGGAAAGAGAGAAAGAAGTATTAATCGAGCTATTCGTGTGCAGGTGAACGAGCAGTAGGTGGCTTGCGAACGGAGTCGTGAAGCGCCTCTTTCCTTCTTCTTTCCAATCATCTAAGTGAGTGGCTACCAACCCGATTAGCTAGCCCTGCTTCCAAGCTTCACTCCTTGTCCCGATCTAACGATACCAAATAATAATAAAAGAAACCAAGATAAAAGAAAATAGACTTAGTTATTACTGCTTGTCAATCAAACTCGTGAACGGTTACTTACTTGCATGCTTGTTCGTTCGGGATATTCATCATATGCATCAATTTTAGTTAGAATATATCTTCTTCTATAATTGTGCTATCAATGCATTATATCTATGCATTCCTCGTATTGCCTCTACTGCGTGAATGGATAACTTAACTAAACATCGTGTGTTCGATCATGGACAACTTGTGCACAAGGGTATAAGTTCTGCGGACGGTCGCTGGGGCACTGGCACCGATCCGATCCGGGCGGAACTTCGTGTGTAGTCATCGTGTGCGGACTGGATAGCTTGCAACGTATCGTGTGTTATCGTGTATCCATTATGAGCTCTCGTTGCATGCTATCCTAGTCCATGACTAGTCCAAAATGGCTACCAAGCCAGTGATCACCTGTGGCATAGTCATCGTGTGCGGACTGGACGGCTTGCAATGCCTCGTGTGTTTATCGTTGCATCCTATCCTTGTCCATGACTATTTCCACCTTATATATTTAAAGCTGTTGCATACTAACTTGTGTCTCCGTGGCAGGGAAGGCAAGGTAAGTATTGTGCAGGTCATTCAGACGGGCAGATAAAATCCACCGAACGGTGGCACATTCATTTCAGTAAATTCTATATGCTGCTTACTTGTAAATGAACTAAGGCAAGATAGAAACCCACAAATATGCATGCTTCACTAAACAACGTGTTGATTGGTATAGTCAGGCTAGCTCGCCTTCACCAGCATATTTCGATATGCTGACCCTCGTTGAAACAGGTTCTCCGCACCAAGGCGAACCGAGCGAGGAGCCGAAGTCGTCTTCCCGATCCAGTCCAACTGTTGGCGCATCTTCACCGCGTCTCGAAGCCTTTTGAAGCCAGAAGCTGCAACTCTTCATACACAAATGCAGCTCCGTGGCAAAGCCGTCCTCCAGCCTAGAGGTCTTTATCGTTTTGAGTTTATAAAAGGATGTAATGTACAGGACTGCTATCTCATTTTGAGTCAACCCTTTTGTAAGCCGTTCGGCATATTAGCTGACTCGTTCAGGAGTTTGTAATAGATGTTCATTATCAATAAAGAGAACTTTTCTATGTTTCAAATCTGTGTTTCAATTTATCTGCGTACTCTGAATATGTGCTTGTTATGCAAATCATTAAAGCCTTGTGCGGGCGCAACTCCAGGCCCGCACGGTGGTCACGATTCGGGGGACGCCTCAAGTGATTCTACGGAATTGGGTCGTGACACAGGAGAACCTCGTTCGGTGCGAAAACCCCCTTCGTGCGAGCTAAGGCGTATAGTTCACTCTCGAGCCTTGGAGCGTTGCGTCCGGAACTGAAGCACATATACAAGACATAATATTGGAACATCGCCTATGTACCATTCCATAAATGTAGTCACTTGGCACGCTTTTATTGTTTCAAGAGATAGGGCTTGAGGGACTTGTAATCTCGGCCTAGCGTGGCTTGTAATACTTGTTCAATATCAATAAAGAGCTTGTTTTACTTTTATACTTGTGTTATTCAATGCTTTCGCTATTGACGATTCTATGAAATTGTTACCAATCTCCTGTTCGTTTCTTATTCCGCTACATTTTGGACTATATGTGCGACTATGTGGCTTAGATATTTTACCGCCTGTTCGTATCATGGCCTTACATGGGCGGAGTTTGTGTTCGTGCGAGATCACGTCCAGATGGAAAATATCGTCCCATGGGAGCGCTGGTGCGGTGATTCACGTCCAGCGGGTACGGCCGATTACCTACGGGAGATCGGGATATGACATATTGGTATCAGAGCATGGCTTTACGCCTTTGGACTTCTTATCAATTTTCTCAGTTTCGAAAGCTCGTTCGTGGGTTATGTGCATACACTCTCTCTCAATATCCCAATGAGATATTCTATACAACGAGTATAAATACTTTCAAAAAGTGTATATGATTGATATGATTGCTTGAACTGGATAGGAATGCAAAGACCCTTATTCCAACATGTATTAGACTTTAAAGAAATAGACTCGTGCTAAAATTTGTAAGTTATGTGCAAACCCGAATACCTATACATGATTACCCAACTGGATAGTGTACGAGATAGAATATCGTTCGGACGGTTAGCTATGCACACAGCCTTTCGGCTAAGTTGTGTTGTGTATCGCACGCCAAGACCCTTTTGGTGTGAGCTAGTTGCGAGCGAGATTGGGATATCGTTCAGAAAAAGATAAGTCAGACTTAGAATGGCAACGATAGAAATATTATCAGATTATCGCTAAGGCGAATATAATGAATTGTGCTTGGATTTTAAGAAATATCTCAAACAGTATTTCGTGTCAGCAGATACAAATCAGATATGGTTTACTTGGATGACTATCAATAGGATATATACGAGACTAAGATTTATCTGGCGATGCTTAGGTATTGTGCATGAATTCTAAGGAATGACTTGGTGAATACGCTAGCGAGTGATGCGAACACCGATTGAAGATTTAATTATGTGACTCAAATCCTGAGTGGTGTATGGATCATTTTGGAAAATGTTCAAACAAATTCAGAGATCTCGTCCGATAGTTGGTTTGAACAATTGAGAATATCTTAAACAAGTGATATGTCTTATATCGAATAGGGATTCAAGGAAATAAAATCGATATCTTGGTCAAAGAAACTTGGTGGAAACTTGATGGATCGTACGAGCGATTTCAAATTGAATCAAATAGATTGAACTTGAGTAGAATATCGCTCGATAGAAGTTAGCCTGAGAAAGGAATATTGTGGTTCGATGAAAGAGATAAGCGATAACGGATTTGATCTGAAGTTTGGAAGAACGATCTTGAATCAAGTTCGAAAGATAACTCTCAACAATCAGGCCCGACCGAGAACGATGATACTGCGGGAGCGCTGACGTGGTAATTTTGAGTCCGACGGGGATGAACGAACTCACGGAAACATGCTCGATGATTATTCAAACAAACTCGATGACTGGAATGTGTCAAAAGTGGATAGACTTTGGCTTGAATATATGAACTTAGTTATTTGAGGAATGCCATAAGTAGAGTATGGATTTATCAAACAATAACATTGAAGTTGGATGATTTTGCTAGACGAATTATGATCACGGCATGAACGGACATGACTTAAGGATTATATATATATATATATATATATATATATATATATATATATATATATATATATATATATATATATATATATATCTTGGATGGAACAAAGTAAAATGATAGGTGTCTCGATCATTTTGATGATAACCATAACGTTCAAAAATTTTGTCTTGTGCGAGCGTAACTCTATGCTCCTACATACGTCATGTCCGGATTAGGACGATTATCCAGCAGGAGCATTGGCGTGGTGATCTCACGTCAAGCGAGAATGATCGAACTTGTGAAAGACCGAAATGTGATAACTGATGGATCGTCTTGACTTATGGTTCGACACGATAAGACAAATTTGGGAATATAAGAGAATCAGAAGTATTTCAAGGATAAGTTAGTCTAGAACTTGGAGTAAGTCACGCTTGATAGTTTCGTAAATAGATACATAAATCGTGTTGGACGACTTGGAGTTCTGATCAAAGATTTAGAATTGAATCATGGCTTGGTGGTCTAGACTTAGAATGGATATATGGATTCTATCAAAATATATTTGAAGGAGATAGACTTACGAATTGTTAGGCTTGTCATACGACTTGGATATACCATAGATTTGACTGAACGGACACGAACCCTGTATAACGAACGTGTTAATGTGAGTATGATGATCCATGCTCGATGTTTAGAAATTTGAGTAAAACGAGCTTGGGTAGAATATCACGTACAAATAAACAATTGTTTGACCTTAGGAATTGGGACGAGCATGGTACGACAAATTTGTAATCACCCTGATTTTTCTTAAATTTTATAAAACAATTTTCCACATTTTTCTGTAATTGTCGGGAATTAAAACTAAGATATTTTGTGACTAAATAATTTTTAAATAATATTAATTAATATTAAAATATTATGAAAATAATATTTTATGGGGTAAAATAGAAAACCGGACATAGGATAATTTTCTGCGAATTTATTGGACTCCGGAAGCATTTTTAAAGCCCTAGAAACTAAGTTGCAATTATTTAATTTAGGTGCCCTCACCCTATTGGCCATGACCAAATGGAGAGCCTACCTTGGGTTGACCGTAGTCAACATTTTCCTTCCCTCCTTTACATGAAGAAAATCAAGTCTTCATATTAAATCCTAGCCCTTTATTTTAATTGCGAACATCTCCACCCTCCATCCAATGCACCTCTCCCTATAAAGCCATCACCCTCACCCTCACAACTCCCAAGCCAGCCCTAATCCCAAGAAACCTAGAAAACCCTCCACTACTTTCTCTCTCCTCCTTCCTCAAAAAAAACCACAGCCAACATCCCTCTTCTTCTTCTCCTTCCTTTATTCCTCTTCTTCAGCCTTTCTTCCTCCTAGGAGTTTACTCCGGCCGACATACTTCCATCCGGCCGATTGATCCCCGCCTACTGCCACACTTCCCCGACCGTCGGCCTGTACTCCCCCAACCGCTCCGGCCCCCGCGGCTGTCCCTGACCAACTGTGCAGCCAGCCCATGACCGCTCCGGCTTGTTGCACTGACTCCGGCCCGGCTGACCGCTCTGGCCTGAGCAGTTTCTCCGGCCATGCTGTGAGATCCATCCGACGACACGGTGCAGTTCTTTTCCCCCGGCTCCGACCGACTGTGCAGCCCGCTCCGGCCACGGTGCAGTCTGGTCCAGCCCCGTCCCGCTGTGTAGACTTCTCCCCCGACCGGTCTGATACCGCCCCGTCCGACTTCAGACCACCCCCGTGATCCGCCCAGCCAGTGCGGCCTCCCTTTTCCGGCCATCTCCACCACCAGCTTCCACCTTCACCACCACCACCGTCCCGAGATCATCATCACCACCACTCGTCACCACCCGAACGCCGCATGCTGCCCTAGCCCCGGACGCGGCCAACCCGGACATAGCAGCGTCCCCGTGCCCCGGACACGGCAGACTCGGACCAGGACGCGATCCGGACACTCGGACACGAGAATTCAGATTTTACGGAGCCCTGTTCAGGTAACCCGTTCTCTCTCCTCGTTATTTCGTTTTCCGTTCCGTCAGTTATGTCATGTAGACTGTATAACCCTCTCGATGCCCGTGTAACCCGCTCGATGCATCGTATCCTATGGTGATCGCAAACCGCGATCCAAAAATAGGAAAACTAACGCCATATTTCACCCCGGAACTGAGTGCGCCCCGCCAAACGGGACGACTTGGTCGCACGCGGTTTTTACCGAAATATGCGTGTCGTTGATACGGACGTGCGGAATTTCGCAGAAGTTGATTTGGATATGCGTGCACACTGGAATCAACGTATATCCGCCGACAACGCCCCGTATCCGTCCTTTCTGGAACACGCTGTAACTTTGTATACACGAGTCGGATCGAGACAAAACTTGCGCCATCAGACTCGTAGCAATACGCTGGTTCTGTGACCCAAGTTTGGTTCGATTCTGAGAACGTTGACAAAATCGCGTATCGTGGGCCCCACCGGCTCCACTTGACGGGCGATTTTGTGATCGGCTCATCGGAATCCAATTCTGGAAGTTTCATTGGGTTCGTATCATTCTTCCTGACTTGTTGACACTGAGTTTGAGGAATTTGGAGACCTTTGACCCTGACACGCTTTTCGGTGCAAAGTGGCCCACATGTGGACCCTGCTTTAGCCCGAAAATATCATTTTTGCCCCTGTGTCCAAATTGGACTTAAGGACAGGCGTTTCTAGCTATTTGATATTTTTTGAGACTGTTGGTGATGTTTATTACAGCTTTTGGAGGAGTACTTACAGGATCCACTGATACATGGACAGTTGTTGGTATTCAAACCCCAGGCAAGTGTACCTTGCCAAACTCTGCAGTATTGTTACATATTTTTCTTGCTTCATTTATATTGTTGTGCATGCTTAACCTAGGACCGTGTGACTTACTTAGCGTCCGATTATTAGTCGGGTGCCAATACCGTAAGCGACGTTGTGTATTGTCATTTAGAGATGGACATTCGTGACACTATATATTCTCGTACTTGTCTTACCAAGTACACTATGACCCAGGACACTTGATACTATTCATGAGACATGATCTTCTTGAGATATTCATGGTAATTCTGTATATGATACAGGACTTGACAGAGATACTATATTCTTAGATACATTATGACTTGTTGCATTAGCTATGATCCCGCTTGACATGGACATGAGACGTTATGGTCATGAGATACATGGTTACATTGGGTGGGGAGAGACACACAGGCTACAGGCTATTTCATATATATATCTACTACTATTGTGAGGTCGTAGACTCTCGTAGCAGAGCTAGGCACATTACGTGTTATTACCGCTACTGGCTCCCCGACACAAAGCTTGTAGTGGCTCAGCCTGAGTACTCGTGATGCTCTCAACTTGTATTTCACATAGATGGTTACATACTTACCCTGTTTATTTTATTTACTATCTACACTGCATTATTTTGGCTTGTATTATCTGTACCTTGCTATGTTCCCTGAGGACCTGGATCCGAATTATGTCCCCAGAATTTGCAGACGAGATCTATCCCGAGGTATACGGGACCGTAGCAGGAGCTGATACAGGAGCTGTACCGCCATCCGAGGACGAGGTGTTAGCTGAAGACTTTTTCTGAGCATCTATGTTTCATGCTCAGTATTTACTTTATTCAGTCATTTATATTTTGGTCTGTTGAACCATTGTATCATATTTTATCGGGTTGTTCTCCGAAGCACTTTGTTGAGATTGGTTGATGATTTATATTCCTTATATTTTGTGGATCATATTTTTATCTTATGTGGATACGATTAGTTATGCCATGTTGTCGTAGACCTTATTTTACAGCTTAAGTACGCTCTGATGGATCCATTAAATTGGGTTTGTCCATCAGCGTGTGCTGTTGGCCTTTGCCACGTGTCTAGTCCCTCGGTATTTTGGGACTAGGGTGTGACATAGTTTTTGTGGTGGCCCATGCAGGTCTACGACTAAATTGTTCGGTTTCAACTTAGGGACCGAGCAAGCCTGCAATAGGAATATGATACGTTTATAGGATCTCATCCACAACTGACTATGACTTCTCCTCCTCCTTCCAATACATTTTGTTGAATAATTGCATCCTGCTTGATTCATGTGCCTTCTCATTAGTTCCTTAAGTGTAGCTTACTCTTAGAATATAGAAGTCTCTGTTGATAGAATGATAAGTAAGGTAACCTTCCTATTAAGAGTACAGCTAGGATACTGACACACCCCTAAGTAGAACGCTTAATGAACCCTAGTGTCCCTCACCTATAGAATAACTTACCATTATTTCTTGTTATAGTCATGAATGACCTAAGAGTAGTATAGGTACTACTAAGAGCTAGTTAGAGATTGACCCTAATGTTGGACCCCAGTCTTGAGGAACCAATAGAAATCCGAGATCGAATGTTAGGACTGAACCTAATGTGCATAGTGAGATAGTGCTAGGATATAGGTTCGTGTCGTGATATTAGCAGACAGTACCTCAGAGAGCCCAGAGCAACGAGTATGACATTCCCCATGAGATCATACCTTAAACACGGAGAATTGCTCGCCACCTTCACCTTAGAAAACCATGATATTATCTAGAGCCCCATATTTTAATTTTATATGTTGTTCATCTGCGACCTTAACGTTCGCTAATGCGCAACGACTAAAATATGTTCTTCTTTTCTTCGTATTTCAATTCGTGCCACCTGACACTTCTGATAGTAGGCCAAGTAATTTTATTCCTTGTTAAGGACCCATAGTTTGCTAGGATTATAGCTGTAGTCTTGAATTTGAAAATTTTGTGCTTGGTAGTTAGAAATCGATAAGTTGAGTTAATCTTGTAGATTATGATCCGATGATTATTCCTTAGTGTTAAATCACGTAATTTGTACCCCCACCTCGATACAAGTTATATTCCCTTTCCCTTGAGACTAGTACCACATAGTCCACTTGGACCATCAAGGCGGTGTAACTAAATGACATTAATTGTATGATAGCATAAGACGACGGTGTTTTCAGACAATAGAATTTAGAGGTCCTTGCCCTGTTTGGTCGACTAGCGACTTAGATAAGGAAGTTGTATGATAACTGTAGAGATTGTATAGTCTTAACTTCTTGTGGACTCGAAATATGCTGTGACTTCTTTAATCATGATCTAGCACATTTATATTTCACAACTACCTTGACTTATGCTGCTATTTTATAGCCTAGTTTTGCAAGCTTATTCTTTATCGAGCTTGTTCATGACAAATGTATTATTGGGGAGGCCCACAATAATATATTTCAGAAACAGTGTATTAAGGTCTAGCTAACCTTAGTGTGCTTGATTCGCCCTTCTTAACGCTACTTTACGTGGATTGAGATATCTAGTGATTAGTAGACGAATGAACTTGCCCTCTAGATATGTCTGAGCAGATCGTATCGGTTACATAACGGTACTAATGCGAGCATATAAATATAAATTACCAAAATAGGATTTCAATCCACAACTGCCTTGACAATTCCCATTTGAATTTTTTAAACGCCTTGATCCCGATACTTCTATTCTATTACCTCTCCCTTGAACTCTTTATTATTGATCTTCGTCTTCCCTTATTTCGGAAAGACGAAACCTCGTGCTGGGTATAAAGTTTGATACACAGAGAGTACTAGATATACCCCATAGGCCGATCACATACTTGAGGATTATTCTTTCGTAATTAAGGACCTATCATATGTGCTATGATCGGCGTTGAAGTTTTGAGGATTGAGTGACATGAGTAAATATATTAAGGAATATTTTCTTAAGGTATATAGCCTTATGTGATAGATGGGTAAATTCTAAGTTGGGTAGCAGTGCATTGTCAACTCGAGAGAAATTTTTTTTAGATTATGATCGAGCAAGATTAGAATGGGAGAGGTTCAAGCCATTATAATTTTAAGAAATTTAGAGGGATGACTAAGATGATGAGGATTAATGAATTGATATGGAGGACCCAATATTTATACCTTAAGTACATGATTTAAATTTTTGAACAATGAAGGTAGAATCATCAATTTGAATTTGGAGGATAAATATAGAATTTCAGACTTGAACATTGGTGGACTGCATTTAAATTATTTTTTAACTTGATGATTTGAATTAAGAATTAAAATTTGATGGTTGGACTACCTATCTGAAATATTGAGGATGTGAATAGAATTTAAAAAGTTGAAGCATACAAAAATTTATAAGTGAAAGTGGGAATAATATTGGACTCGGAGTACTTCTAGAGGAGATTATGATAGTTAGAGATCGTGAGGTAAAATTTATATGCGTAGTTAAATCTTGAAGATGTTATATGGATTTAATTTAAATTTGGATATGGATAATTTAGAAAAAGTGAGAAGAGATAACCATAGGTTGAATTTTGATTGGAGCAGTGGTCATCTTAACCTTGAAGTGATTGCAATGGACGTGATTAGGATTTTAATTATCGCAAGGGGATTACGATTGACTTGCCTTACGTACATGAAGGATCAATAAATTATGCCTAATTTTAATTTCGAGGACGAAATTTTTATAAGTTGGGTAGATTGTAATCACCCTGATTTTTCTTAAATTTTATAAAACAATTTTTCATATTTTTCTGTAATTGTCGGGAATTAAAACTAAGATATTTTGTGACTAAATAATTTTTAAATGATATTAATTAATATTAAAATATTATAAAAATAATATTTTATGGGGTAAAATGGAAAACCGGACATAGGATAATTTTCTGCGAATTTATTGGACTCCGAAAGTATTTTTAAAGCCCTAGAAACTAAGTTGCAATTATTTAATTTAGGTGCCCTCACCCTATTGGCCATGACCAAATGGAGAGCCTACCTTGGATTGACCGTAGTCAACATTTTCCTCCCCTCCTTTACATGAAGAAAATCAAGTTTTCATATTAAATTCTAGCCCTCTATTTTAATTGGGAACATCTCCACCCTCCATCCAATGCACCTCTCCCTATAAAGCCATCACCCTCACCCTCACAACTCCCAAGCCGGCCCTAATCCCAAGAAACCTAGAAAACCCCCCACTACTTTCTCTCTCCTCCTTCCTCAAAAAAAACCACAGCCAACATCCCTCTTCTTCTTCTCCTTCCTTTATTCCTCGTCTTCAGCCTTTCTTCCTCCTGGGAGTTTACTCCGGCCGGCCGACATACTTCCATCCGGCCGACTGATCCCCGCCTACTGCCACACTTCCCCGACCGCCGGCCTGTACTCCCCCGACCGCTCCGGCGGCTGACCGCTCCGGCCAAGCCGCTCCGGCCTCCACGGCTGTCCCTGACCGACTGTGCAGCCAGCCCGCGATCGCTCCGGCTTGTTGCACTGACTCCGGCCCGGCTGACCGCTCTGGCCTGAGCAGTTTCTCCGGCCATGCTGTGAGATCCATCCGGCGACACGGTGCAGTTCTTTTCCCCCGGCTCCGACCGACGGTGCAGCCCGCTCAGGCCACGGTGCAGTCTGGTCCAGCCCCGTCCTGCTGTGTAGACTTCTCCCCCGACCGGCCTGATACCGCCCCGTCTGACTTCAGACCACCCCCGTGATCCGCCCAGCCAGTGCGGCCTCCCTCTTTCGGCCATCTCCACCACCAGCTTCCACCTTCACCACCACCACCACCACCGTCCCGAGATCATCATCACCACCACTCGTCACCACCCGAGCGCCGCCCGCTGCCCTAGCCCCGGACGCGGCCAACCCGGACACAACAGCATCCCCGTGCCCCGGACACGGCAGACTCGGACTAGGACGTGATCCGGACACTCGGACACGAGAATTCAGATTTCACGGAGCCCTGTTCAGGTAACCCGTTCTCTCTCCTCGTTATTCCGTTTTTTGTTCCGTCAGTTGTGTCGCATAGACTGTGTAACCCTCTCGATGTCCGTGCAACCCGCTCGGTGCGTCGCGTCCTGTGGTGATCGCAAACCGCGATCCAAAAACAGAAAAACTAACGTCCTGTTTCATCCCGGAACTGAGTGCGCTCCGCCAAACGGGATGACTTGGTCGCACGCGGTCTTTACCGAAATGTGTGTGTCGTTGATACGGACGTGCAAGATTTTACAGAAGTTTATTTGGATATGCGTGAACACCGGAATCAACGCGTATCCGCCGACAACGCCCCGTATCCGTCCTTTCTGGAACACATTGTAACTTTGTGTACACGCGTCAGATTGAGACGAAACTTGTGCCATCGGACTCGTAGCAATACGCTGGTCCTGTGACCCAAGTTTGGTTCGATTATGAGAACGTTGACAAAATCGCGTATCGTGGGCCCCACCGGCTCTACTTGACGGGCGATTTTGTGATCGGCTCATCGGAATCCAATTCTGGAAGTTTCGTTGGGTTCGTATCATCGTTCCTGACTTGTTGACACTGAGTTTGAGAAATTTGGAGATCTTTGACCCTGACACGCTTTTCGGTGCAAAGTGGCCCCATGTGGACCAAGCTTTGGCCCAGAAATGTCATTTTTGCCCCTGTGTCCAAATTGGACTTAAGGACAGGCGTTTCTAGCTATTTGATATTTTCTGAGATTGTTGGTGATGTTTATTACAGCTTTTGGAGGAGTACCTACAGGATCCACTGATACAGGGACAGTTGTTGGTATTCAAACTCCAGGCAAGTGTACCTTGCCAAACTCTACAGTATTGTTACATATTTTTCTTGCTTCATTTATATTGTTGTGCATGCTTAACCTAGGACCGTGTAACTTACTTAGCGTCCGATTATTAGTCGGGTGCCAACACCGTAAGTGTCACGCCCCAAACTCCCGCAAGCCCAATAGTCCCCGCTGAACGTGAAATCACCACGTTACAGCTCTCCCGCGGGACAATCGTTCTATTCGGGATGTGATGCCGTACGAGCCTGGAGTTGCGCTCGTACAAGGCGATGTTGTTAAACACGAAAGTTATCATCGAAACAACCAAGTTACAGCGGAAGCCAATTGTGTACCAAGCACACATCAGAGTATACGCAGCGAAGCTCACGATAGGGTCCAAATGAGATGCCCCGAGTCAATGCCACGAAGGCGATGCCACGGAGACGATGAAATAACTCTTGCTCTTTCTCTAGCCCACAAAGGCACTTACAGTTCATACATCTTGTCCCGTATATCCAAGCAGCGCCACTACGCCTGTGTACCTGAAATATTGCCCACAAACGTGGGTCAGTACACAACCGTACTGGTGAGCGGGGTAACCCACTCGTCTAAGCCGACACTAAGTAAAGTAGTGAATGCACACAGTTATATGGTGATCTTTCTAGTTGAATCCTAGATTCTTTTCATGGCATATGGATGACATGTTAAGGAAAGCAGTAAAGCAGTTTAAGCATGCAAGCATTCATTCTCAAACCAAACGACAAGCAGTTTATATATAGCCGACCCGTCTAACTCAATGCCATCGTTTGCACGATAACATATCGAACCATCAGACTCGCCTCAATATCCATCCTCAACCGAAGTTATATATTCCCATCTCGAATGCACACTCTTGCCGAGGCAAGGTGGCCGCCCCTACACGATGCACAAACCAACGAAAGAAAAGCAAGCCAACTCTTATCTATATGAAGTCACTGGCCAAGCCATAAAGGACATATCTCAAGCATTACGGCGCGCCCTATCAGCCCGGGTAGCAAGCCCCGCTGGAGGTCCCGCAATGCACCGCGCCAAAGCACGAATCAATATTTCCCTCCGGATTGAAACGGCTCCAGTGCCCCGGATAAAAACCGTTTCAAGGAAATCAACACCCTGTGCACCCAGGTTGTCCGTGACATGCAAAAAGGTAGGTGAGGCGAGAGGATCGAACATTCTCGCCCCACCAAGCGATCCTAAACTCGTTCCATCGATAAACCCAACCGAAGCATCCAAATCTCGGCCTCAGGATTTAATCCCAAGGCACCAAAATCCACAGTGTTTCACATTGCCGCTTTACAGCAATGTATTCCGAAATGGTGCAACACCCATGCTCAAAGCCAACCCATGGCACAATGCCGTTTCAGTGGCACAATGCCCCATTCGTGGCACAATGCCCCATCAAGCGGCACCATACCCTCGCCGATGCAGTTGTTCGGTTTCGAACCACAACTGCTCGCTTTGCAAGACAAAGCGACCCAGTAATACTCGTACACGGATGCACGCTCGCTCGCCCGAATTCCCGATATTCTCGATATTCCCATTGCCTCAATTGTATCATTCCAACTTATATATTTCCGACCGTCCAAGCATAATCCCAAGTAATCCAACCGACCGCCTCAAATGAATAATCCAGCTATCGTATCCAACTATCCAACGCGTAAACCATTCAAGCCACAATCCTACCAAGCCAACGACGCACACTCTATGCACGCCTCAGTGTAGTGCTTCCCGATGTTTCAGCCCAAGTGTACAAGCCATTACGTGTTTTCCATATTATTAGGCATGAAGGAGTAGAGGAGAAGGGAAAGAGCCCACTCACATTGTTTGAATCCGTTAGGCATCCTGTCCTGCCGATACGGCCAATCCCTTGAACCCGTGGTCCGATGCAAGCGCGATCTACTCAACTGGTATGACCGTGCGAGCAGGCCGTGCTCTCCAAATCATCCGACCGATCGGACTAAGAAAGACGGCATTATCGTTTCCATCCAGCTATTCAGTACTGTTCTGAACGAACACCTAATTTCCATCGATCCCGCTAGCCATCTGCACATTGAAACCAACTCGATTAATCTTTCTTCCCGAAATCCGACATTTCAAATGTAACCAGCATTTGATTCATTTTATCCGACTCCGACTCAGCGTAACGCTCCGAGCAGTTGCGGGGCGTTACATAATATACCACTTAGAATCAGGTTCGTCCACGAACTGTACTTGTATTCATTCCTTACTAGCATGCCATAATCCAATTCCATAGATCTGCTCTAAGCAACTCACATATTCACGATTCTGACTCCGCATCTCGTTCTGCTGAACGCTCGAATAATATTTCACGAATTCCCACATCCTCCTTGCAGCTCAACCCGAATTTCTCGTATCGCTTAGTTTTGGATCGTACATATATTTAAGGCGTCCCTAAAATATATGCATTTCAGCCGAGCTTTGCGATAGCAAATTTGAACAAGTTACAAGGGTATCTTTATGTTCGAGGCGTCCATTTTCTTTGCTCCCAATTGAACCAAACACAATTCCCATTCCAACGCATTCACTTGAGAACTATTCTCAATTATGCAGATTTTCCACCGACTCAATCAGTTCGTGTTCCAACTCAATCCATCCAACTATTTCTGAAAATCAGTACTAGCAATATCTCGAAATATATCTCATGCACCAAGCGATCATCTCAACTGATCTACCCCAGCTATGCGACTTACCCAAATATCAACTTTGCTTAGATCAGTTCAGTCCAACACATTTCCTGCCATCTCAATATCTCACAGGGTGAACATCTATATTGAGGTTCGTGTGATCCACAAAGATCTCGCCGCCACGCCAAAGGGATTTGTGTCGCCACGATTTCAACGTGGACACACTCGCCATAATTCTTAGGTTGCGCATGAAATAGTTCTTCGCGCTGCTTCCACTGCCTCGAAGCATAGAACATCACCTTCGCCTTCCGAATGAGCACGTTTCCCAGACTAAGTTCCGAGACATCTTGTAAATCTGAAGCAAATCTGTCCCTTCCAGTATTCGCAAGGATTTGATCTGAACGAGCCGCTGCTTTAACTTCACGAGCTAGTTTCACAGTCGTCAATTCATATGAATGCTATTCCCTTCCAGGGCACGATGAGTCAGAGGCGATGCCATCGATAAAAATCTGCGACTCTGAATCTCATCAGTTGACTAGGCTACTTCCACCATTGCTTCGGTCTTCCGGCTGTATCTTCAGCTGAAGGCTATCCCAAGGGTCTCTCAAATCCAACTCTCAGTCAATAAGCCAAATCACATTGCTCACATCTGCCCTCGACGCATTCCCAAATACGCCGCCTCAAGGGTCGTTCTATGGGTCTACCATATTCATATCCGATTCAGCGGGCAAGGTCGCTTAGGGTCAGCTGTCCCGAAGCTACACTTGATAATTGTAATCATCACGATGGACGGTTACTATAAACCATGCTATATCTCATCTGCAAATCTGAATAAAATCCAACCATTCACCCGAGCGAAGTTTCCGAATCCGAGAACCGCGCTCGTTGAAACCTTATTCCATCAATCCGCCGTTCTGTCCTGAATCCATCAAATTTTCGAATTGCATAATCGATTCTCGCACCATCGATTTCAACGATTCTCAAAGCTCGAGACTTGCTCAAATTCACATCCGGTTGCCACGTCCCACCTTGCACTTCCAACTTACTCGAGCAGCACAGTGATTCGTTCCAACGTTGCTCCCACATTTAGCTATCTTCAGAAATCAATCCGCCAAAATCTTTGCCTTCCGTTGTTGCCACAATCCGTCTACGTCTTTCCGAAGAATCCGTCTATCATCGTTGCACCATCTTGCCCAAAATTTCATCTCCGCTAAACCTGATTCAACTTCTCGAGCAACAATATCCAAAATCCTTCAAGTTTGTGTGAATCAATCGCATTGTCCCTCCAAGCCAAGATCGTATTTTATTGCTCAACCAACAGCTCAAATGCGTTGCCCAAAATCGTAATTCGTGCTCGCTATCCTTCCGATAATTCCATCGCTTTGCTCAAGCATAACCCAAATGTTCGTTCCGATTCTGTCCATCTTTCAAGCCCAATGATACTTCCATTTGCACGACTCCGTCCTTGAGTTCTCAAGTCTAATGTATCGAAGGATACCCGAGTCAAATTCTATTACACCATATACCACTTGGAAATATAGTTGCCCTCATGCAAAATCTGCGTCAACCAGCGTCTATCCCAAATCGACTATTCCGAGGTGATTCTGCCGAATCATAACTCAATATTCGCTTGCTCCATTTTTACTCTTTCCAACTCAATCGATTTGCACCAACCGACTTGTATTCGTTATCCGAGTCCGTTCAGGCAATTACAATAGATGTCCAACCAAAATATTTCCAATGCCTTGCTTAACACATTTGATCCCATATACCACTTCGAATCAATTCGCTACTCACATTACGTTTCCTTTCACGAATCCGAGATCCGTTCGAACCATCCCTTAGGTGTGATCATGCCATTCCCATCTTAAGTCTGACACAAAAACTTAGCCGATTCTTTAACCATCAATCTCGTTAGGCAACTCGTGCTATGTTCCATTCTCGATGCTTCCAACATTTCCCAAACCGTCTGATACTTTCACAGCACGGGCAATCGTGCAACGATTGTATTCCAAGTAGTCCAATCCAATACCCAACGGTTCCATACCTTTATTGTACGAGCAACTCATGCCAACTTATCTGATATTTCTCAAGCCAACTCAAATCTGCCCAACCGATGCGCCACAGTCAAAATTCCAACTTCTACCCAACACAATCACTTGACGAGCAACTCGTGCAAGGATCCATTCTCATCGAATGTTTCTACTCAAAACATGCCGCATAACCAAATCTCGTCAGCCAACCAACTGATCCATTGAGGCAATCAGAAACTCCAGAACGATAAGCCAAGCCAACCCAACGAAAGCCCACACTTATTGCACAAATGCAACAACGCCAACCAACTTGCTGCACGAATGCAACAACGCCTAACGAGGCTAAGCGATCCTACGAAAACCAACCAAGGCAACCCAACACAGAATAACATGCAGCCAAAACCAGCAATAAATAGACTTATTGCATGAAACATCCGATGCGGCGCTGAGTAGAGTCAAGAGCTAAACGACACGCGGAAGCTATTTAGAGTTTGTGATAAAACGAAGGACCAAGTCCGAAGAAATGAACCGGGCGCTCTGATACCAATCTGTCACGCCCCAAACTCCCGCAAGCCCAATAGTCCCCGCTGAACGTGAAATCACCACGTTACAGCTCTCCCGCGGGATAATCGTTCTATTCGGGACGTGATGCCGTACGAGCCTGGAGTTGCGCTCGTACAAGGCGATGTTGTTAAACACGAAAGTTATCATCGAAACAACCAAGTTACAGCGGAAGCCAATTGTGTACCAAGCACACATCAGAGTATACGCAGCGAAGCTCACGATAGGGTCCAAATGAGATGCCCCGAGTCAATGCCACGAAGGCGATGCCACGGAGACGATGAAATAACTCTTGCTCTTTCTCTAGCCCACAAAGGCACTTACAGTTCATACATCTTGTCCCGTATATCCAAGCAGCGCCACTACGCCTGTGTACCTGAAATATTGCCCACAAACGTGGGTCAGTACACAACCGTACTGGTGAGCGGGGTAACCCACTCGTCTAAGCCGACACTAAGTAAAGTAGTGAATGCACACAGTTATATGGTGATCTTTCTAGTTGAATCCTAGATTCTTTTCATGGCATATGGATGACATGTTAAGGAAAGCAGTAAAGCAGTTTAAGCATGCAAGCATTCATTCTCAAACCAAACGACAAGCAGTTTATATATAGCCGACCCGTCTAACTCAATGCCATCGTTTGCACGATAACATATCGAACCATCAGACTCGCCTCAATATCCATCCTCAACCGAAGTTATATATTCCCATCTCGAATGCACACTCTTGCCGAGGCAAGGTGGCCGCCCCTACACGATGCACAAACCAACGAAAGAAAAGCAAGCCAACTCTTATCTATATGAAGTCACTGGCCAAGCCATAAAGGACATATCTCAAGCATTACGGCGTGCCCTATCAGCCCGGGTAGCAAGCCCCGCTGGAGGTCCCGCAATGCACCGCGCCAAAGCACGAATCAATATTTCCCTCCGGATTGAAACGGCTCCAGTGCCCCGGATAAAAACCGTTTCAAGGAAATCAACACCCTGTGCACCCAGGTTGTCCGTGACATGCAAAAAGGTAGGTGAGGCGAGAGGATCGAACATTCTCGCCCCACCAAGCGATCCTAAACTCGTTCCATCGATAAACCCAACCGAAGCATCCATAACCATTCTTCTAACATATCCTCCCAAAGGAGTCCAAATCTCGGCCTCAGGATTTAATCCCAAGGCACCAAAATCCACAGTGTTTCACATTACCGCTTTACAGCAATGTATTCCGAAATGGTGCAACACCCATGCTCAAAGCCAACCCATGGCACAATGCCGTTTCAGTGGCACAATGCCCCATTCGTGGCACAATGCCCCATCAAGCGGCACCATACCCTCGCCGATGCAGTTGTTCGATTTCGAACCACAACTGCTCGCTTTGCAAGACAAAGCGACCCAGTAATACTCGTACACGGATGCACGCTCGCTCGCCCGAATTCCCGATATTCTCGATATTCCCATTGCCTCAATTGTATCATTCCAACTTATATATTTCCGACCGTCCAAGCATAATCAAAAGTAATCCAACCGACCGCCTCAAATGAATAATCCAGCTATCGTATCCAACTATCCAACGCGTAAACCATTCAAGCCACAATCCTACCAAGCCAACGACGCACACTCTATGCACGCCTCAGTGTAGTGCTTCCCGATGTTTCAGCCCAAGTGTACAAGCCATTACGTGTTTTCCATATTATTAGGCATGAAGGAGTAGAGGAGAAGGGAAAGAGCCCACTCACATTGTTTGAATCCGTTAGGCATCCTGTCCTGCCGATACGGCCAATCCCTTGAACCCGTGGTCCGATGCAAGCGCGATCTACTCAACTGGTATGACCGTGCGAGCAGGCCGTGCTCTCCAAATCATCCGACCGATCGGACTAAGGAAGACGGCATTATCGTTTCCATCCAGCTATTCAGTACTGTTCTGAACGAACACCTGATTTCCATCGATCCCGCTAGCCATCTGCACATTGAAACCAACTCGATTAATCTTTCTTCCCGAAATCCGACATTTCAAATGTAACCAGCATTTGATTCATTTTATCCGACTCCGACTCAGCGTAACGCTCCGAGCAGTTGCGGGGCGTTACAGTAAGCGGCGTTGTGTATTGTCATCTAGAGATGGACATTCGTGACAATATATATTCTCGTACTTGTCTTACCAAGTACACTATGACCCAGGACACTTGACACTATTCATGAGACAGGATCTTCCTGAGATATTCATGGTGATTCTGTATAGGATACAGGACTTGACAGAGATACTATATTCTTAGATACATTATGACTTGTTGCATTAGTTATGATCCCGCTTGACATGGACATGAGACATTATGGTCATGAGATGCGTGGTTACATTGGGTGGGGAGAGACCCACAGGCTACAGGTTGTTTCATATATATATATATATCTACTACTATTGTGAGGTCGTAGACTCTCGTAGCAGAGCTAGGCACATTACGTGTTATTACCGCTACCGGCTCCCCGACACAGAGCTTGTAGTGGCTCAGCCTGAGTACTCGTGATGCTCTCAACTTGCATTTCACATAGATGGTTAGATACTTACCCTATTTATTTTATTTACTCTCTGTACTGCATTATTTTGTCTTGTATTATCTGTACCTTGCTATGTCCCCTGAGGACTTGGATCCGGATTATGTCCCCAGGATTTGCAGACGAGATCTATCCCGAGGTATACGGGACCGCAGCAGGAGCTGATACATGAGCTGTACCGCCATCCGAGGACGAGGTGTTAGCTGAAGACTTTTCCTGGGTATCTATGTTTCATGCTCAGTATTTACTTTATTCAGTCATTTATATTTTGGTCTGTTGAACCATTGTATCATATTTTATCGGGTTGTTCCCCGAAGTACTTTATTGAGATTGGTTGATGATTTACATTCCTTATATTCTGTGGATCATATTTTTATCTTATGTGGATGAGATTAGTTGTGCCATGTTGTCGTAGACCTTATTTTACAGATTAAGTACGCTCTGATGGATCCATTAAATTGGGTTTGTCCATCAGCGTGTGCTGTTGGCCATTACCACGTGTCTAGTCCCTCGGTATTTTGGAACTGGGTGTGACAAAATTAGTATGATGAATCATGTGCTTGAATTTCTACCTATGACCTTGTGAGCTGACCCAGTAATTAGGTAGACGATCCTGTGCCGAATGAAAGAACTTGTGTAACCGACTTTAGCATATTGCTTGAACAAGCCAAAGAACTAGGGAAGCAAGACTTAGAGTTAGACTTGGAACAATAAGTGTGTGCTATATTTGACACAAATGGACATGGATGCTAGTCGGTTATATCTGATAGATCATACTTGACGGTAGTGCAAAGCTTGATTTAAGTCGGATTGAAAATGAAATAGAATTTTATTGACCCTGTTGGAGGTATCATCGTGATTCATAAGACGAGAACCCTTGAGATTTCCGCAAGTAGCTTGTCCGATTTTACTATCTCTAAAATTGGTTGAATGCATATGTTTGAGGGACGCCTTAAACGTATACACGATCCAAGACCCAGTGATATATTGAACTCGGGTGAAAAGACTTTGTTATCGCTAAGTAGGTTGACATGCATATGTTTGAGGGACGCTTTGAATATGTGCACGATCCAGACTCACGATATGCTGATCTCGAATGCTAGTGCAAGTGAATATGTTAGATTCGCATGGACAAGTATAATGACTTGGATAAGTTTGCCTCAGCCCTAGATCATCATTCAAGATGGATCATACCATACCCCGCGTTAAGCGATGTATGTTCCGCGCTAAGGTGCATTAGAGACCGAGTCAGAGCTTGGATTGAATGACATAGTCATTCAAAGAGACAGACCCTGCATACACGTAACACGATATAAGGAACGAGTAGAAAATTATGTTCGAACGGATCTAGTGGTACCGATTGCTATGCTTGAGAAAGATTCGATAGTGCGATAGAATGATTTGCGCTCAGGAAGTCTCGAGGACGAGACTTTTTCTGAGTGGTGTATAATGTAACAACCCATTTCGTTCAAGGAGACAGTCGATTCAAATGGCGCAAGTGCAATAACCTGACCGCTTTGCTCAGCGAGAAGAATCGTTTGAGGTAAAGGATTTCTAGACTTGGCCTCTCAGGAGTTCAGACTTAGACTTTCAAAGGCTTGCTCGGAGTATCGCTCGACCGAGGCGAATCATCGCTAAGGTGGTGGTTACGATGAACTTGTCTTTGCTTAGCCAGTACACTTAAAATATGGATGATATATGATAGTCGCTAGGTGAATCACCCCTTGCATTCTAATAAAGAATACAATACACCTATCTAGGGGAATAATCCCATCTTGTATTGCTTGTGTTAGAATATGGAAATAAAATTTGGCTTATAACTTGGACCCTCGTATGCTACCTTTGCTTTGTGCAAGTAAACCCCGTTATGCCTCGAATAGATGATTATATATTCTTCGTAGAGCACTGTTTCACTTGTTTACACTGCTCGTCCCCTAGATTATGTCGCTCGGCATGTCCCTGTATGGCTTCACTCCTCGCACTACCCCTTAGACCGTGCCAACGTAAATACTTATGTTTCATATAAATGCTTGCTTGCCTGCTTAAATTATAGCTTGTACTCGTTGCCTTATTTCAATGCTTGCCACAATCAAGTAACACTATCCGTATCGTACAGCCTTTCGTGTACGAGCAGGGTGGTATCTCCGCTAACGCCGTGCCATCCTTGCTCAAAAGGCTGATAGTCTCGTGTACTGGACGAGATGGCTTGTAGCGCACCATATACTTTCGTTGCATACCATCCTCGTCAAAGACTATAACTCGTCCTTTATGGCTATGCCAGCGACTCATGTTCATATAGATAAGTCATCCTCGCTTAGCGACAATCCGCATGCGAGTTATTGTATCGTGCCTAGTAAATCTGGACCACCTGAACGGATATGAGTATAACACACTTATACATAATTGAACACTTGAACATCTTTCGCAACACTTCTGGATAATCCGTGTAACTCGTGTACCTGAAACAAAATCTCGTTCATGACACTCGAGTTTGCTTATGCATTTTTATTAGATTTTATTATGTATATGCTCGTGCTTGGTTTAACTTGGTTTGCCTTGGATAGGGAAGGACGAATGGTAAGTTGTCTCGCTGTGTTACTCTTATATCGCACGACATACTGCTATACGAGTTAGGCTTTTTATTATGCTATAAAACTGATCCTAAGGCAAGACTAGAAAAATAACTTAATAGATGGTACACGAAACCTATATAAAGTGTTTGTATTTATCGAGCGGGCGAGAAGCCTCTCCACCAGTGCATTCATGTACTAATAACCCACTAGATTGCTTGCAGGGTGCGGGAGAACCTCGTTCGGTGCAGAAACCCCCTTCGTGCGAGCTAAGGCGTAGAGTTCACTCTGGAGCCTTGGAGCGTTGTGTCCAGAACTGAAGCACATATACAAGACATAATATTGGAACATCGCCTATGTAATATTCTATAAATGTAGCCATTTGGCACGCTTTTATTGTTTCGAGAGAGAGGGCTTGAACGACTTGTAGTCTCGGTCGTGCACTACTTGTAATACTTGTTCAATATCAATAATGAGCTTGCTTTAATTCTATACTTATGTTATTCAATGCTTCCGCTATTGACGACTCTGTGAACTTGTTACCAATCGCATGTTCGTTTCTTATTCTGCTGTATTCGGACTATCTGTACGACTCTGTGGCTTAGACATTTTACCACATATTCGTATCATGGCCTTGCACGGGCGCAGTTTGTGTTAGTGCGACATCACGTCCAGATGGGAAAGATCGTCCCGCAGGAGTGTTGGCACGGTGATTCACGCCCAGCGGGGTAGGCCGATTACCTGCATGAGATCAGGGCGTGATAATAGGTATTTCTCTGTAAAGCAATATACCTGTTATGACAGTGTTTGAGGCAAGCACTTTTTCTTGAGTCAGTGCGAGCACTCTACCATGTCCTTCTGGTCTCGGGTTCTGAGCATTAACAGTTGCTGTCTGCGGAGCTCGTGGAGCTTGTCTACGATTCTGATTATACTGTTGATCACGATTCTGATTATGATATTGATCAAGATTCTAATTTCTTCCTCCACTATTGCACTACGCAGCTTTATGATCCAAAATGCCACACTTAAAACATCCAGCTTGACACTCGTCTTGACGGTGTCCAACCCGCTTGCACATGTTACAGTATGGTTGCTGATAGGGTACTTTGTTATCATTTGTGTTCTGACGCTTGGAAGCATTAGACCCGCTTGCTGTCATGGGTCGTTTGTAGCTATTCCCACGATTGTTCTGTGTCGCCCTTTGAGGATAAAATTTCTCCATCTCGAGAGCCGCTTTCATTGGCTTTCTAGTATGTCGTACACTTTCGATTGAGAACATCACGCTGTAAGCCTTCATTTAGACCCTCAATGGATCGCAGTCATTTTGCCTCATTATTCGGTATCATGTAGTTGCCTAACTTGGATCGCTTTAAGAACTCTGCTTCATAGTCGCCGATGGACATATTGTCCTGCTCGAGAAATAGGAACTATTTTTCTTTCATGTGACGGATAGCTGGTGGGATGAACTGTGCGATGAATGCCTGCTTAAATGTCTCCCAAGAGACTTTGGCTTCTTGGTTGGTACCTCACAGTGCTTGTCTCTTTGACTCCCACCAGTCTTCTTCTTTGAGACGTAGCTGCACAGCCGTACAATCCACTCTTTTGGTGCCTTGCACATCAAACATATGGAAGATGCCCTCCAAAGTCTTTAGGAAGCCCATTACTTCCTCTGGTTCGGCCCTGCCATTGAACTCGGTCGGATTGCACCTTTTGAATTCAGAAAACTTGAATGTTTGTTGCCTTCTTGGAGGCTGTTCAGTTTTCTCTGCTTCTACTACCACTATCTCTTTATCGGCAACTACTGCAGTCTCATTGTTATTCTCAGTTAATGTAGCAACCAGTTGAGACAAGTTATCAACTTGCTGCTGTTGCGCGTCAAATCACGCTTAAAACTGGTTTGTTAGCTGCGCTTGAAGCTCACGATGCTATATCTCAATCATCTTGTGATGTGCATCACTCTTCTTCCTTTGTGCCTCTAATATTTATATTACTTTCTCCATTGGGTCAGACGACGATTTCGCCTTGGCGCTATCACCCTTAGTCATCTATAAAAGAAATAATTTCCATTAGCACTAATAAAATATTTATGGGCTTATTGTATAGAATATTATTTCGTGCAACACTATCAAAAAGAAAATAATCTGAGAAAATCGTTATTGTTTGAAAATTTCCAATTGAAAACCAATTTTTGAAATCTGAGAAACTTTAAACCGTGCCCTGATACCAACTTGTCATGCCCCAGTTTCGTAGATCAGATTCGTCCTCATATTCGATTATGCAGAATCGTTCGTCCTCGCGGGCGTGATGTCGTACAAGTTTGGGGTTGCACTTGTACAAGGCAAGAAAGTGCACATGTGTCAAAAATCTTTTGTAAACAGTTCCACAACACATAAGCAGATTATAAAGCACACATTTGTATAGGAAGGAAAAATAATTCTTTTATTTATTCATTACAACGAAGTACAATTTTTTTTAGCTCCGAATAAAAATGCCTGAAAGGTTGACATAGCTTTTGCATAAAATAAAAGACTGATAGGCTGACATAAAATAATGTTCTTGTCCCATACATTATGCCTCTTTATTACATTCTTGAAACTTGGAAACAACAACTAGGAATCTTTGAAATACTTTAAAATAGGAAGAAGCTTGAAAGGACTGCAACGAAAGCTTTATCTCCCTTGAGTACCCATGGTATCTTGGTCACCTGGTTTGCCCACCGAGACGTGGGTCAGTACTCAACTTGTACTGGTGAGCAGAACTGGCCCACTCACCTAAACCAACACTTCTTAATTAAAGCAGCAGTTTATATAGGCAACAATTATGCAGTGAAATATATAATCGTTGCACATATAGAATTCTTACCCCGGCCAATGGTCGTTCCTGTATAATCCACATAATTTTTCTTACCGCCCTGCATAAGACATCATTAGTATGCAACTCATTTACACTAGGTCATTTGTGGTGTAGCACCACGATAGACATGTCATATAGGACTTCGATGGGCGTGCGATACGTCATTCAGAGCAAGTAGCAAGCCTCGGTAAATCTCCCCTTTATACCCGGTGCTACCAAAGCGCTACTATTTCCCCCAGGCTGAACGGTCCCCAGTGCCCTAGGTTCCGTTCGAGAAAATTAACTACCTTGTGCACAAGTTATCCATGACCATACAATGCATCTACGACTATATGATAAGTATCAATAGTAGTGTAAGGTGTTGAAGCATTTAGAGCAGCAATGCCCATTTAACTATTCTTATTTCAGCATACTTATTCATTGTTTCGATTGGTATTCCGTAGACTCCAATTTATCGCTAAGGCATGGCACCAAACCATGACATAATGATCATATCCTTCCCTATGTTATGAAATTGAACTTCCCTCTTATCAATGCAACTCATTGATTTATATTAGTGGTATTAAACTTGTGGCATTACTGTCTTTATCGATCATTGGACTTAGCAAAGTTACAAGAGAACATTATTGATTATTGGCATGAAAGAATAGAGAAGAAGGGACAGAACCTCTCAGCAAATAGAGAATGCCGAGAGAAAAATACGCTTGCTCGCTCAGGCTCCGGTCACACATCTATTTGCATTGACACCAATATTTGGTTAGACTACCATCTTCATTTCTATCAGAGTTCTCTAGAATGAATGCATGCAATCGATAAAAATGGACTAAACAATCAATCATCAAAAACAAATCACAAAAATGCATTCATCAACCAAGCAGCAAAAATCCAAGAAAGCCAACAAAAAATCTAACAAAAACTATTGGACTCATTCCAACAGAAGCCGATCCATCAATTAGAAATATTCATTGCATTGTCCGTGACCGATTCTGCCGTAAAGTTTCCCTATAATTAATTTCGACTGAGTCAATTGAGCCACAAGCCTTATATAGTGCACTTCTAGGAGCGGGGCATTACAGGTGCTCCACACAGTGATCCACTGGTCCGAATGAACTTCTTTACCTTCAGTTCTTTCACGTGTCGATATAACTGATCAAGCTCTGATGGTAACATTAGGTATACCTTCTGGGATATTGGTTCTGCTCCTGGCATCAACTATATACAAAACTCTACTTCTCTAACTGGGGGTAATCTGGAAAGATCGTCGGAAAAGATGTCCATAAATTCTTTAACTATTTTGGGTATCGGGTCCTCTTCCGTTGCTACTGTTGCGATTCCTTCCTTATGATGGTCTTCTGCTATTCTGCTAAGAATAAACTCTTCTAGACCAGGGACTTTAAACAACACTATACCCTCATGATAATCTATCGTCGCATGACTGTCTCTCAACCAGTCCATGCCTAAGATAACGTCAAAGTTATACATAGGGAACTCGATCAACTTTGCAGGTAATAAATGCCCACATACTACGACTGGACACGTTAGGCACACCCTACTAACTCCTACGATCCTGTTGCTAGTGAGTATATTCAGCCTCTCTAGCAATGCCTCAAACTTTAATCCAATATGTGTCGTATATTGTGCAGATATAAATGAGTGCGAAGCTCCCGAATCAAATAATGCTATGGCAGAAAAGGTTGTAACAAAAATGTTTTATGCCACTACGTCGCCTGATATCATAGCTTCTTTCAGAGATAAGGTGAACGCCTGCCCTTGACCTTGTCCAGCTCCCTGTTGCTGCCTTCCCTGATGTCGTTGTTGCTATCTCTGTTTTTCTTGCTTCTGTTGTTGTCAGTATAATTGAGCCTGTGTCGGCAACAGACACTGAGCTATAGGCCACACCGCTACTGCTGGTCCTCTTTGCTGTAATACCCTTGGAGCCGGCAATGCCGAAAACTATTGTACTGGCCCTCCTAGCCTCTGTATCATTGGACAAGTGGAAATCCTATGATTGGGGCTTTCACATCTCAAGCATAGTCCATTCGCTGCCCGACAAACATCCCGGGTATGACCTCCATTGCCATAATACTTACAAGATGTTCGGGATCCCAGAACCCACCTGGGACCCCTTTCGACTTTCCGCGGTCGGGGAGATATTCGAAATTTTCTCTTTCGAGTTCAGATTTGGTGCTCCCCGTCGCTGTTGCTGTTGCTGCTGCTGCCGAGTAGGTGCTATCACTGTCAAGGTTACTGGCCGCCTCTGTGTCATGTCATGGATGCGAATGCCAAGGGATGGTACTGACGTTCAAGGTACTGGTCCTCTATCGCTGCTCTGTCCATGAGGCATCTTCCGGTCTACTCTTTTTGATGCCATCCTCTGAGAGGTAAGCTAAACCCTCTTGGCCGCTATCAATACTGCCTCGAAGGTCTGGTAGTCATGCACCTCTACCATGTGTAAGATCTCCAAGTAAAGTCCTTGCTGGAACCTCATCGCTCTTTCCAACTATGTTGCTACCATGGTTGGAAAAAACCTGCTTAGTCGGTAAAACTCAATCGTGTAGCCATCTACTGTCCTTTCAGCCTGCTTGAGGTTAGTAAACCTCTGTTGTAACTCGCACTGAGCTACAATCCTAAAGTACTTCATCCTGAACCAGGTTCTGAAATTGTCTCACGAAATATGATGCATCAATCCTACCTCCATCGTGGCCCACCAATCTCTTGCAAGATCCTGGAGCTGAAAGTGAATCAGGTCAACATGTTCCTTAGCCGAAACTTTAGCAGCTGCCAGAATGGTCACAATATCCTGGAGCCAATTATCTGCCGTAATGGTGTCCTCCATGCCAATGAAATATCTGGGATTCAGTCTATAAAACCTAATAGATGCCCCATAATCTACTCTCCCACCTCGTTCTAGGGCCGTCTGCAACCCTTGGTTCAACAAGACATTCTGTTCTTACTGTTGAACATGTTGACGTTGTTGTTCCTGATGTTGTTGCTGCTGAACCATCATATGTTGTTGTTGGACTGCCAAGATTTCCTGGATAATCTCTAGCAAGATCGGGGTATCTAGTGCTGCTGGTACTGCGGAGGTACATGAACATCTGGAGCCTGCTGCTCTGTCGCATTTATCGTGGGCTCAACTTGGATCCCTTGCTGGGGTTCTACAGGACCTCGTTCCATTGGGAACTCTTCCTCTCTTGTTACTGCAATATCTGGAGAAGGAAAAACCCTATAGAAGAGCATGAGAAATATCAAGTACATGACGAGAAGGAACAATGAAGCAACAAATCTGGAAAATTTTAAGTTGAGTATCGAAGAGGACGAATTCAGAATTTCAAGAAGGATAATGTTTGATTGAGACTCCTATGACCATGACACCCCACAAGTCTATAGAACAAACCTGCATGGACCACCACTAAAATCTTGTCACGTCTAGTACCAGAATACGGAGACGGACACGACCAGCTACCCCATACAAGGTACTATGCGTCCGACTTTTGAAAGTATGCACAAAAAAGATATGCGTCTAACAAGATAGGTGCATGCTGGAGGGGGCGCATGTTGCTGGGCCGTATGGTACTCCATCATCCCAGAACAACAAGTTCGGTCATGAAAAAACTCCAAGAATCCAAAAAACTAGTTCTGCCATAAAATTCTCATCTCAACTTCAAATCAAGTGGTTCAAAAGCCAAATTACTCGAAATGAAGTGCTCCATCACATAGAATAACAAGTTTTTAAAAACAATAAATTTTTGAAGATCAAAACCAAGTAAAAACTTAAGAACATACACACTCATAAAAATTCAGATCTACACCATTCTATCCATAATGTTCAAAAATATTAAGTCCTAAACATGCTTAAAATCACACAATAAACATAATAGACTAATAATATGGAGGGTTTTCCATTTCTTATGCAAGGTGTACTTGCCTATAGAGGGAGGGAAAAACCTAAGAGAGAGAAAGAAAAGAAAGAACGAAGAAGGAGAGAGAAAGAAGTTGGGTTATATAGCTAGGGTTTGAGGTTTAGACCATGGGTTCAACTCATGACCAAACCAACCCAAATCATAAACCGAGAATCAAGACAAACCAAATAATGGGTCTAGTCTCATGCAACTAAATAAATAACTTGCCAGCGAGAAATAATACGCTCCCAATACGTATACTGGGGACGGAGAGTGACAGCTTATTTGAAGGGTCGATCTTCCTCTATATTGAATCTCGGGAAGGATAGAAAGGACAATTTCTTATCTGAGTCAGAAATTTATTGATTATGTAAATTGTACTTAAAATTTCTTATCAGAGGAAAAAAATTGTACATAAAATGTATTCAAAATATGTAAAACATTTAGCAGGGATGAGTTTTGAAATCATACCTCTCATTTTTAAAAACTTAAAATATTTCTACTAGATCTAGTTAACTATTTGTACATTGGGAGAAAAAACTAATATTATATTTTAAAAGTGTAGAAATTTTCTTTATAGTAATCGATATTTTTTTAAATTTGGAGATTGGGGGGTAGGGGGTCGTGGGCCCCCTTGGACCCTTAATAAATTCATCTCTAAACATGAATACGCTCCCATCTTGGCTCAAACCTAGACAGAGGGGAGGAATGTTTTCCACTTCAACCACTTGAGCTATATGTGATTGACACGTTGCGTAAGCAAGCTTATTGTTATGGAGCATTCTTATTAAGTAAACTACTTTAAGATAAAAAAATATTTTAAAATAAAATACTACTTAAACGTGAATACGCTCCCATCTTGTCTCGAACATATCCCTTGTCTAAGTCAGAATGAGTCCTCGGGATATTGGCTTTCGCCATCAGTGTATCAAGATGTCAATCTGAGATCTTATTTCAGTTCGATACGTCCACCTACGAGACTCACCTTTGGCTTTCGTCTTGGTAGGTGTATTATTCTACATTTTCCCAAAAGGACATTCATTCATTTATGTCTTCCTCGTCGACCACTACGACGAAAACGACGCGACAAATCAAGACCCAGAAAGGAGAAGGGCCGATGAGTTGTCATATGTAAAGATTCCTCGCAACTCAACGGATTAAATCAAATCAAATAAGAAAATTCTTCATAAAATCTAGGACATGGAAATGAGAGAGAATCTGATCGTTCGATGCATTAGATTATGTATGTTTACGTATTCCTATCAGAGAGTTTAGACACGATGCGAGCACAGTTACCAGAGCGAGAGGAAAGGGTTTGCTCTTCTGCTTATCTTTCTGATTCATCAGATTTTGATGTCTCTGTGGATTCAGATTCTTATTCGAGAAAAACCGCATGATATTTGTTAGTAAGAAATGTCTTTCAATAGGCAGTGAGAAGGGAGCTAGTGAGGACCCAAAACCACATGGAGGAAACCTTCGAAGCAATCTCTGGAGTTTGCTCTTATCCGAACGGGTCTTGCAAGAAAGGCGAATTTCATATAGCTTATAGCATGCAGCATGCAGCATGTGGCTCACCTTGTCACATGGATTTCTCAATGAAAGATTCAATCAACACAACAAGACCCAGTCACAAAAAGGAATTGATGTGGTCTTAAGAAATTTTAGAATATGCCAGAAAAAATTAGAAGGGCGAGGCGGACATCGGCACGTGCAGGGAGGTTAGCGCAGGAAAGCAAAAACCACACGTGGTCTACCGCTCCGTGAGCGACCTAACGGTCGCCTTTCTTTCCTTCTTATTTTCTTGATGGTGGCTCGACTCACAAAAGCAGACGGAATCGAATCGAGTTAGTTACTTTCTCCCCTCGTCTCCCCTCTTAAGAAGATTAATAATGGCAAGAAGGAAAAGCTAGTGTTCTTATAAATAACCTAAGCCTTGAGTTACCGCTCTGTTTCGATATAAGTAAATAAAGGCAATTCACGGGATTGGGGGATTAGACTGAAGGAAGATAAGGCTTAAACTTAAAATAGCAGCCCCCGAAGAAGAATCATACTATTTTTATCCTAGAAGAAGTTGTAGGGCCTGGACAAAGTGTTGAATCGTTAGAGAATCATCGGGACCAAGGATTATCAAAGTCAATTGGTCTGATTTACCAGCAAAGTTTGTAGTTGCCGCATCATCCTACTTTTTGAAGGATCAACTTTTGTTATGTCTGGACTTACGGAGAAAGAGAAGGCTTATGTCACGCCCTAGTACCATAATACGGAGACAAACACAGCCAGCTACCCCGTACAAGATAATATGCGCCCAACTTTTGAAAGCATGAACAAAGCAGACATGCGTCCAACAAGATGGGTGCATGCTGGAGGGGACGCATGTTGATGGGCCGCATGGTACTCCATCGTCCCATAACAGCAAGTTCGACCATGAAAAAATTTCAAGAATCCGAAAAACTAGTTCTGCTATAAAATCCTCATCTCAACACCAAATCAAGTAGCTCAAAAGCCAAATTGCTCGAAATGAAGTGCTCCATCACATAGAATAACAAGCTAAAAAAAAAATTTGAAGATCAAAACCAAAAAAAAACTCAAGAACACCTACACTCATAAAAATTCAGATCTACACCATTCCATCCACCAAATCAAAAAATACCAAGTTCTAAATATGCTTAAAATCCTACAATAAACTAATAATATGGAGGGTTTCTCCATTTCTCATGCAAGGTGTACTTGCCTATGGAGGGAGGGGAAAACCTAAGAGAGAGAAATAAAAGAAAGAATAAAGAGGGAGAAAGAAAGAAAAAAGTTGGGTTATATAGCTTGGGTTTGAGGTTTAGACCATGGGTTCAACTCATGACTAAACCAACCCAAACCATAAACCAAGAACCAAGACAAATCAAAGAATGGGTTTAGTCTCATGCAACCAAATAAATAACATGTCAACGAGAAATAATACGCTCCCAATCGTATACTGGGAACGGAGAGTGACAACTTATCTGAAGGGTCAGTCTCCCTCTATATTGAGTCTCATGAAGGATAGAAAGGGCAATTTCTTATCTAAGTCAAAAATTTATTGATTATGAAACTAGGTATTCCCCTCTTGAGAAGACGTGTGTGGACTGAGTTTGGGCAACCAAAAAGAAAAAGAGTGTGTTCCACTTCAACCATTTAAGCTATATGTTATTGACACATTGCACGAGCAAGCATATTATTATGGAGCATTCCCATTAAGTAAATTATAAAATAGAGACATATCTTATAAAATGAAATACTACTTCGTAATGCGGACGTCCTCCAGCTCCTTCCCAAGTGCAAGTATGCATTTTACTTCAACCAAAGGCGGAACCAGAAACCTGGCTAGGGTGGGCTGGAATTGGTTAGGGTAAGTTAGGCATAAACTGACTCAAAAAAAAAGCCAAAAAAAAGTTTATATATGAAAAAAAAAAACCAAAATTTTTTTGGGGGTGGGTTGGAGCCAGCCCCCTGCCTTAGGTCCGCCCTTGATTTCAACTGTGTCAACAACTGGCTTGAGTCACACACCACATGTCCCCTATGTAGAACATTTGAACAAATATCCATCTCTTAAACTATATTTAACATAATTGTGGCCCAAATTATTAACAAAATATTGAGTAATAAATTCCATAATCATATCAACATATGGAAGAGGACATATTAATCACACATCCACAAAGATGCTTCCTTCCAAAGTAGCTAAATAAATCTTTTTTTCTTCCTTCCAAAGTAGCTAAATAAATCTTTTTTTTTCTTCTTTTTATTTTTTTTATTTTTACACATATAGTTTTAGTAGTTAAGAAGTGAAAATCAAGCTTTACCACAAAAAATGGTCGGTAGGTGATTCTCATAGTCACCGAACTGCGCTCTTTATCTTAATTTTGGGGTGTCGAAGTAAAACTTTTCAAACTGTAGTTTTTTTTTGGATCTTTTTTCCTTTTATGAGCATGACTCTAGAGCTCGTAAATGAGGGTTAAAGTTAAATATTTAAAAGTAAATTTTGTACGACTCTCTAACTTTTCAAAAATTGGTAACCCTCTATTGACAAGTTTTTGTGTTTAAACCCCCTTTTTCTATCCACTTTATTCTTTAATTCAATTTTTAAGAATAAACTCCAAGAATTTTTGTACCATTATGTTTAAAACCTAGGTTGTAGCCCCTCTTATTTTCTCTCTCACGTGCTATTTTTAATTAAATATATTTATATAGTTATATATTTAATTTCTATCTAATGTAACCATTTATAACTACTATAACAAATTCTTAGCAAGTATAACCAACTATACCAATTTTGTCAACTATAAATTAACTAAATTTATCTCTCTCTTTCTTGTCTCTCATATCACTTATCACTCTGTTGTCATCCCGATCTCTATACCACAACTTCTTTATCTCTCGAACTATTTAACAAAATATATTATAAAATTAAATATTTAACTTCTTATCTCCAATCAAAACAGACCGATTATAACCATTTGGAACACAATTATAATAATATGCAACAATATACAGTAACCAACTATAACAAATTATGGCAAAAATATTAGATTGTGAAAAATAAACTATTAATTGGCTATAATGGACACATATAACTATAAAATGTGATACACATGTATCGCGTGTGCCATGATACTAGTATAGTAATATTCGATTGGTTATAAGTAGTTATAAATAATTATAATTAGTTTTAGTGTTTATAAGTAGTTATAAATGGTTACATTTGATCTATTTTAATTGGAGAGGTAAAGATTAAATATTTTTAAAGTTAAATTAAAAATAAAATGCGAGTTAAATGGGTTATGGATTGTAGGTTTGTAAAGGAATATAATATGGATATGAAAGCTCAACACAAGAGAGGAGAGAACGTGTACATCAACATATTGAATAGATGATCCACTTTTAATTTTAAAAGAGAGGGTATAAAGGTTATTTCAATTTGTTATATAAAAAGTGAATTGTTAAATAAAGTTGGGCTAATTAGAGTTTAGACCCTGAATTTTATATCAGCTTAGAGTTTGAGCCCTAAATTGTCCAATTAGAGAGTTTAGACCCTGAGTTTTTATTATTTGGTTTAATTTTTCCATTTTACTCTCTCTCTCTCTCTCTCTCTCTCTCTCTCTCTCTCTCTCTCATGCTTGATAATAAAATTTTCTTATATAGACTGAGAAGGGTAAAATAGAAAAATTAAACCAAATAATAAAAACTCAGGGTCTAAACTCTCCAATTGGACAAGTCATGACTCAAACTCTAAGCCGGTATAAAATCCAGGGTCTAAACTCTAATTAGCCCAATAAAGTTAAAGGAGAGAGAGGGTTTAAACATAAAGATTTGTCAAGAGGGCTACAAGATTTCAGAAGTACGAGAGTGTCATATAATTTTGTTTCAGTATTTAATTATTCCAACATGCCCTAGAGATCCTTGAATATGGATTATTTCAATACCATGTTAAAAGCCACCCAATGTTCCATAGTTATATCAAATTGGAGGATTTTTTTTTACACAATTTAGACCATCTCCCATGTTGGACGCACGGAAGCGTTTGCCAACCCACCTGAGATAACCAACCTCTTCTAACGAATACCAAGCACAGATAAAGACAAGTATATGGTGGTGACTACGTCACCTGGATAAATTTTAACCTGTATAACTCAGATAAAATTACAATATTGACAAAAATTAATGTTGAACCCTTTGTCCTAATAGGTTCAACCCCCTCACCACTCTCAAGAAGAAAAAACAGAAAATTACAATTGAAATCACTCACTAACCCCGTAGCAATTTTTTTGAGCGAAGGTGATGACTCCTCGATCAGATTTCCTTCTTTATTCTGTCTTGGATGACGAAGTCCTAAGAGCAAAGCACGAACTTTCTCTTAGATTTTCTGCGGATGAGCATCTCGAATTTTCAACTTGTGCTATATGCTTTGTGCCTCCACCCTTAATCCATATATATAGGATGAGAAAATCATATTCTAGGTTATAATAGGATTTCCTAAATAGGAAACCTTAAAATAGTAATCCTATTATACCTAAAATAGTTAATCATATTCCAAATTGGACTCCAATAATAAGTCATAATATGATTTCCTAAATAGGAAGCCCTAAAATAGGAATCCTATTATACGTAAAACAACTACTACTAATCCAGTTGGACTCCAACAATCTTTCTCTCCAGTCTGATGAAAGGTTATTGACCCGATGGCTCCTTAACTGGACTCCATGCATGTCGCTCTGCGACAGAGTTCCTGCTCCCCCATACCACCTATCTCTGATCTCCCGAGCTGCTTTGCATCTTCCTTTGTCTCCAACTCCTCGACCGTCACGTCGACACTAGCTGTCATGCGTAACACCTCCTGCACCAATGAGATCCTTCTGACATCAATGACACGGCTAAGGCCAAAGTTCCTGACGATCAGCCTCACTGTGAGTCTTGGCTACCTGTCCCAGACTTCCGTCTTCCATCGGAATTTACTACCGTTCCGACGAGCTTTTTCACCCTTGGTTGGCCCAGGAAAGCGGACAATGCGGTTCCCTCGAGACTCGGACTCATGAACCTGCCTACCTTCGTGTCTGACACTGAAGCTCCCCCGTACAAGTGCATCCTCGAGCATGACATCATGCACTGTGAATGTCGTCAATAATCCATAATACCCCCAAAACCGTGTGAATGGATATGCACCCATCTCTGATTGAGTTTGCTGCACACCTTGATCTACTCTCTGGCTTTGAACTGCTGAAACTGATGTCATCCGTGAAGTTTTGGCAAACCACCCATCGCCAAAACCGGATCCGTGGAACAACCCCCACCTGGAGACCGATCAGCTATCATGGGACCGACAGACTGACCCTCAATCTTTGGCTCATCATCATTCGTCGCTTTGTCTCGACGAATCGAATCCACCGTAATCCTCAAAGTATCTCAAAGACCCTCCTCAACAAGTTTCCTATGATCAACTAACTCATGTCGAATACCCCTCGAGCCTCCATCCGATGTCTGTGGTCTACTTGTACAACTCAGCGGCTTGAGCCTGTACATGCCACAATATAAATCTTCTCGAGCCAGCTGTTTGGAACCCTTCGTAAGCATCCAATCTTTTTTCTCAAATAAACTGCGACAGCCATCATCCGCCAGCCTCCCTACCCGAAACAAAGTTGTAGGACAAACTCGGTACATGTCGCACATCCTTAAGAACTAGCTTCTCACCAAGCTCCGTTGTCAAGTGCACATCATCGATGCCTACAACTGCAGTCGTCTCCTTGTTGCCCATCTTCACACGTCCAAACCTGCCGCCGTGGTATGACGTGAAGATCCTCCTATATGGAGTAGCATGATACGATGCCCCCGTGTCCATGACACAATCGCCATCATGACATATGCCATAAGGTTCCTCTGTGTCAGTTGCTGTGATGATGAGATCTCCGATAACCATAAGATTCACCTAATCTTCCTTGATTTTGGCCTTCTCAGCTTTGAGCTTCATGCAGTTTTTCTTGATATGACACATTTTGCCACAATGATAGCAGCCCTCCCTGCGGTCCATAGTCGCATGATCACGAGAAATCTCCCCTGTCCTCGCCTGGACTTAAGTCTTTCCTTCTTGTAGGAAGCCACCAAAGCAGACTCCTAAGACGATTCCACTTGCTTAAGATGGACGTCCTTGTTCAACAAGCTGCTTTTGACTGCCTCCATCGTGACAACTCCATCCGGAGCGGAGTTGCTTACCGACACCACCAATGTCTCCCAGCTTTTTGGCAGAGAACTCAAAAGAAGCAGGGCCTAAAGCCCATCCTCAATCACCATCTTCATCGCAGACAGCTGATTGATGATGCCCTGAATCTCGTTCAGATGTTGTACCACCGGTGCACCCTCCGTGTACTTCGAGTTGACGAGTTAGCGAATAAGAAATACCTTGTTGTCAGCCGCCTTTCTTTCGTACAATGAATGCAGCTTCTCCCACAATGCTTTTGCAGAACTCTCCATGGACACGTGGCGAAACACCTAGTCGTCCAGCCATTGGCGGATAAGTCCAATAGCCTTTCGATCAATGAGTTTCCAGTCATCAGTATCTTTGTTCGTCGGCTTGACATTGTCGCCCTCCAATGGACCATGCAAGTCCTTGCATAATAATAGATCCTTCATCCTTGTCTTCCAAATCCCCAAGGTCCCTCCTGTGAGGGTGATCATACGAGTGTTCATCTGCTCCGTAGACATAGTTGCCAGAACCAAACATGTAGCTCTGATACCACTTGTTGGTATCAGACTATCAGACCAGGACTTTGATACCACTTGTTGGATGCACGGATGTGTTTGCCAATCCACCTGAGATAACCAACCCCGTCTAACGAATACCAAGCACATATAAAGACAAGTATATGACGGTGACTACGTCACCTGAAAAAATCCCAACCTTTATAGCTCAGATGAAATTACAAGATTGAAAAAAATCAAAGTTGAACCTTTCCCCTAATATGATCAACCCCCACACCACCTCTCAAGAAGAAAAAGCAGAAGATTACAATTGAAATCACTTACCAACCCCGTAGCAATTTTTCTGAGCGAAGACGACGACTCCTCGATCAGATCTCCTTTTTTTCTGTCTTGGATGACAAAGTCCTAAGAGCAAAGCACGAACTTTCTCTTATATTTTATGTGGATGAGCACCCCGAATCTCCAACTTGTGCTATATTCTTTGGGCCTCCACCCTCAACCCATATATATAGGATGAGAAAATCCTATTCTAAGTCATAATAGGATTTCCTAAATAGGAAACCCTATAATAGTAATCCTATTATACCTAAAATAGCTACTAATATTCTAAATTGGACTCCAACAATAGGTCATAATATGATTTCCTAAATAGAAGCCCTAAAATTGGAATCCTATTATACCTAAAACAACTACTTATAATCCATACTGGACTCCAACATCCCATACGCTTCGATAGTCTTTATTTGGTTTGGTGTCATCCCATCTAACACGGATTTTAACGAATTGGAGGAAAGATATACATGATTTGAACCCTCTCTAGTATGCTTCCATAGTCTTTGTTTTGAATATGATGTCATCTCATCCAACGCCCAGTACTGTACCGAACTGGAGGAAAATGTATACATGATTTGGACCCTCCCCCATAAGCTTCCATAGTCTTCGATTTGGATATGACGTCATCTCATCTAACGTCAATTTTAACGAAGTGGAGAAAGATATACACAATTTAGACCCTCTCACATACGTTTTCATAGTCTTTGATATGGATGTGACATTATCTCATCCAACGTTCGATTTTACCGAGTTGGAGGAAGAGTTATACACAATTTGGACCCTCTTCCATACATTTTCATAGTCTTTGATTTGGACCTAGCCTCATCTCATCCAACGCTGATTATACCGAACTGAAGGAAAAGATATACACGGTTTATACCCTCTCCTATACTCTTCCATAGTCTTTGATTTAGATCTGAGAACATCTCATCCAACGTCGATAGTAGCGATCTGGAGGAATACACGATTTGGATTCTCTCTCATACCCTTCCGTAGTCTGATTTGGATGCTCTCCCATACGCTTCCATAGTTTTTGATTTAGATATGAAGTCATCTCATCCAACGCCTATGTTACCTAACTAGATGAAAAGATATAAACTATTTTGATCCTCTCCTATGCTTCCATAGTCTTTGATTTTGGATATGGCGCCATCTCATAAAACATTGATTTTGTCGAAATGTAGAAAAATATGTATACAATTTGGACCCCTCACTTCCATAGTCTTTTATTTGGATTTGGTGTTATCTCATCCAAAAGAAAAAGATAAACACAATTTGGACCCTCACCCATACACTTCGTTGTCTTTGATCTAAACCTGACATCATATCCGACTTCAATTTTACCGAAGTGGAGGAAAATATATACACGGTTTTTACCCTCTCTTATGCTATCATAACATTTTATTTGGATCTAACATCATCTCATTCAATGTGGATTGTTAATTGTTTCCCTTGAAGAGTTTTACACCAAAGGAACTTCTTAAAATATAAAAGAGATTCAATATTTTCTTAGTTGAATTCATATTTTGTAAATGCCTCGGTGGAATCCAAAATCTCCACATGGTGGTTGTAGGAAATAAAAATCCTTCTTAATTTGGAGAATAAGAACATAAGTAAAATATGAAAATCTTTTGAAAGTGCAAAACTTTGTTAAAGAGAGCACAAATGGGATGAAAAAGTGTCAAAATTCCAACAAGAAAACGAACAGACCACATTAGCTCTTTCATTAACACTTTCATTATGTTAAAGTAAAGGCTAATAACATGAGTCAGAAAGGATTATCTAAGAGCATCTCCAACCCTACTGGAAAAAAAAGTCACAATAGGGCTAGATATGTCACAGTAGGGTTACCTAAGAGCATCTCCAACCCAACCCTGTTGTGACTATGGAAAAAAAATTGTTGCCACATAGTAATAACAAACTTTTATTCAAAAATTCTTCTCCAATGTAATTTTCAAGTAAATTGTAAAACTTACTGGCAGCAAACTTTTATTCAAAAATCCTTCTCCAAATAAATTGTGAAACTTATGTGACAAAAATTATAGAAGACATTGTAAAGTTGATTGTCTAGTTCTAGATAATGCACTTGACAATGTATTCACATCCATGTCATCGATTATGAATAAAAAATAAAGGAAGAAGAAGAATTGCCTTGGAAGTTGAAAAAATAAATAAGCATATCAATACTTTTGTCTTGAAAGTTAGAATAAAACCAGCATTTTAATGGAAGGCTTTCTTACTTCTTTATCTTTTTTGAATATAATATTACCAACTTTAAAATATATTGTCATGTGTTTTATGTCATATTAAAAGTTGTAATATATTACAAGACAATAAGGTTGGAGGTGCTCTAGTAGCTGGTCACTCGATGTAACAAGGAACAAAAGCAACTTTTACTACGAGTCCGTATGAATGAATGAATGAATGAATGAATGAGGAGAAATTACAATTTTAGTCGACAAGAGGGGCCAGAAGGAGCCATTGATAAGATTTAAAAGAAAAATGAGTGCCAAACGAAATAATTGTCAGTCTTTCTGATTTCACGTTGGATGCCAGCCGTTGCCTGCCACTTGGTCTGGTCTGGTCTGGTCTTGTCTCGTCTCCTGCCAAAATTTGGTAGTGCAGTGGCTTAAGATCCAAAGCTCCCACCACTTTTACTTCGTTCCCTAAGAGCATCTCGAACTCTATTTTGACTAGAAAAAAAAGAAAAAAAATTGTTGCCACATTCTTCTCCTATTCAATTGTCAAGTAAATTGTAATCTAATTTTAGACTATATTTGACAGTATCATCAAACAAAAAATATTTACAAAAAAAAGAAAAAAAATTATCTCAAAAGTTAAAAATAAATAAATAAACATATCAATATTTTTGCATTAGAATTTTTTTTTTGTGAATATAATATTATTATCTAGAAAAGATATTAGCATGTGCCTTATGTCTTATAAGAACCACAACACATTACAAGTCAACATAGTTGGAGATGCTCTAACAATCGATAGATTTGTTGTCACATAACTATTTTTTGGTATCACAAGTCGATCTAAGGCGAGTCGAATAAATTTTTTTTTTGGAATAGTTTTCTTGTGGATTATTTACACTGACACCTCCTATATTTTGTGTTTATTACGCGATCTCCCCTAGTTTAAAAATAAATACACTGATACTCCTATATTTTATATTTATTACGCATATCTTCCTTAGTTTAAAAATAAATACATCGATACCCCCTATGTTTTGTATTAAATACACGGGACCACCCCTAAGTTTATAATCCACTACTACTTTAAAATATATATATATATGGCAAAGAGTGTCAGTGTACTCATTTTTAAATTAGAAAATATTTTCTTAGTAAACACAAAATATAGAGGATGTCAGTGTAATTAATCCTTTTTTTTGTATCACAAGTCAGATCTTAGGCGAGACGAACTCCCATAGACGTCGGCACTCAATAATAAAGTCGAAAAATCCAAAGAACAATCAGGAATCCAGAAACAAAGGAAAACTGAGAAAAACTCGCAAGTCAGTTGCTACATAAATATAATTCGTAGATATTCAGTGGTACTTCAAAATGTGCCGTTCTAAGGTCTAAAAGTCATATTATATTCTCAAATAATTTAAAAAATATAAAAATAAAATAATTCCAAAAATAATTTTTAATTATAATTAAAAATTAGTCTAAATAGACCATCACAATAAAAATTAAAAATATATATAATAACTAATAATTTAACTACATGATATTATCTGACTACCTACACATATATCTATAACAAATTTTAATTAAAATATAAACACATATAATAAATCTTAATTTGAATATATTTAAACTATATTAAAAACAATATCAGAAGAAGGAAAATATTCCGCACCTGAATTTACTAGTCATTCATAAAAAGTATTTATGTACACACCATTCCGAATTCTAAAATTTTATGAGAACCATTTGAAACTCCGTAAATTTCCTTCACTACTTCAACGCAAGTCGAACTATAGAAACTAACAAGTGACTTACATCCCACACATCACCCAGACCTAACAAAGATTGTTAGCGCTCTGAATGAAAAGCTGGATCATTGCTATGCTATCCTATGCTTACCATAGCTGTAATCAAGTCCCCAATCCACTGCTCCAACTCTAATGAAATTATCTAAGGTTATGGTATGATGGCAACCTCTATTTGAACGAAAAGGAAACACGCAATATCTAGCCATTCCTCAAGGAAAGGATAAAATCGTAAGTTCCAAGTACTGGTAGATTCAAAGAATGTTCGTAGTACAATCGAGATGCAAAGAGAGAAGTCAGTGTGTTGGATGGCCTTACATTATTTATCTCAAGGAAAAAAATGAGATCACCTAGAAACAAATAAGACACTCTAGAGGGTCTGTGGAAAGAAAGCCACCAATATAACATCCAAAAATAAACTTCAATTACTGCACAAAATTTAATTCTATAGCATCAACAGCTACCATTACATACCCAGAGTACCATTCACCATAAAAACTGAAGATACCTCAATAATCATTGCCATATTTTGGGTGTTACACCTAACATCATCAACTGGTTTCTTTCATCTTCTATTTTGGATCTCAACCTAACATCAACCTTTCACCTTTGCCTTCAAGACGAATCTATCGTCCTACAAAGACTCGATACCAGCAAAACAGTGCAAGATGCCAATGTAACTCTGATTTATCGATGAATATTCCTGTAACTTTACTCTTTCAACACCAACACTACCTCTTCCCTCGCAACAAAGAATACTTCAAATCAGGACTACAATTTTCATGAGCAAGAAAACTAGAAGACTAGTGAGTATACAGTGCTCAACATGCAGCCTACGCAAACACACAGAAGAAAGCAGGAAGCAAGAGTAATCCAATGCATCATACCCGAGTATCACGATGAAACAGTAGAGTGAATGTAAATGGGTGTCTACTTCTAACATTTCATTATAAATTATAAACAAACAACAAAAAACAATCGGATGAAAAGAATCGAACAGTTCCAACTCTAGTCCGCTGGATAATATATCATGACAAGTACGCTCATCTTTGATTCTCATGAGAACAGAGATCACAATCAAAATCTCATACTTTGACATTAGACTCATCTTGTTAAGAGAGAATGTCAGATACCATAATAATCCAAAAAGGAGCAAAAAGTTGCTCACAAAAGAATTTGTTACAGGCATTCTAACATTTCATTACACACATAAACAAACACCAAAATCAATCAGATGAAAAGAATCAAACAGTTCACCTCTAGTCCGCAAGATATCATGCTTAAGTCCACTCATCACTGGCTCTCAAGAGAGAGTTCTCAAGAGATCAGACATCATAAACCCAATTCCCAACTTCAAGATTCAGCTTTTGTTGATAGAAAAATGCCACAAGTCATAATAAATCCAAAAGGGGCACAAAATATGTTCAAAGAAGCAACTGTTGCAAGGGTGCTACTTCAATCATAGGCAGTAATATGTTACTTTCCATTGTACACAGTAATATGTAAATGTATCTGTTTTATACATCACACTACAGATATCAGAATAACATTGTTAGCACAACTACTTGTCCTTTCCTCAAGTTTGGCAAAAGCAGCTCCATCTTGTCTTCCAAAAATTAATGTGACGAGGGAAGTATCACAAACTAGGGTCCAACATCATGACCAGATAATTGAATCCTAATTGATTGCCCACTAATATTTACTATAAACTGGAAAAATCTAAGTGGAAGAGGGTTATCCTGGCCTGGTTGATGAATAGTACCTGAAGCTAACCACTCAGGTGAGCTGTTCTAGTTGTCATGAAGGGCCATGAAAAAATTCCATCAAAATGAGGGGACAAAGAACATTAACATGCAACTAACATTTATGAGCACTTATGGGCAATTATGTCTGCTTACAAGTAGAACTTTACAAAAGATAGATCTAAGTTTCACAGAACTTACAATCATAGATCATGCAGAAAGATTAGAATGGGAAAAATCAAGATTATGAAAATCCGTTAAAAAAGAATATATATTGAAACTAAACGTGGGTGGTCGTCAAAAGAAATGCTGCAAACAGCCCTACATCTTTTACATCTTTATTGAATGTACCCAAAACTATGTGCATTACTCGCTCCCATTAATATGGGTTTTAAGCTATTATCACAATGCATTCTAAGGAAAGGTCACAAGAAAGAACATTAACAGTATACTTTGCTATGGTGAAGGGCAAACGTGGACTCCACTCATTTAGTTTTCCATCATTAAGATTACAGCATCCAGGCCTCATAAACCATGACAACCACCATACCTCATCTTAACATGGATCTATGATCATTATTCACAAATCGTTCTAATAAAAGGCAACCTAACCTATAAGGTATTAAGTTATTAATTATTAAGTCGGTTTGCTCCAACAGAAGTATGGTAGTTTTGTTGTTTGTTCTTATCCTTTATCAAACCAAAGTATGATGTTTTTGTAGTTCTCACTTATTTTTTGTGAATGATGTCAGATGCGAAGTTCTGCTCTTCCTTGGGCCGAGACTAGCAATTGGTCCAAAACATCAAAGTGCCTCATTATTCCCAAAATATTTAAACTACTATCCCTGATGGAAGATTGACTAATAACTGAAATCTACTTACGATTATGATTGAGCATTACAGGTTCTCACCGACCCATTTATCTTCAAAGGTATACATTGTCCCAAGTATTCCTTCAGGTTATTCCAAAAGCCAAGATAAACAGTAACATATTGGATCAAGTCGACAAAGGAACATTGTACACTCGGCATGCTAGACTTCACCACATTGCAATTCTGACTGTCTACTTGGAGCACTGGGCTAATCAAATATAGTCACCAAAACTTTCAAATAAATCCCTCACAAATTTAACTCTATTACTCACAGGTATGGATTAAAAAGACCCATCTGAGATGCTCTTAAATTTCACCAGTATGTGTTTATAGCAATACCATGGACCCACCAATAAGAGTCCAAAATGAATATGGGGTTGATTAATGCACAAGGTTTGATGAAATATACCAGGCCTGAAAGAGGGCCACCTACACCAGCTACTTGTACGAATCAAAGCCGCAGCTAGCAACAAACAAAATGCTAATTAGCAACGTCTATGTGAGAGAGGAAGTAAACTTCACTAAATGTGGTGAAAACCTTTATGAAGACCTACAAGTATAATTCCAAGAAAAATAAAGAAGCCAAAAGTGACAAACAGTTGTGATGCAGGACCATCAAACCCGAGCCTGATTTTGGTTGAGTCCAATCAATTTGTGTTCAGATTTTGCTTTATTTATATTTGAGTTTAGATAAAGATTGTGACTATGGAGATGCAATTTTTTTAATTTTGTATATATTAGAATTTGTTTTATTCACTTAGCTTTATCATGTATTACATGCGTATAAAGGCATGAACACAATAGTAATTATTAGAGATTGAGGAATAAAATTAGTGGCTACGAGTAACCCTAGTTTTTCCTCATATTCTCTTTCTCAACTATTTTCTTATATTTTCGACAGTATTCTGCCGCTAGAATTGCCAGATTCGTCACAGGATCATACCAAGATCAATTTCCAATTTTTTCTTTCGACCATTTTCAAACACGAGGATAATTTACAAATTGAGACCACTCAATATTGACTTCATCTTTGATTCATATATATTCAGTGATATATAATACGTAGTTTTGACTTTATTTTTTTTTTACATGCTTTCTCCTATTCCATTTGTGACTATTAAGTTTAGACCCTTACAAATTTTCCTCTATAAAACATGTCCCTGTAAGATTGGTTTCGGAGCCTAGATTAGTGATTAAGAACATAGGGTGAGAGATGTATAACCCACCAATGTTGAAACAAATTGTAATGCTATAGCCAAGTTGGAAGTTATTTTTTACAGGTTCTAAACTATTAGAGGATCATTTGAGCTTTTAGTAAGGACCTTAAATGCTTCCTTTGTAAGAGAGTTTGGTCTTCTATCAAAATGCTCCGATTGGGGTTCATATACAAAAGAAGACGTCTAATGAAGCGAGTAACAATGACGAGCTAGAAACTGCTAAAGATGTCGTTGATTGTTCTTTTCAGCTCGTAACTGTTGAAGTTGATCCCGTACCTGTTGGGCCTCCAATAGTTGAGCTTGTCGAGTCAATTGCAGTTGACTCACCAGTTGAGTCAGTTATATAACTAATGCATAGGTTTAAAATGCATATAAACTTTTGACTGTCAAATATTATCTTAAACATCTACACAAGTCACTTAGCATAGAGAACCTAATACACCTATTGAGATTTTTGAAACAGTAGTCACAATCCAACTTGTGAACAATTCTCATTATTATGCTTTTGTCACAAATTTTCGTAAACATTGGCAGAAAGTAACAGTTGATTGTAGGGCCATCACATGGCGGACAAGACATTCTTGCAGGGGTTGTCTTTGAATTGCGCCGAATCTGTAACGAGACTGGCATTATCTACTCTATGTCAGTGCTCGATGCCACAACACTGAGGGTTTATACTATTTTCACCTCCACGACAGAGCCGATGCTATCCTAGAGTTTTAGTGAGCTTCCTGGAGTATCATACTCGTACCGACATTCCCACCGTTGCAACGACCACCACTATGGCCATCTTGGGACACATCCACATGAGCAATTTTCTTCGGACTTCCAATTTGCACAATTCACCAGGTGGTAAAGTTATCGAAACCGAGAAGAATGATGCAGGACCATCCAACCGGAGTTCGGGTCTGAGTCCAATTTTGGTCGAGTCCATTCTATTTGTTTTAGTTTTATTTTGTTTAATTTAGATAGGCTTGGAACTATGGTGATGTAATCTTCTAAATTTGGTTTATCTTTACAATTGGTTTCAATTACTTAGCGTTATTATGTATTTGGTTATGCATACCTATATAAATGCATGAACATAAAAGTAGTTATTAGAGAGATGTTGAGTTTGAGGAATAAAATTTATGCAACAAGTAACCCAAATTATCCTTCATATTCTCCTCTAATATTTTCCATATATATTCTGCAAAACATTGTGCAGTTCATCACAGGATCCTAAAAAGATCGAGTCCCGAGTCTCCATTTCGACCATTTAGAAATGCGACGGTATTTTGTGAATCGGGGTACACACGATCTTTGACTTCGTCTTTGATTCGTAGATATTCAGTGATCCAGATAAGTAGCTTTGCTTCAGATATTTGTTAACCATTGATTATAACTTGATTCCACATATTTGTTAGTGACACAATGGTCCCTTACATATTTGCCAATATAAGATCTGTCCTATGTCAAGTTGTGCCTGTTAGATTTTAATCATTTGTTGTCGTACTAAAATGTCAGTGTCCTCTGCCTAATTGCTCAAATTGAGATCAGGGCTATCTAAAAGAAGGAAAAGAGCAACCGATGGAAGGACATGAACCCTCGTATAGATTTTCCAACACTTGTGCCTCCTAGATTTTAGTCATTTATTATCCTAGTGAAATAAGAACTAAAAGGAAAGTGCCCTCTGCCTAATTGCTCAAAATTGAGATAAGATGCATCTAAAAAGAGGAAGAGGGAAACCTAGGCATGGAACGCCACTGCTCTCATATAGACTCCCTCAAAAGCAATATTACTTGAAGATCAAATTAACACGTCAATTTTAGGTTTGGATAAAGTATGCAGAATAATACCCAAAAATGAAACCAAGAAAATGCTTAGTGAAATATTCCTAAACTAAGTTGGATATGTTCATACCTAGCTTTTATGTTTCCCTTCCATACCTTAGTCGCTATACACACAACCATAGCTAGTAACTTCCTTTTGTACTCACCTTTGATCCTACTTTACAAATATGACCTAAAAATGCTTCAATTTAACATAAAATAACCAGAACTGCTACTTCTATAAAGCTAGGTTCCTTCTTATAAACTAAAACACGTGTATGCTTCATATCCATTTTGTCTAGTAGTTGAACACACTAAACTGTAAAGTGTATCAATATTGTTGCAGGCAACATCTGCGCCATTAGACCACTTCGGAGAGCCTACACTCCTGAGTCCTGCCACTTAACTTCAGGTTAGCCGCCTTGACACCTAGATTAACGCCTCTTCAGCCATGTATATGTTCTGCCCAGGCTCAAATAAAATATAATATTTAAACATCAGTTTTTTTTTCCGACATATGAACCATATAAAATATGTATAACTTTCTATGCCAGAATTTGTTTTGGCTCAAAATTGTTTTATGCTTTAACAATATTCACAAGTTCTTAGTTTTCCTTCTTTTTGGTTTCTATATAATTACCATTAACATTAGTTAATGATGCTTGATAATGTATTTCTTAAAATGTATAAACTCTTGAAATGGTTCATGAACAATTTATAAAAAAAAAGTTTCTTGTTGAAGATTCAAGATTTAATGAATTGATGTCTATAATATCATATGTTACTTTTAAGTATAAATAAAGTGTATAAAGAATTTGAAGTTACAATCTGTAAAATTTGAAGTCACAATAAGGTTTGTACATTCCATCATAATATTTTGTTACATCATAATCTGGACATAAACCAGGTTGCCTAGGCAGTGTGTTCCAGCAATCAAGGTGGATGTCTAATAGAGAACAAATAGTCCAATACATATGCATTAGATCTTCCACAATAATGTGTTTTTAGACATTACATTCTTCATCCTTTATACATTTTCATCATAATGTTATATTGCAATTCAATCTACGCATTCACTTGGTCATGAAGGCACTATGCCTCTTTAATCAAGGATCATCTCGTAGGACTGCCTAGGCATATTGTCAAATTTTGAGCATATGTTTTAACATCTTGGTTAAATAGTATGTAACTAGTGACTAGTCCTCAAATTAACATGGATTAGATCATCAACAATGATAGGTTGATTGTTAGATGCACATCATATTCTTCACCCTCTATACATCGTAGTTCTTCATCTATCCCGCTCCTGACACTGGGATACAATAAACTCTTCGTAACTCCATAAAATGGTATATAAAGGATAACATTTAAACAATTACTCCATGGTTGCTTCCAGAAGAATATAGATATAGTCATATATAAGTGTCTACATTAAGGGTGTGGACATACGCATTATGTGCATTCTGGGATCTAACATCCCTACTGAAGTTGTCCTTGTGATATATTAGCAGTTGTTCCAAAACAAAACAAAAAAGAGGAAGAAATCAGGGAAAGTGGAAGACTCAGCTAACAGACCATGTGTCCAATAATTAAGACAATTTCAATCAGCCCTACACTAACCAGAGAAAGGAAAGGAGACTAAGGAACTGTTTGCTTCCATAATTAAGACAAGCGACAGATCTACTTTACAACCTATGATGCACAGGAAATTCAATTAAGGAGCTGCACTCATGTTAGATAAGGAGCCGCACTCATGTGAACATTATTTTGGATACTAAATGCATTTTAGATACACATTATGTATCCTAAACTGCAAATACAATACCTGTCACCTTACTATCATGCAATTGTAGCTTATTATTGTTATATTAAGAAGTCATATGATACGTACTTGGTTGAAAGGATTCCTTATTGATATGATGCTTGGATGTTTTGTATCATATGTACTATGGTTTTACTCACACCAGCACTTCTAGCTCACTGCTAGGGACTCCTGGCACTGCACCTCTGCATCAGTCCCCGACGCCTGTCACCTGCTCGACTGCAGCTCCCTTTGCTGCACAGTCCGTCTCTGGACAGTCTGCTGCACAGCCAGTGGCCGCAGTTGGTCTGTCCAGGTAGTCCTCCGCAGCTCATCCCTCCATGCAGCGTGCAGCCTCTCTTGCTTGCACACCAGGTGCCCGACCCAATGGGTCAGCCTCAACAACAGCAGCAGGCAGGCCTGATGCAAGTGCAGACAAAGCAGCAGCAGCCAGTGGCCGCAGTTGGCCTGTCCTCCGCTGCTCAGCCCCCAATACAGCAGACTGCCCAGACCACTAAGGCTTTCTCCGAGGCAACCCCACCTCAGTAGCCTTCAGTCTCAGGTGCAGCAGCCCCGGTCAGATCAAGTTAACACTGAACCTACACGTGTTTGGACTTATGTTCCAATCAGTCCAGCAGCTCTCCTATGCCTCCATGCTCAAGCAGTCCGCTCCTACACTTGCACGAGTCTCATGCTCCCTCTAGAGGGTGTCCCTCTTGCTGAGATGCCTGCTAGGAAGCACAATGGATGCCTCGCGCGATCGCTTCTCGTCCTCGAAACTTGTCAAAGCAGTGAAGCAATTCAAAACTTATCTCAATCTTAAGTTAATGCCGGCATTTCAAGATTGAACTGTCAAGGCAAATGTTGCTACTTGGGGGCTATCTCATCCTCTTACACGGCGGGATTCTGGATCCGCGACAAATCCTCCTTCACCTCTCCAACCAATCCGACCTCAACTCCTCTTTGTCCAGAGAATCGCATAGTATCGAGAGCTCGGTTTTCAGGATCTTCAAATGGTCCCCCACGCTAAGCAAGGGATCGGAGCCTAGCATTTGGCCATATGGGTTTGCATTCCCAACCCATCCTTAATGCTCTTCATCCTATCCTTCCTCAAGCGATTGGTTTAACTCCTTTGGCTGCTTTCTTCATGGAAACGAGGCAAACTAATGGTCCGTTTGGATAGGCTTTCTGAAATTTTGTTCGGAAAATAGTTTTCTGAAAGTAAGTTATAAAGTTGTTTTCTGAGTAAAAAAAATGGTTTTGCGTTTGGTTACTTTCTTTTGGAAAGTGATTTTAAGAAACAAAAAATGAAGATTATGTTTGGTAAAATATTTTTAGAAAGTTATTTTTTTAACTGTCCATACAGAACAGTGTCCAACTAACAAATTTTTGTATCCGACACACGTGTCCATCACAGATCTTTTTCGTGTCCATCATAATCTGACATTTTTTCTGTGTCCAGCAATTTTTTTTCCGTCCAACAAATTTTTGACATTTTTCTTTGTCAACCACAAATTTTGACGAGGACTCGTCACCGTCGCCGACTCGCAGTCGAGCGGAATCGTCATCGGTGCCGCCTCCGACGAGGAGACGGACACAGTTAGGGCTCAGTCGTCGTCGACCACCAACGAGGCCTCGAACCTCGAGCTCGACCTCCGAGGTCGTCGTCGACCACCCTCTAGGGCTCAGTTTTCGTCTGTCGATGAGGTCAACGAAGGGAGGCGAGGCATTGCTGGCTCAGACCAAGGAGGTCGAGGTCGATGAAGGGAGGCGAGGCGTTGCTGGCTCAGACCGACAAGGACGAGGTCGAGGTCGATGAAGGGAGGCGAGGCGTTGCTGGCTCAGACCGACGAGGTCGAGGTCGATGAAGGGAGGCAACCCTCCACCACAGTCACCACCACAATCGCGGACCCTCCACCACAATCACCACGACCAACAGGATGTCGTCCCCGAAGCCGCGACGTCAGCACCGTCGTGGACCGGACCACCGTCGCGAGCTCGACTCGTCCCCAACAATAGGTCGTGGAGACGTCGTCAACTTCGACGTTGCCGGAGAGGTCCGGCTCCGCGTCGTTGATGGAGAGGAAGAAGACACCAGAGTTGGTTGAGAGAGAGAGAGAGAGAGTGTTGAGGGAATCGAGAGTTAAAAAAAACAGTGTTAGAAAAACAACAGCTCAAATAAACAGTAAAAGATAGTGTTAAAAACAACAATTCAAAAATAAGTCAAAAAACAGAGAGAGAGAGAGAGAGAGAGAGAGAGAGATCGACTCATCTGAATGAGCTGTCGTCGCCACCGGCAGCCAGGTAAGTAGTCGGATTTTTCTTTCTTTTTTCCTCAGTTCTTCTCTCTGTCTTCTTGGCTGTTGTTCTCTTTTGTTCTTCTTTTCCTTCTCTTTTCTTTTCTTTAACCTTGGTTGTTGTTCTTTCTTTGTTGGGTTTCTTTGTTATGCTCTCTGCTATTTTTTTCCATGCAACTTTTCCATAATATTTCCCAGGCGCGCACCTTAGCTACTCCACGCGCCTCATGGAAAGGTGCGTCTTTAGGCGCGCCTTAAGAAATGTGCCCCACCTAGAAGAGTCATGAGGCACTACCCCTGCGCCTAGGAGCAAGGCGCACCTTCGACTACACTGGTTACAACTGGTATAGACCTCTCCACAGGTCTACATGGGGCTCACAATGTTATGGTAGACATTAGTCTTCCCTCTTCTTGGTCTGCAGGGGTGAGACCATCAGCTTTTATGGAGAGGCTCAAGAAATCTCCCTCACCTTAGTATTCTAGTGGTAAGGGTCATCACCCCACTTGTATACGGTGAGGTCTATTTCCCTACCTTAATCAGTTTTCTTCGATCAACAAAATGGCTAGGGTCCCCACCATCTGGTGGTTCACCCAAAAATAAAAAAATGGTACTAGATATCCAAATTATAGTAGAGTACCTAGGTATACATAATCAGAGTATTAAATATAACTTGTATACCTATGTACTTCACATGATATGTAATCATAGCTTGTATTGCATTTACCTTATTACTTTGTACCTAGGTACTCCACGTTATACTTAATCATAGTTTGTATTACATGGACCTTGTTACTTTATACCTAGGTACTTCGCAGGATACTTGCATGAAATAAACAATGTTGTCGAAACGAAAACAATAAGGGAAGTACCAAAACATTAAGGAAAATCAAGTATCAGTACTGAGGTATACAAATCTGTCGATGCACCAATATGTGATTACCATTTGAGACTGAATTCGGACACTACCACCCTAACATGTCATGATACATGAAGAAATCTGTTTTGGCAAAGAATGATCTATATGCTACGTTGTCAACTCGCGATGTGTATCATGTATTGATTTGTTTGTACATCGTATGATACAGTAACTCTAGGAGATTAGGTCTAGGGCTGCAAATGAACATCAGAGCACGTGAGCTCAACTCGGCTCGACAAAAGCTCGACTCGGATATCTTAACAAGCCGAGATTTTGAGCTCGATTCCATTACCGAACAGAGCTTGAACATAGGAAGCTCGACAAAAGCTCGACTTGTTAGCTCGGAGAGTACATTGCTCGACTCTTTTGACTCGATTATGGCTCGACTCAATGCAGCTCAAGTCAATATTATTATTTGAGAACGTTGCCAATAGATCGAAGCCTACAATCTAAGCCTACAATCAAGTCATGTACTAGTGACCACTTATCAGTGTTTGGAAGTTGAGATGATAATCGAGCTCGATGTGAGCCACTTATCATTCATTTGGAATCGAGTGGTATAATCGAGCTCAAGTCGAGATCGCATCATTCTTTTGGAATCAAGTTGTATAATCGAGCTCAAGTCGAGCTTTCTAGCTCTTGTCGAGCCGAGTCAAGTTGTTTGGAAGCCAATTCGAGCTCGAGAATGAACACGACTCTCAAGCTCGGCTCGATAATTTTTTCATAAACGAACCGAGCTTGAACATGCAAAGCTCAACTCGGTTCGATTGCAACCTGATTTAGGTCTATACTTGTAAACCCATATAGGAACATGATTTATAAGATTGAAGATTCTCATACATTTTTTTATTTTTTTTCATCTTCATAGGTCTATCTAGTTCCAGAATTCAGTCTTAAGTACATGATTCAAGTAAAATCTGATACTATCGAATCAACCGATACGTAACGAAATTGTATAATATTGTATCGTAAGATAAGTATCGTGTATTATACAGTATAACAACATAGTCTATATAAGTTATATTGTTATAGTTATGTCAAGTTTCTCTCAAATTTTCACTGCCATTAACTAAACTTCACTGAAACATACCAAATTTTTTTTGAAGAAACCTAAAGGGGAGAAAGGAACTGGTTGAAAGAGTTTAATACTTTCGTGATGTGATTGCATCAAAGTCTTAAGGGTCGGATATGCAATTTCGGAGGGGGGCACAATAAATCTAGTTGGCAAATTTAGATATAGAAGGGGGGAGGGGGGGGGGGGGTGTTGGGGGGAGGGGGGGGTATGGGGGGGAGGTAGATGTCATTGTCACGTAACTTTAGATGAAATGAATTGAAGTCAATATCGAACTAGTGGATGGGAACCCGAGCTAGACCCTGCCTCATCGTTGTTTCTCCATGTTCGTCCCGAACGACATGAACAAAACCAAAAGACTGAGCGGGGGGTCCTCGGTCTTGACCCCTTCAATATTCAAATGAGACTCTGATATAGTAAAGAATTTGACAAATTTTAATTAGCACAGGAGATTGTACCTCTTTATCCTTTTTTTGATGTTTATATATAGCAAGTATTAAGCTGTATGCCGCTAGTCAAGGTAATAAAAGCTCTGCTAGAAGATAAGGTGGGGACAATGCCTTTTTTTTTTTACTAAATGGCCAAGGTAGTAGTTTCCTGGAGGATCATCCAGTGGATACTCTCCTTATAGATGACCTTTGAGCATATGTACCTTGATCATATATCATCAACAAATAGGCGGGAACTTATAGGTATGAAACAACAACATCGAACAACCCTAAGGAGGTAGCTACTATCCATGAGCTCAATAGTTGGTGACTAATCCAATCTTTCCCCTTTATGGCTCTCTAAGAATGTGTCACGTCCTCCTGCCCTACTCATATCCTCCTGCCCTACTCATATCCTCCTTCCCTTTTGACCTCTCTCCCATAGTAGATTCATCTCCTAAAGAAAATAATGCTAGCTAGACATTTTGGGAGCCAAGTGTTACCCAAAAGAATCTCATGCTTCACCCTTAACTTGAGGGGGGTAGGACTAGCTTTGACATCACAACTTATTGATCTCATAACAAGCACCTAGAACGAGATAGTTGGCAAGTGAGTTTCGAGTCCTAAGGTCCAATTGAGTCAAGAAACACTAGTTCGTTTACAAAGAGTACATAGAGCAATTCAAATGCACTAGAAAAAACATAGATATGATCAAAATAGAAGAATCGGATTTCTTAACTACAAATTAATCTTGAATCTTCTATAAGAAGCTAACAATTTTGTACACAATAAATACCTCCATTTCAATTTTTCAAATATTGATTCCAAGCTAGTTTTTGTAGTAAAAATGGCTGCAACCTTTTGCTATTTTGATCATCCATTGTCAAAATTGCACTTTTTTTTTTCTAACGTGCAAAATATTGGAGATCTTGGTAGTTTGGCTATTATGTTCTACCTTTCTATTTCAATATAGATCCCTCCTTTGCATTAAGCTTACACGAAAACTTCCATAATCCTCCAGTATCCATACAATAGATGTGTCAAGAGTATATTCGTCGTGAACAAATAACCTAGTCAACTGCATGCAACATATTCATTTGCTACTCCAGTACAGTCACCAATGATTTTCACTCCCACTATAAACTGTCACCCAAAAACAAATATTGGTAAGATATACACATTTGTATCTCCCATCACAGCAAACCATTTCCTTCTAAGAGTTGATTGGGAAGCTAAAACCTAAATCGTACTGCTAAGTAACAATAATAATTAATCAAGTAAGCCTAGCCCTTTCGGTGAACCAATCAGAATAGCGCATAAAGGCCAATAATGAGAAGATGACAACTTCAAGTCCTAAAGGCCCTTACCTAATATATGAGCATATGAAAATCAAACACCTTAGGTGAAAACATGACAAGAGAAGCAAAAAATAAACAACATATTCCTTCACTGAAATTTAACCTACCTTCCCAAAGATATCATCTCCAGGTACTATTTAATCATAGAAAAGGAATAAAAAAATACAAATATGGTTCTCTTGGTCGAAGTTTTTGTTAATTACCAATATCAAATTGAAGATTGTGCAATTTCCAAAATATAAAACAGCTATGTTCTGTAATGTTGATTTAACCAATGTTCATGATAACCACTGAAACATTTCATTTAAATGATATCCTTTTATGCATCCAAAAAACTCAAGATCTTCCGCAAAAAACCTGAAGTAAGAAATAAAGACATCTCAAATCAAATCTAAGCATTGATTACGTAAACTAGAGAAGCCATTGAGTGAACTCCATAAAGATACACATTTCCCTAAAGATGAAACCTTTACAGGATATTAACCTAAATGATACCGCCATCAAGCTATATTAAATTGATCTAATCTACCAGAAGCCATAGATCATGATGTGAGCACTCTATCCTCATTGTTCTCATTTGTCTCCTAAATGACCCTGCCGACGAACACTACCAAACTAAAATTCGGGCGAAAATAACATATTTTCAGACAGAAGCAAATTGAAGAATTTGATTATTAACCCTAAATCGTTAAATTAGAGAGCATGCTCATAAGAAATCATCACAGAATTTCTAAGAATCAAGCGCCATATATATATAAAGATCTCCAGATCCAATAAACAACGCAGAGATAATTGCCGATATAACACAAACTAGGGTTCCATCAAAACCCTAACAAAAACATCATTATTAACCCTAAATTTCTCCTTATCAATCACCGGAATACAAAACAAAGCAAAGCAATTCAAACGATCCGTACCGATCGAGTCGCCGATCACTCGGACTCGGTGGCGGCGGAGGCCTTCTGCTGGAGGCGCTCGAGGGCCTTCTGGTGGGCCCAGGTCTCGATGGTGAGGTCGGGCTTGGCGTTGAGGCCGACGCCGAGGATGACGATGGTGAGGAAGGAAGTGACGTAGCAGGGGAGCTCCCAGTCCTCCCACTGCCTCGACTCGCCGGGCTCGAGCGGGGTCCGGTTGAGGAAGTAGCCGTTGGGCTTATCCTGGTGGCCGGGGGTCGTCCACCGGCTGCCCCCCTCGTGGCCGCCTCCGCCGCGTATGCGGGCGGCGGAGGGGAGCCGGGAGCGGAGCATTCCGGCGAACAGCTTGGGAGCGAGAGTCATCGCGCAGATATGAGTGGTGGTGGAGAGAGAGAGAGAGAGAGAGAGAGGTGCAACCATGGATTTGGGAAGAATATGAGTTTAATAATAGGCTGGTCTGGACCAGGCCTGTTTCGTCAAGCCCATCCAACCTAGGCCCATATTGAATGTATTGATTTAAGGGCTAATTAGCGTTTAGACCCTGGATTTTAATTTTATATCAGCTTAGAGTTTAAGTCCTGACATGTCAAATTATAAAGTTTAGATTCTGGATTTTTATTTTTGTTTCATTTTTTCTATTAAACCCTCCCCAGTCTATATAGGAAGGTTTCATTGTCAAGCATGAGAGACAATGTATAATAGAAAAAATAAAGCAAATAATAAAATTCAGGATATAAACTTTCTAATTGGACAAATCAGGACTTAAACTCTAAGCTGATATAAAATTCAGGGACTAAACTTTAATTAGCCCTTGATTTAATGTTGCGGTGGAGCAAAGAGTGTGGGTTTATAATAGTAAAACTTGTTGCTTGTATTTTGAAGAATAAAAAAAAAGACAAATGTTAAGGGTACTATAAAGTTTACTAGGGTCGACACAAGATAGAAGGCAACACACTTATGATTTTGTAATGGGTTGTCAAAAATTTGATAGGAGGCAACACCACTCTCATTCTTCTCTAACACAACATGGCCCCTCTTTTTTCACCTTCATCTACCTCCTCCAACTATATTTTTTTTAGTAGATACTCCAAAATAAGGCTTAGGATCTCATTAGATAAAATTTTGAATTTATTATAGGACTAAAATGACATAAATTGACACAGTCCCGACGACGGAGGACTACTAAATTTTTGACAGTCTTAATATAGATGACTACCAAAATGTTGGCAAAAGTTTTCATTGTTATCTTTGTTCAAGAGCTCTGCTCTATATTTAGCCAACTTTGCTGCTTGGGAAATTTTTGCATTGTTATCTTTGTCTATGACTTCAGCACAGTGAAGATACAGACAGGCGTGAAGGGACGGAATATGATTAGGCTGATATTATCCCGTATTTTATAGCAATTAACAAAAATCGGTATCAATAGCAATGTACCTAACATGTAATGGGAAACCAAGTAAATGATTTTATTCAAGGCTTTAAATTATGTATATTGATATTACCCTATGTTAGATCAAAAGTTAAGTTTGCCATCCTAAAAGTGTCATTAAAATTTTTGAAAGTGTCGTTAATAAGTTTTTAACGACGCTTTTAGAAATGTAAACTTAAAATAAACGGATTTTTTTCATTTAAAGTAATAAAATAATATATATTTATAAAAAAGGGGATAAGTTTGGGGTAATTGCGGGGGGGGGGGAGGGGACCACTCGCCAACTCAGTTGGCGAGGTGCTGAGTTGGCGAGCATCTCGCCAACTGAGTTGGCGGGGCGCCCTCCTCGAGGGGCCGCTCGCCAACTCAGTTGGCGAGCCATGCAACGTTGGGTTTTTAGCCGTTGGCCAACGGCTATATTCCAACGTTCCTCTCACCACATTCCTATAAACACCCCCCCCCCCCCACCCAACACTCCTCTCACCACATTCACATTCTTCCTCTACCCTAAACACTCCTCACACCACATTCTCCTCCTCTTGATATTTACTGGCGATGGCTACCCGCAATTACGGTCGTATTCCTGGTGGACCGACTACCGCGCTTATTCTTAAGCAACGTGAAGAGCACATTTCTACTCAGATTTTTACTGGCGAGGTAATTTTTGAAATTACAAGTTGCCAACTTTATTAATGTATATATTTTTTATAATGACTATGTTTACTTCATTAATGCATATAATTTTTATAGTTATACGACCATGATAATGCTTTACGAACCCGGATCCACGTACATTGGCGGGCTGAAAGGAATTATCGTACGTGGGAGCTTAATCCAGCTCAAAAGGCTTTGGTGGAATCCTTTGGATTCCACTATATAGATCGTGTTAGATATTTAATTCACGATCTTCATTTAGTTGTAAGCCTTGCGGAGCGTTGGTGGCCAGAACGCAACACTTTTCAACTCCCATTCGGCGAGATGACGATCACCCTTTTTGATGTGGCGAATATACTAGGGTTACCTATTAAAGGTAACGCTATATATTTTGATCCGCACTTAAAGGGATCTGATCTGATCCGGAGTTATCTCGGTGTTAGCCCTCCTTCTGGTCTAAAAGATGGCAATTATGTAAAATTTTTATGGCTCCGTGGCAACTTTATAGACCTACATCAAACTATTGATGGGGTGGTTGATGTAGATGAAAATCGGGTATGTATTTTAATTAGTAAATTTGTTTATTACTTAATTTAGTGGTGCAATTTAATAAATTTGTTTAACACTTAATAAATCCAGGTCATTCGTTGCACTAGAGTGTATCTGCTCTGTTTATGTGGTACAATTCTATTTCCCGATGCATCGGGAAATATGGTAAATGTGCAGCTTTTACCATTCTTGGATGATCTCACAAAACCTACTGAGCATGCGTGGGGAGCTGCTACTCTTGCATTTTTGTACGCCCAGCTGACAGAATTTGTCAGATGCAATCGCAAGAGTATTTGTGGATGTATTTCACTGATACAGGTATGAATTAAAGACCTTAAAAAGTTAGAGTAATTTTATACGCAAATTATGTTTGTACTAATGTCATTTTTGTGTTTTATAGTTCTGGTCCTATGAGCACTTTTATATTGGTAGGCCTGTTACCAGCATTCTCAGTGATGTTGGAGTATTTCCAGTTGCTATGCGCTGGCCTACAGACGTAGTGGATTATCAACACTACCAATACAGGACTGTATCACTATATCGTAGCCAATTTGATACGCTGCGGTATAATCAAGTAATTTTTAAATATGCAATAAATAGCTTTAAATTATTTAAGTTTTGATCGTAGATAAACATCACATCTAATCTCTTAAAATATCTTTAAATAGGTAACCTGGTTACCGTACATATGTGAACCTGATGCTCCAGAAATCAAGATGACATCCTATGCATTTAGTTTACACAGATGTCATATTATATATGATCGGTTCACCATGTACCATCCGGCAGACCGTGTTCTTCGGTAATTCGGAATGGCCCCAATAATTCCCGATGATCCACCGACAGTCGGTTATCAGACATCAAATGCATTACAACGAATCATTGGTCTCGTTGCTGACTGGAATAATCGGTTCGAGAATTATAGTGTGAGGGACATGTCTCCTAGACTAAATTCTGCTGAGGAATGTAAGTTATAAGTTACTCATTATTCGTATTGATTTAGTGTAAATAGTTTGCTAAAATTTTGTTTATATTTTGCAGACATAGGTAGCCTGGACTACAGACAATGGTGGGGATGTCCTCTTATGAGCAACCGAGTATACCACTATGAGGAGTCCAGGTTCAAGACTAGATCCCTAGACGATTCTACTATGCGTGCTTTTATTGATGGAATGAATGATTTGGTATGACTTTATTATACTTTAACTTCATTATACTTTAAAAAATACATATACATAGATATGATAAATATTTTAATTTACATGTTTCAAATTTCAGAGTGGGGTATACCAGCAACATTTACAACAACCTCATATGGAGGAAGATGTGACTCGTCGTCTTATGGAGGAGCTTGTTACTCGTGTTCGGCATCTGGGTATTGGACCGGAACCGGAAATGCCTCCGGTACAATCCCGTCTTCCACCGGACTATCCGTCCGGCTTAGTACGACAGAGACACTCTCGTCGTCGTCGGCGGAATACTGCTGAAGCGGGCCCGAGTGACCAGTATGCTGGAGCGGGCCCGAGTTACCAGTATACAGCTGGAGCGGGCCCGAGTTACCAGTATCCTGGAGCGACCCCGAGTTACCAGTATCCTGGAGCGGGCTCGAGTTACCAGTATGCTGGAGCCTACCCGACTTACGAGACTCCTGGAGCGGGACCGAGTTACGAGACTCCTGGAGCTGGACCGAGTTACGAGACTCCTGGAGCGGGACCGAGTTAGGAGACTGCTGGAGATGAAAGCTACCAGATATTCACACAATTCTTTTCGACTCCATCAGCACCGCTGCCTACCCAAACTCAACAAGACGAGGACGAGGAATAGTAGAAAGTTTTTAACATTGTATGATTGCAATTTTTGTATGATTTGTAATGGATTTTTATTACAATATTTGGGTATTGAACAATTATATTTTACTCTCTCGGTTGACTAGTACATCTTCTTCGATTGTGTCCCATAGCACCACAATTACTGCATCGTAGATCTCTTGTCGATGAATCCCGGGGTTTGATGCGGTTCTTCTTTGGTCTTCCGGCTTTGCGTCTTACATCTGGCACCCCAATTTGTCCTCTTACCAAAGGACCTTGGATTTCGTAGGGAACTGGAATTGGCTCCATTTTATGCGCGTATACAGCTTTCAAGTTTTCCGTCGAAAATACTGCAGGATAAAAACTATCAATACTAATATTGCAATATCTACAAACAAAACATGCATGTATACATGGTATATAAGTATGGTACCATCTAAAACATGTACAAGTTCTATCAGTTATATGAACAATATAGGTTCTACTTGTTGCCCGGTCTATTATTTCAAACTTATAACTATCAATAGCTAATATTTCTAGGTGGTTCTTCTCTTTGATAATAGAAGCCATATTTTTTAACATCTTCGGACAATAATCTGTGTCTTTATTTTCAGCAAACTTTCTACGATTGTCATGAAGTGTAATAATCTTGGCTCTAATACTATCGAGAAGTGTTGTTATTGGCTTATCTCGTAATTTCTTAATCCAGCTGTTGAAACATTCAGCAAGATTAAAAGTGTTAATATCTAATCTAGGACAAGTAGCATACGCTGTTATCCAATGTTCAAATCGACGACTTTCATCGTTTACACCAAGAAGCCAATCATACAACACTATGTTCTCGGCTTTAATTATATCAAACACACTCTCTGCATCCGTTTTATTATATGATCTAGCAAGCGAGTCTAACAAGCGTTGAAATACTTGTTCTTTTGTAACTTTTTTCATGTTTTGTTTAAAATGTTGAATACAAAAAAAATGAGGAGATGCAGGAAAAATAGCACGAACAGCATTTATTAATCCCTTTTGCTTGTCAGATATAAATGAAATTGAACTCCAATCATTAAAACAACTTCCAAAAGATATTTTAAGAGAATTTAAAAACCAAGACCAAGAATCACTATTCTCACCTTCGGCAACAGCATAAGCTATAGGATATAATTGATAGTTAGGATCGTGAGCACAAGCAATAAATAAGATACCTTGATATTTAGACGAAAGAAATGTAGCATCAGTACTAATAATTGGTAAACATCCACTTAAAAATCCATCAATACATGACTTAAAACAAATAAAATTTCGTTGGAAGCTATTGTTTTCGGTAGTTTTAATAAAACATGTACTATCTGGATTTGTCTCCATAATTCTATAACAATACTCCTCAAGACTAGCGTATGCCTCATCATAACTACCATTAATTTCAGCTAATGCTGTCTCTCGGGCTCTCCATGCTTTGGAATAACTAACTTGTATACGGTGCTCCCTATATATATCTTTAACAATTTGTGATGGACTGTATGACTGGTTATCTCTAATAATGTCAATTATCATGGTCTTAATCCATGAAGCGGTAGCTAGTCGATGACGTCCTGTACTAAGTCTTCCTAAACAAGAATGACGATTTTCTAATGTACTAACTTTAACTATATCGCCATTTCCAATAGATTTGACATATACTCTCCAATTACAATTCGGTTGATCACAACTATATATAATTCTACGAGCATTATTCATAAGACTAGCTGAACAACTAAAATTATATTTAATTGCTAAATTACTTATAAAGCTTCTAAAGTGAGAACGACTAGGAAATGATTGTCCCTTAAATAATTCATCAGTGATAGCTTTTACAACATCATCATCTACCGTATAATCTACATTTTCAACTAAATCATCACTATTTTCATCGTCGTTGTCACTATCATCATCATGGTTAGATTCATCTGATGAATGACCTTCTTGGATAAATGAAACTATTTGTTGAGAAGAACTAGCACCCGAACTAACATGCTGATATTCAGAAAAATATTCATTATTTCTACTATCTAAGGTTGCTGCTACTTTAATAACATATATTTTTATATATCGTGATTGTGAATTAATCTCAAGAATATAATTTCATGCATCTTCACTATCTATCAAAAAACAATTAGAACAGAAAATAGACTTCAGAATAAAATCATAATGAATAGAACAACGTTCAATAATATGATTACGTATATTTTCAAAACTAATATTCGGGTAAGTTGAAAAAATTATACTTTCCCCTCCTTCGTAATTTAACCCATTTACTTTACCGCCGTGCGAGCATACAATTCTTACGCTACGATCCATGACGGTTGAGAACTTTTGCTACAGAAAACAGGAGGAGCAAGCTGTAAAAATAGGAGGAGGAAGCTGTGAAAATATGAGGAGGAGGAGGAGGAGAGTGTGTTCTGTGAGGAGTGTTGGGAGGGGGGGGGGGGGGGGTTGGGGGTGTTTATAGGGGTTCGAGAGAGCCGTTGGAGGGAGCCGTTGCTCAACGGCTAGCCAACTGTGCATGGCCCGCCAACTGAGTTGGCGAGCATCCTCTCGAGGAGAGCGCCCTGCCAACTCAGTTGGCGAGATGCTCGCCAACTCAGCACCTCGCCAACTGAGTTGGCGAGTGGCCCCCCCCCCCCCCCCCCCCCGCAAATACCCCAAACTTATCCCCTTTTTTATAAATATATATTATTTTATTACTTTAAATGAAAAAATCCGTAAAATAAATCAAATAGCCCTTTATTCAATGTGGATTTTACAAAGAAAGAACTGAAGATACAGGATATTGAAAAATGCTTAATATACATCCGAACGCCACTCGGTAAAAGAGATCTTATTCACAGTAGAAGGTCTGAACACCAAAGGATTGACCTCCCATCCTTTCAAATTGCCTCTAGACCATCTCATCTTCACATTGTCGACATCGATCCCCGAAATGTGCTCCAACATCATCCCGGCCGTGGAGTGGTTAACCAGCTCCTGACATCCGGGTCTATAGTCGTACAGCCCTCCCGGATACGGCGTCCATCTTCTGTAGGTCAGGTTCACATTCCTGAACTTCAGGTTCCTGAGAAGCCCCCCTCTGGAGCCTGATAAGAACACTCCGTTCTCTGAAACTGCGGTAATGTTAACGAAGAGTATATTTGATATGGTACCAGCTTTCGACGTCGAGTCCCTTGGGCAGCTTGTGATGTAGATAGGCTCCGCTCTTCCCCACCACAAGGGGTCATAGTACCTTGTGCTTATGTTGATGTTTGAGAAGACGATATCGCTCACGTTTCCTGCAAACAAATTGGTTGTTAGAAGTACTTCAAACTCAATTTTAACATATAGTTGTGAAGAAAACCAGATTTCACACATATATCTGATGGAGTCCTGATGTAAAGAACTAATATCTGTGAGAAGCATATCGGCAGCAAAGATTTAGTTGAAAGGGAGTTAAGCATTCGTTTGGCAGTACATTTTGTGGCTTCATTTGATTTTGAGGGAAAAAAGCTTGTGAAATTTTTGCATTTGGCTATAAGGCTTGCATACTGACATTCCCAAAGTATCAAATAAAAAAAGAAATGAAGAAAGGCGAGAACAATTGGTCTTGCAACTAGTATCAAGCCATCATATCCAACCAAGCATTAGGCACCAAAAATACTGTAATTATAATCCTCAATTGATAAAATAAGACTCTTGATGTATTCAAGGTTCATATAGAGATATTTGTTATCAAAATTCAGATACAGATCACTCTGATGCACGTCATGATAGGTCCACGTTGTATAGAATTTACAATTGTTAATTAGTTAACATATGATTATGAAAATCATACAAAATAGACTTGGAAGGTGAATAGCTTGCTAGCTTCAAAGAAGTATGTGATATATATTGGCAATCTACCTTTTGCTTTGAAAGACATAAAAGTAAAGTCAATTGTGCATCAGAAGTTATAAAAGGAAGAAGATACTACCTCCATCTCGGATTTGCATTCCTAGCCCTCTATGCGAGTCAACAATTGTGATTTTATCGAAGAGAAACTTCTTGAAATCAAAGAAGCTAGCACTTCCAAGCTTAATTGCAGATGATTTAGTACGAATCCAACAATCTGTCACTGTTAGGTTAACTACAGGCCCAGTAGAAGACTTCGGACATATTGCATCATCTCCAGTGTCAATGTGGCATCTTGTGATCACTGTATTGTTTGAATCCTCGATATCGATCCCATCGTTGTTGGGTGAGTTGAAATCCCCGTATATCGATACATCATGAATTGATATGTTATTGGACCTTACTAAATGGAAACTGCAAGAATTAGAAAGAAACATTCTAATTAGCAAACTCTTATAACATTCCATGAAAATAGCAGTCCATTGCGCCAAAGATAGCAACATATATCGGCACCTTAGTATAGTTTAAAGAGTGATATTCAATTAATGCCCTATAGTTTGGGCCTCTCCATATCTCCATTTCTATTCTAGAAAACTTTGGGTGTGGTAATCAATCAGGAATTCATAGGATTTTAAACATCCATTGAAATCCGCTGCTAGTCGAAATGGATTTTAAGACTTTTCCAAATTCTAGCTTTAGTCAATTAGGATTTAAACAAAATCCCATAAAATCCGCCGTTAATCAATTTACACCGGATTTAGCAGGATTTGCTCCCAAAATACCGTTTTAAGGATTTTGAGGGATTTTTATTGCCTTACTATATAAGAGAAAAACCCTTGACAATCTCCTCCAAAATGGAAAGATTTTGCTAGATTCTCTAAAACCCTAACACCTCGTAAGGTAACTCCTCAGACTCCAAAGTATCTCTACGCACTTCTATTTAGTATTAACCCTTCTCCACTCTCATCAACCAACACAACATCATCAACAAACATATATGATTAACCAAAGGATGGTTGTATATTTGGTTTATGAATGGAGGAGAAACGAAGGCTAAAATGTACCATCTTCTGGATGGATAGAAGAAGAAGAGAAGATTCTGTAAAACCCAATGTGAATTTAAATATGTTACTTGTGTTTGTCTTCCTATGTGTCCTGTGATTGGATTTCTTCAGTTCTTACTTCTTACATGAATTCCTCCTCGACATAAGTTTTTATCATTCTCCTTCATATGGACTCCTTCCCAATAGAGGACGAGTTCAGACACTCCTTGATTCCCGAGCTTACCTGGCAACTAACTATTCAACCTAGGTCCTCATAGACAGCAAGGAAACTTGGCATCTATCCAGGGTTCCAGGTTGACGTGACAGTCAATAGTGATATTTGGGTCATTATTTCATGGAGCTTCTAGTGAGTAATTGACATTTTGGGAAAACAATTGGAGCATGATTTAGAATGAGCAAACTGAACTTTTGGAAAAAGAGTTGGGAAGAAGGTGGGTGTCACGACCCGCACCCGGGTGTTTGGGTACGAGTGCGTGGGTACGCCCAGCCTACGCCGCAGTGTCGGCGGTAGAACGCTGTCTGGAACTAGTACTGTATAACCAACACTTCATAATATAAAGGAAACAGATATTATACTCAATCACAAAACTAAGGTAGGTAAAAACATGCTGTATATATATGTGTGTATAAAAATGTTACAGTACAAAATCTTGTATTCATAACTCATACAACTATAGTAAGTCTGCAAACTTTAATTATTGTCATAACTAGGTCTCCCGCTTGCGGCCTTCCTCGATCCTCCAGGAGGTAAAATCAGGCTCGAAGCTATTTCCCAAAAATCCATAATAGATGGGACACAGGTCCTTCTAAGTGCTACCTGAAATATTATCCAGTCATGATTGAACGAATACAATTCTAATAGCAGTTTCAATAGATGATAAGGACTATAAAACAATGATAGAAAAGTAGTACATGATGGATAAATAAACGGACATCAAGGTATGGTAAGAAATGAACATGAAAAATGAATAAACAGAAAATATGTCATGTATCAACAAGAAAATCTATAGTCACTAAGTGTTTTGAAATACTAGTTTGATTATGTGATCGGCTTAGGATTGCACAATAGGAGCCGGTTAATCATACGTGAAGTGTATGGTTAGCCTTTGCACAGGAATTATATTTGCACAGAATTAAGGGTATGATCACATATAAACTAGCATTTTTTTGCCCCGACTAGCATACATGAATCACACGAATATCAAGTATTACACAAGATCAAGGTCTAAAAACACAAGATATGCTAGTCCGTGTTTCTTCGTGTCAGGAATCAAGTACAACAATACTACATGCGTTATAGAAATTATCTGTAAGAAAATCATCAGAGACCGTACTTGCCTGGGTCCAAAGCGGATGAAACAAGTGAGAGTGTGTGACGGGATCCAGATAACCTATATTATGAATAATTCACATTAATTGGTGAAATATAATTAAGTAGATTTAACCCACTAGATTTCTAGGTCAATTTTATGCTAATTCTGGCTTATAAATGAGACAAATATCTATATAAAAAAATAATGTATATATAAGATATATTTATAGATACTTATGTATAGATACTATATATATATATATATATATATATATATATAGTTACACATATATACTATATATATATATAGTTACACATTATCTATATATGTATACTATATATCTATGTATCTATATCTATATATATATATATATATATATATATATATATATAATATAGAGTATACATATATATAGATACATAGATATATAGATACATATATAAATACATAAATACATATATATAAATATATATATACTGCTCTTGTTGCTGCTGCAGCTACTGCTGTTGCTGCATGCTGCAGCTGCAGGTGCTACTGCTCGCTGCAGGTGCTATTGCTCTGCTGCTGCTCGCTGCAGCTGCTGCATACTACTACTGCTGCTGCAGCGACTGCAGCTACTGCTACTGCACTGCTGCTGCTCCTGCAGTCCCTTTCTCCTCCCCCTTTTCTTGACACACACACACACACACACACACACACATATATATATACACACTTATCCTAGTTAGAGTTATAAAACAAATTTGAAGGGGATCAAGGGTTACCTTGCTAATATAGGATTAAGGGAAGATGAGGGATGGTGAGTGAAGGAGGTGGGAATGTCCTTATATAGGGTTGGAGGTTGTCAAGATATTTATTATGATGTATTGACCATTGTGCCCTTAACCAATTCATTTTGGATTTCTCCTCTTATGAAGAGCAATCCAAATTGAATTTGACTTCCTAATTTAAATTTTTGACATGAAGCTTACAGTGTGCATCTGCGAAACTTTTCCTTTTGAGGTAAGATAGGTTATTTGCTTATAAACTAAAGTAACAAAAAACAACCTTATCTTGCATTTGGCATCCTATGATTCACAGCTACTATGATGGTGGACAGGCTATTGGCATGAAATAACTTTGTGAAGTTAAATAACTCATTAAATAACCAAGTAATTTTCAGAATCCTTTCTTATACACCAAAATTATAGCTTCCAAAGATCCTTATTCATAACCTTAATGCATGGCTGATGATCATAGTAGATTCTTCCTCGTTGAAGTGGCACCAAGAAACCATATTTAGCTAAATGTCCCTCCATATTTTTCTCTTGGAAGATCTCACCAGTTGCATGATATCAACTTAAAGAAGATCCAAACACGGTTATGTGGTGTACTATCAAGGGAATTACAAGTGTCCATTGTGATAAAAGTGGGCATAAATCAAGAAGAACAGAGCACTAACCTGTGTGGTGCCCGCCCATAGGAATTGAGCTGCCACAAATCCCTCGTTATAATGAAAAGAGTTTGACCCAATTATTAAGCTGGTGAAAATATATGAATGGGCCAGCACAAGGCCCTACATTGAACTTCCAAATCCGTCAAGTGGTGTTATCAGGTAGTGTTGTCAATAAGAGGCCTAATCACACAACAGTCTGAGGGAGTCGGGATGCGTTGTATCAGAAAAGGGCATGAACACATTGTAAACGGAGACGGTGTGTGAAGTACCAACAAGGGGCCTAACACTCATTGGGAACCTGAGTTGGGATGTGTTATAGGGCCTAAATACACATTAGGAACAATAAATGGGGTGTGCTATATCGGCAAGAGGCCTAAACACACACTGGGAAAAAAAGCAGGGATTTGCCGTATCAGTAAGGGGGCTACACACTGAACTGCATGCAATAAGTGCCCCTAACTATGTTGCATGAATACGGACACGGATAAGGACACAAGATGGATATGGGATAAGGACACAAGACGGATATGGGATAAGGGCATTTTCAACTAGCTACAATGCAGTCACCTATGTAGGCTATATTGCACGAAGACGGATACAGAAACAGTTACGGACAAGATACAGATACTGGCACCACTTTTGTATCCCTGCAACACAGGACCCTAGCCTTCATATACTATTTTGATTGTCTCACACCTAATATGGTTGAGTTCTGAAGCCTTGAAGACAAGAAATCTCAAGAGTTACACAACATCCCTGGACCTGTATCAATGAAAGCAATGGATTTATGCAGTGACAAGCTCATGACTAGCCGACAAATCCTTTTGGTTTTAACCGACAAATCCTTTTGTTTTTGTCCTGATTTAGAATTTGTGTCTTCTGTAATTTTGCTCTTTTAGGTGCTGGCTTCTTGTACTTTGGTCTTTGTTTTTGTTGATTTTTATTAAAGAAACCAGTGAGGATTTTTACCGTTCTAAAAAAAGATGATGTTCTTCCATACTGTACATCATTTAGTCTAAAAAATGATCTTCCATATCCTTGCATATATTCAAACAAGAGTAAAGTGTTTATATCCACAAGGGATTTTCAATTACTATGCACAATCTTCCAAGACAGCATAAGGATATAGCATAAGGAAATAGTTGAAGAGCCAAAATACTTAGGTTGCATTTGGGAACGAGATTTGGAAAAGAAAACTAGGGCTTGGCAGCATTAGGCCACCATGTAAGTTTGTTTTCCCTATTTTTTCGGTAACCAATTTGGTTACCCTCTACTTTTTTTCTTTTTTTCCTTTTTCTTTTTTTTGATGTCATTTCCACCGGGTCAGGAACTAAGTTCCCAGGGAGGATTCGAACCGTGCCTATCTCCACGGGAGCCCCCCATCATAACCAACATGCCACGACCCCACGGACACATTATTTCCTGCTCTACTTCGAATCCGTCAAAGCATGAGGTGGCACATTATTTCCTGCTCATCTAAATGTCCACCAGAGACTTGATGATGGGTAGTCTCTCTATTTAAAGTGAACTGGTTTTAGGACCCTAGACACATAAAAACAATTAATTCAGAATGCCATCAGAGGAAGTTTTGGAATGCTTAGAAGATCCAAAAAATCATACAGCGACGCCGTGTTTCAGAACTTGACAAAACCGACAATGGCGGGAGGTAATCTTCGATCCATTTTTTGCATTAATCTAAGTGCTATTTAGATGTTTTAAAGCATGTTAGATCGTTTATTATGTATTCAAAATTTACATTTGGTATCGGTGTGTATTTGAACCTCCGCCTTATCGTTGTTCTTCTTGAAAGAAACCATATAGCATTACTTCATTCCTTTACCACATTTGGAATCAATAACAAAAGCTTTCTGTTGAGAGTGGTCCTTTACCATATTTGGATTCAGTAACAACAAAAGCTTTCTGTTGAGATTGGGTTTTGAACCCACGCCCTTTCGGACCAGAACCTTAATCTCGTTTTACGTCAGAACAAAAAAAAAAAAGCAATTCGTCATCTTGTGGTTTTGAAAAATGACATTTTCCAACTGCCTTTTAGGAAAATAATTTTTTTATTAATGTCTAGTGATCCATATAATTTTAATTAATTAGGGAACCACAACATCTTTAATTAAATAAAATTATATATTAAGCTATGTTTAGGATCACATAAAGAATTATAGATATTAATTGTAATTAATTATACTTAATATAATAAATTTTATCCTACATGAACTTTTATTATATTTGTATAATTTATTAGGATAAAATATCAAATTATTTTTTTAATTTACCCACAGGAATTGGGGAAGAGGACATAATTTGATAGTTTTTTCATGGGATTATAGTTGGATCTAATTGAATTAGAACTGTAGCCCACAGGCAAGTTTTATGTCACTAGATTCATAATTTTTGAAACATGATTCACATTGGTAAAACATGTTATATATATTAATAAGTCTCAAAACTTAAAGAGTTATAAACATGTGTGTTTAATTTTATGCAGTTGTAGAACCTGCAAATTTCTCTGATATTCGTGATGATATTCCCGAAATTAAGGGTGATAACTTTAAAGTATGGAAAGAGAGAATTCTCCTCCATTTAGGGTGGATGGACATTGATTATCCTATTAGGAAAGACGAACCACCTGCAGCTACCGACACCAGTACTCCAACAAACATTGTGCTTTATGGACGATGGGAGCAATCCAATCGCCTCAACGTAATGTTCATTAAGACTAAGATCTCTGCTAGTATTCGGGGTTTAGTCGAACAACATGACAATGTCAAGGCATTACTGAAAGCTATTGGCGAACAGTTTCAGACTTCATATAAGGCACTGGCAAGCACCCTGATTATGAAGTTTTCATCTATGTGGCTCACCATTGTGAAAGGTATGGGTGAGCACATCATGCAAATAAGGGACATAGCGGCTCAATTGAAGAATCTCGAGGTTGAGATATCAGATTCTTTTCTGGTGCAATATATACTGAACACTCTCCCACAGCAATATGGGCCCTTCAAAATTTCATATAACAATAAGGACAAATGGTCAATCAATGAACTCATGACGATGTGTGTACAAGAGGAAGGAAGGCTTGTATTGGATATGGGAGAAAGTGCAACGCTAACAACACGCGAGAAAGACAAAGTTCAAACCAATCAAAAGGGGAAAGGTAAAATACCTCCTCAGGCTGATATCAAGAAGGAATCCAAGTGTTTCTTCTGTAAAAAGAAGGAACACATGAAAAAGTATTCACCAAATTTCAGAAATGGCTTGAGGCGAAAGGTAATCCAACCTCGTTCGTCTGTTATGAATCTAATATGGTTAATGTTAACACAAGGTGGATTAATTCTGGTTCTACAATTCATATTTCAACTTTTTTGCAGGGCTTGCAAAAACTAAGGAAGCCAGTGGAAAGTGAGCAAAGCATCTTATTCGGAAAAAAGATGGGCTCACATTGGAGGCTATAGGGACATGCTATTTAACTTTGTATAATGGTTTTGTTTTAGAGTTATAAAAGACCTTTTATATTCCAGTTTTTCTAGAAACTTTGTTTCAGAAACAATGTTACTCATAATGCTATGCATGTTCAAACTCGCACTAAAAGATGTGTTATTAATGAGGACTCCTCTAAAAGATGACACCGGATATTATGTCTCTTATCTCCATAGAAAGAATTAAAAGATTAGCAAATGAAAGGATACTTGGTACTATGGATTTTACTGATTTTGAGACTTGTGTGAAATGCATAAAGGAAAAGCAGACCAACAAGTCAAAAAATGATGATAATAGGAGTTCGACTATATTAGAGATCAGACATAATATATGTAGTCCAGACATGGACTCACATGGTCAGAGATACTTCATCTCCTTCATATTCACGATATATGATCTCTACATGCTTCATAACAAGAACGAAGTATTAGATGCCTTTAAAATCTTTAGGCCAAAGTAGAGAAACAATGCAGCAAGCAAATTAAGATCGTGAGATCAAATAGAGGTTGAGAATGTTATGGTAGATACACGAAAAATGGACAAGCACTTGTGCCATTTGCGAAGTTTTTTCAAGATCTAGGCCATTTACGAAGTTTCTTCAAGAGCATGGAATTGTTGCCCAATACACCATGTCTGGTCCGAACCAGAATGGTGTAGTAGAAAGAAGAAACCGAACATTATTGGACATGGATAGGAGTATGCTTAGCAGCTCTAATCTTCCTAAATCCTTGTGGGCTGAAGCACTTAAGACGACGATGTATATATTAAATCGGCTCACAACCAAGGTTGTTCCTAAAACACCGCTTGAATTATGGAAATGTTGAAAACCAAGTTTGCGACATATGCACGTTTGAGAATGTCCGTCTGAAATGACAATTTTGTAACCCACAAAAGAAGAAGCTGGACCCAACAAGCATTAGTAGGTATTTCATTGGATATGTTGAAAGGTCCAAAGGTTACATATTTTATTGTCCATCTCACAGTACTAGGATTGTGGAATCAAGAAATGTAAAGTTTCTTGAATATGACTTGATCAATGAGAGCAATCACATCAGGAAAATAGGCAGGGTTGGCCCTTGGGCGGTGTCAAAAGTACGGCTGCACAGGACCTCCAATTTTTTGGAGCCTCAAAAAAAAAAAATTATGGTCAGTTTTGTAATTTTGTAATTGAAGTCATCCCATTTGACCATTTCTTTCTCAAACCCTAGACACAAAAGCTATTGATGTTGTGTTCCTCCCGAGTTCCGACCCCAGCGGCACGCCGACAGCCTACCACGGTACCACCCCCGACCCTATTGGTTACTGCCGCCCGGCCCAGCCTGTCGGCGCCAACCACCACACGCCTGATGCCACCACCACTTCACTACAGTCCTCCCCCAACTCTCAATCTCTCTCAAGCCCTCTTTATTTGCAAACCCTCCTTCCTACTCCAACCAAAACCAAAAAGAGAAAAGATCAAGGAGAAGAAGGAACAATCACTAAGGAAAAGAGAGAAGATCAAGAAGGAAAAACCAAAACCTAGCCCCCAAGTCCCAACTCGTCTGCCACTCTCCCCTGAACAATTAGTAAGTTACTCAACTTATTCTCCCCTGAACAAGTTAACATCAAGATATAATATATTAATATTAATGTTGCATGAGTATATGTGCATAATTTTATTTGCTTCAGTTTGCTTTTAAATTAGTATGTTAGGTGGAATAAAAGGGCTTCTCTAGAGTCTAGACTATATAAATATCACATAAACCATTTACAGCATTACTATATGCATAGAGATTATACTGAGTAGTACAGAGTATATGTGCTTCCTAGCTAAAGATTTTTATTTATTTATATAATTTAGAAATTTTGATGTGCAGACCTAGTCTTTATTTAAGAAACAGTGATGTCGAAGACCAAAGCTCTTGATATTGTATCTGGTCTTGAAGGAAAGATCAAGCAACAGGAAGTTCAATCTGCTGTGGAACGGTATATATCCCTCCTATTTTTAATTTTTTAACTTTTTTCTCATGGTTGATCTACTATCATGCTATTATTCTTTATTTTGTCAGGTATGAGAAGTTTAGAATGCCTCCTACTAGAAAATTTGAATCGGGTTATTCCAAGCACAAAAGAAAAAGGAAATATGAGCATTTGGTTTAAAGTCAAAAAAGAGCTCTTGACAAATTTGTTATCAAACAACCAATAGATGTTGAAGAGCATGTGCAGGAACCTACAGAGGCAACAACAATAGATGTTGAAGAGCATTTGCAGGAACCTACAGAGGCAACAATAGTAGATGTTGAAGAGCATTTGCATGTACCTATGGAAGAAGATGGTGATGTTCCTGTAGAAGAAAATGTGGAGAATCGTAAGGAACAAAATGTGGTGGAACTTGGTTTGAACGGTAATAGTGATGATATTGGAGATATTGCCTTGAACATCTATGATCCTAGAAATTGGGATAGTCTTGATCCTAAATGGAGGAATTTATTGGTGAAAAAAATGTCCAGTAAAAAAATTGTTCACCGTAAAAGGCCCTAAAGATGGACTGAAAAGACGTTTCTCCTCTGAATTTTACAATAAGTACTTACCAAACGGAGAGAAGCATCATCCAATTGGCTAGTGTATTCCAAAAATCTTGACAAGGTATCTTGCTTCTGTTGTAAATTGTTTAAGAACAAACCGCAACAAAGTCAATTAGCACATGATAGAGTAAGGGATTGGGGACACCTGGCTTACAATTTGAAAACACATGAAAGAAGTGCAGAGCATATCAATCATATGTCTATTTGGGTGTTAGTTATTTTATTTTATTATTTATCATATGAGGGTATAATAGTAATTGTGGGTGTATTGCATATCAATATAAATAGACATGAGATGCAACCTAGGGTTTAAGGCCCTTGCAATCTCCTTTCTCATATTCTCTCTTTTCCTACTTTCTCTTCTTCTCTCCATCTCCAAACTTCACTTGGTATCAGAGCATATATTTGTAAGTACTGTAAAAAAAAATCGGCTGTTATTCGTCTACTTTTCATGATTCGCCGTTCGTCATTCGTTTTTCGTGGTCGTTTGTGGTTCGTTTATGAGATCTAGGGTTTCTACAGATCTTCGTTGGTTATTCGTCGTCGGTTGAGGTTCGTTGTGAGATCTAGGGTTTCAAAGATCTCGTCTTTCTGTTGCATCTGCAAGTATGGTGGGGACCGAATCTTCTAGCGAGATTAATAGTGGTGGTGGTAGCAGAGGTGATTCTCCTTTTAGTGTTATTCATAATGATGAATTGGGAAAGTCGATTACAGCGGTGAAACTCAATGGTGCGAACTACCTTGTCTGGTCCAAATCTATCAAAGTGGTGTTAAGGGCGAAGAAGAAGTTGAAGTTTTTGACGGAAGAACCCCTGCCTGAAACTTCCGCTGAGTATGAAGATTGGATGAATGCAGATGCATACGTTATGTCGTGGTTGTGGCATAGTATGGAACCACATATCACTGCTAATGTTCAGTGGTGTGAATCAAGCAAACAGATTTGGGCATCTCTGTAAGAATCATATTCGCAGAAGCGAAACGTTGCCCGTATCTATGAGTTGTACGAGTTATTGTTCAATACAAAGCAAAATGGGAAGCCTGTGAATGAATATCTGGCTTCAAAGAAGGCTTTGTGGGAGGAACTGCTTCAATATCATCCTGTTACTACTGATTTGAAGGAAGCTCGCAGACAGAAGGAAGAGTTTCATGTTTCACTTTCACTTATCCTAGCCGGCTTGGATCCTGCGCTCGAACCTTATAAATCTCAAATTCTTACTGGAGAGCAGTTACCTACGGTGGCAGATATTTTCTTCCGTCTCAATCGTTCCTTTCTGGGACAGAGTTCTGTAGTGCCGAGTACTGACTCTTCTGCCCTAGTTTCTAGTGTTGTTGGTCGTGGTGGTGGACGTGGTAGTAGACGTGGCGGTAGAGATGGTGGTCGTAGTTTTGGTCGAGGAGGCCGTGGTGGTAGAGACAATGGTCGTGGTGGTGGCTGCAGTGGTGGTGGTGGTCGTGGTCAACCACGAAAGTGTAACTATTGTGGAATGCTCGGTCATGTAGAAGACTACTGTTGGGACAAGTGGGGCAAACTAGAATATGCATATCAAGTGCATGATGAAAATATGCAGTCCCAGGTCACCACTTTTGCTCCCAGAGATGATAGTTCGGATTTCAATCAGACTTCAACGTCCGATACCTCATCTCCATTTCAACAGATCCTCCAAAAGTTGAACGCGCTTGCTAGTACCATCTCCCAACCTACTGCAACCATGGCACATATAGGTAATCCTGCTTTTGTGGCAACCCAGTCACCATCCACCTCTTGGGTCATCGACTCAGGAGCAAGCTCTCACATGTCTGGTATAACATCTATCTTTCATAATCGTAGTTCCATAAAATATAATATTATCTTGGCCGATGGGTCTACTCGTCATGTGCTTGGGAAATGTGTCATTCACCCTACTCAATCACTATCATTATTTGATTCATTATATGTGCCTAATTTTTTATTTAATTTATTATCTGTGAGCCAGTTAACCAAATCTCTTCAATATTATATGACATTTTCTCCCAATTCGTGTGTTTTTCAGGACCTCAGGACGAAGAAGATGATTGGTTCGGGACATGAAAAAGATAGATTGTACTACTTGGATCTACCTGGAAAAGCCTTCACTTCTGTTTCTACTTCTCCGTTGCAATGACATTATCGTTTGGGACATCCGTCTTTGGCTAAGTTGCGTCAAGTTATTCCTAGTTTGAGTCATGTTTCTAGTCTTAAATGTGAGGCTTGTCAGTTAGGCAAGCATCACCGTAGTTCCTTTCCTCGTCGTAGTGAGAGTCGTCAATTAAAGATCTGAGTTTCCAAATGTGTTATCTGTCTTTTATAATGAAGTCTATGTTCAGTTTAATAAACGTATCAAAATTCTGCGTTCTGATAATGCTTTGGAGTATACTCAATCTTCTGTGAATAGTTTTTGTATTGATCGTGGTATGATTCACCAAACCAGTTGTGTCCACACCTCTCAACAAAATGGTATAGCCGAACGCAAACATCGACACATTTTAGATGTGGCTCGAACTCTCATGTTCAATATGCATGTCCCTAAACAGTATTGGACAGATGTCGTTCTTACTGCATGTTATCTTATTAATCGCATGCCTTCATCTGTATTAAATAATAAAGTTCCATTTACCATATTACATACAGATGTCGCACCCTTTTCCTTATCTCCTCGAGTGTTTGGGTGTGTCGTTTTTATTCATAACTTGGAACCTAATCGAGATAAGTTGGCTCCGAGATCTCTGAAGTATGTCTTTCTTGGTTATCCCCGTACTCAAAAAGGTTATCGTTGTTACAGTCCACAGTCACGCAAATATTATGTCAGTGCGGATGTTACATTCTTTGAGTCTACCCCTTTCTTTCCTTCAGGAGACCGTTGTACTCCTTTTACAACAGATTTGATATCTTTCATACCACTTCCGGACATTCCTGAATCAATTTGTCTCCATTTCCCATTTACAGGTTTATCAGAGATCCAAGGACAGGCCAGTGGTTCTGCAAAATTCAGCCTTCAACCAATCATCTTTCGTGCCTGAGGTTTCTGCTCCCATCACCACAGATCCAGATGATCTTCCTATTACTCTCAGAAAAAGACAACGCCTTTGTACCACATAGAATAAGCATCCAATTTCTAACTATGTTTCATTACACTGTACTTCATCATCTTTTCATGCATTTGTTGTTTCATTGTCTTCTACTTTTATTCCCAAAACTTACAAGCAGGCTATGTCATCTTCTGGTTGGAAAAGTGCAATGGATGAGGAGATGTATGCTTTACATCAAAATCAGACTTGAGAGCTTACATCACTTCCTGTTGGAAAACAAACAGTGGGTTGTAGATGGGTGTACACTGTTAAGTATTACCCTGATGGTTCTGTTGAGCGCGTCAAGGCACGGTTGGTTGCCAAAGGGTATACTCAGACATATGGCATGGATTATATGGAGACTTTCTCTCCAGTGGCTCGGCTGAATTCAGTTCGGATTCTTATTTCTGTGGCGGTTAATCACCAATGGCCTATATATCAGCTGGACATAAAAAATGCTTTCTTGCATGGTGACTTACAGGAGGAGGTTTATATGTATCAACCACCGGGATATGTTGTAGCAGAAAATAAAAGACTCGTATGTCGATTGAAGAAAGCATTATATGAACTAAAACAGTCACCTCGTGCTTGGTTTGACAAGTTCAGTTCTCATTCAGTATGGCTTTCAGCGTACCACATCAGATCATTCAGTATTTTGCCATTCTTCCTCAGCAGGTATTATCGTGTTGATTGTTTATGTTGATGATATCATTATATCTGAGAGTGATCATGCTGGAATTGTGGACTTGAAGGCCTACCTTAGTATCAGTTTCATACTAAGGATTTGGGTCTTCTTCGATATTTTCTTGGAATCGAGGTTGCTCGATCTAAGAAATGTGTGTATCTGTCACAACGCAAGTATGTTCTAGACTTGCTCTCCGAGACTGGGATGTTGGAGTGTCGGCTAGTTGAGACTCCTATGGATTATCATGACAAGCTTGATGCTGACAGGGGAGAGTTATTTGAGGATGTTGGATATTATAGACGTTTGGTTGGCAAACTTATATATATTAGTGTTACTCGACCAGACATCACATATGCAGTTGGAGTAGTTAGTCAGTTTATGCATGCCCCTCAGCAACCACATGGAGGCTATCTCTCGCATTCTTCGATACTTGAAGGGTGCACCTGGAAAGGGTTTGTTGTACAAACCTTCCCAGTTGCTTACGATGACTGGGTTCAGTGATGCTGATTGGGCAGGCAGTCGCAGTGATAGGAGGTCTACTTCTGGCTATTGTACGTTTGTTGGTGGCAATCTTGTCACATGGCGTAGTAAGAAGCAGAATGTTGTGGCGCGTTCTAGTGCAGAGGCCGAGTACCGTGCGATGGCTCATACAGCTTCTGAGATGATGTTGGTGCAGTCTCTTCTTCATGAAATGGGAATTATGATTCATATTCCGATGGAGATGTATTGTGATAATCAGTCGGCAATGTTTATCGCAAGTAATCCGGTGTTTCATGAGCGCACGAAGCATATCGAGGTGGATTGTCATTTTGTTCGTGATTTGTTGCTGAAGAAACAGATTGTCACTCCTTATGTTCGGTCAGAGGATCAATTAGGTGATATCCTCACCAAACCACTTGCTCGTGGTCCATTTTCTGATTTATGTAGCAAGCTGGGCATGTCTGATCTATATGCTCCTGCTTGAGTGAGGGTGTTAGAGTTATTTTATTTTGTTATTTATCATATGAGGGTATAATAGTAATTGTGGGTGTATTGCATATCAATATAAATAGACATGAGATGCAACCTAGGTTTAAGGCCCTTGCAATCTCCTTTCTCATATTCACTATTTTCCTACTTTTCCTTCTTTCTCTCCATCTCCAAACTTCACTGGGTTGAGTTATGCTAGGATGAAAAATAATCAAGTCATTGACAAAGTTGTGTAGGACCAAATCATCAAAGAAATAGAACACTGGAGGAAGGTACTGCGGAGATTGTTTGCCTTCGTGAAATATTTGGCTAAACGGAGCTTGACATTCCGTAGAAGTAATGAGAAGATATATGAAGAAAGTAATGAAAATTTTATGACTTTAGTTGAAATGGTTGCCGAGTGGGATTCAACCTTGAAAGAGCATCTCCGAAGGAAACAAAATCATGAGATATATTACCATTATCTGAGTCACAAGATTCAAAATGAGATGATACTCTTGCTAGCTTCTGAAATTAAAGGTGCAATCCTAAAAAAACAAAAGAAGTTAAGTACTTTTCAGTAATACTCAATTGTATTCATGATGTTAGCAAACTAGAAATGATGACATTGATATTAAGGTGTGTTGATGTCTCTACCATTCCAATAAAGGTGCAAGAATATTTTATGAAATTCTTGGTTGTGAATGACACAACAAGTCAGGAGATGTTTGAAGAGTTGCAAAATGTGTTACACAATCTTGCTCTTGATATTGATAATGTCAGAGGCCAAAGCTATGATAATGGGTCAAACATAAAAGGGATGCACAAAGGTGTACAAAGAAAACTCTTAGACATAAATCCTAAAGCATTTTATACACCTTGTAGTTCTCATTCTCTCAATTTGACATTGTCGGATATAGCAAACTCTTGTAGTAAAACAGTAGATTTTTTTGGAGTTATGCAACGTATTTATACATTGTTTGCAGATTCTACAAAAAGGTGGAAGATTTTGAAGGACAATCTACCAGAAAAAGGTTTCACTCTAAAATCATTGCCGACTACACGATGGGAAAGTAGAATTAATAGTGTGAAAGCAAAAGCGACTCAAGCTCCTGAAATAAGAGAAGCTCTACTTCAGCTTGCTGAAAGTGAGAAAGAGGCAAAGGTTAAAAGTGAAGCTACTTGTTTGGCAGAATACGAACTTGAAAATTTTGAGTTTATTGTGGGTATGGTTATTTGGTATGACATCTTGGTTAAAGTTAATATAGTCGGCAAAGAATTACAATATGAAAATATGCGTATTGATGTGGCAATGGATAGTATGAAGGCTCTAATTGCTTTTTTTCAAGAGTACCGAGAAGTTGGGTTTGAGAAGGCTTTGAGTTCTGCTATAGAAAATGCTGCAACATTAGATATTGATCCGATGTTTCCAAAGAACAAAAGGGAATAATTCGTAGAAAAAAATATTTTGATGACATTGCTACCAAGTCTTTTGAACCAGTCCATGAAGAATCAGCTCAAGAATCCTTCAGAATTCAGTACTTTGTATACATAGTTGATCAAGCAGTCAATTCATTGGAAAGAAGATCTGAGCAATATAAGCAATACGAAGACACATCGGCTTCTTATTTACAGCAGAGAAATTAAAATCATTGGATGTTGATGAACCGAAGACAAGCTGCAACAATCTTGAAAAGAAGTTAAAGAATGGTCACATTTCAGACATTGATGGTGAGGATTTATTTAATGAATTGCTACTATTACAAAAACATTTATCAGAAGAACAAGATACAACTAGTGCAATACTAAATTTTTTGAAAAGAATGAATTGCTATCCAACTTGTTGTCTTGCATATAGAATTGTGTTGACCATTCCTATTACAGTTGCATCAGCTGAAAGAAGTTTTTCAAAATTCAAAATATTGAAATCTTACTTGCGATCAACCATGTCGCAAGAAAGATTAAATGGGTTGGTTTTGATTTCAATTGAAAATGAGTTTTTGGAAAAAATCGATCATGAAAGTTTAATTGATGATTTTGCTTCTAAGAATGCAAGAAGATCAATGTTCAAAAAATAATAATGCACTAGCTGTTATCTTTTTTTGGTTCTCTTGGTAGTATGATAATAGTTTTAATTTATTATTGAAGATCCATTGAAAAAGTTTTGTTAGGTAAATTTTAGTATTCTATACTTTTAGTTTTATTTATTGTGTGATTACAGATTACTTCTCATTTGGGTATTGATCATTATTTATTTTATTATATATTCTCATCAACAGATTGTTAAAAGAAGAATTTGAGGCCAGATTTTGACAATTTAACGGTCAGTACGTCTTCTATCTAAAACATATTTATTATACTATGTAATGTGCTTGAATATAGATAATTTGAGCTTTGGTTATTTTGTTTAGTAACTATCTATAGATTCAGTCATAATATACAATGAAGAACATCTCCAGAGATTTTGATAAATACGTAGAATAATACATTAAAAAATACGAATAAATAAATCTAGGGCCACAATTTAAGATTCGCACAGGACCTTCAATTATTCAGGACCGGCCCTGAACATAGGTTCTGATACTGATCATTCAGAGTCTCAACCTTCCACTTCAGGTAATAGATTGATTGTTATTCACAATGATCCTCAAGTACAAAGTGGTGTTAAACAACCAATCATTGAACTTCCACAAGTTGTTAACAACATTCTGGTAAATCAGGTTGTTCAGGAGTTGCTTGAGACTTCTGAACAATTGAGTTAAACCTCAACTTCTCAGGAATATGATGGTGGGACATTAAGATCTGCTAGAGCTAAAAGGTCAGGAATTCATGGTGATTATGTTGTGTATCTACAATAATCTGACTACAACATTGGAGCCGAGAATGATCCTGAGTCAATTTCACAAGCCATGAGTTGCAAAGAATCAAAATTGTGGTAATGCCATGAAGGATGAGATAAGTACCATGAAGAGTAACGGAGTCTAGGACCTTGTTGAATTGTCCAATGGTGCAAAAGTTATTGGTTGTAAATGTTATTTAAGACAAAGAAAGACTCATTGGGTAACATTAAGAGATACAAGGCAAGACTCGTTGCTAAGGGATTCACTCAGAAGGAAGAAATTAATTAGATGGAGACATTTTCTCCTGTATCTAAGAAATATTCCTTGTCCGTTATTTCGGCATTAGTAGCCCATTTTGACTTGGAATTGCAACAAATTGATGTAAAACGACATTTTTTAATGGAGATCTAGAGGAGGAGGTTTACATGAAACAACCTGAAGGATTCTCCTCTAGTGACGGTGAACAATCGGTTTGCAAGCTCAAGAAATCCATATATGGTTTAATACAAGCATCATGCCAATGGTATTTGAAGTTCCATAATGTAATTTCTCACTTGGTTTTGTAGAAAAAATATTATGGATCAATGTATATACCTTAAGGTTAGTGGGAGTAAAGTCTTTTTTTTTATATGTGGATGACATTTTGCTAACAACCAATGATAAAGGATTTGTTGCATGAGGTGAAATAATTCCTTTCTAAAAAAATTGATATGCAGGATATGGGTGAGTCAACTTATGTCATTGGCATTAAGATTCATAGAGACAAATTTAGAGGTATCTTGGGTATGTCTCAGGAAGCTATATCAATAAAATTTTAGAGATATTTCATATGAAGGATTGTTCACCTAGTGTCGCTCCCATTGTGAAGGGTGATAGGTTCAATTTGAACCAATGCCCGACGAACGGTTTTGAGAGGGAACAAATGAAGAACATTCCATATGCTTCTGCTGTCAGAAGCCTGATGTATGCTCAGGTCTGCACAAGACCCGACATTGCATTTGTTGTGGGAATGTTGGGACGATATAAGAGTGATCCAGGTTTAGACCACTGGAGAGCTGTAAAGAAAGTGATCTAGTATCTTCAAAAGACCAATGATTACATGCTTATGTATAGACGAACTGATAATATGGAAGTAATTGGCTACTCGGATTCAGACTATGTTTGATGTGTTGATTCACGCAAATCAACATCTCGGTATATTTTTATGATGGCCGGTAGAGCTATATCTTGGAGGAGTGTTAAGCATACCCTCGCTACTACTTCCACTATGGAAGCTGAGTTCGTTTTTTGTTTTGAGGCTAACTACATCGTATAGTGTATGGTTGAAGAGTTTCATATTTGGGCTTAGAATTGTGGATTCTATTTCTAGGCCATTGAGAATATATTGCGACAATTTAGTTGTTGTTTTTATGGCTAAAACAACAAAAGTGGTAGTCGGAGTAAACATATCGACATCAAGTATTTAGCCATAAGGGAACGTGTTAAGGGAAAGAAAATGGTTATTGAGAACATTAGTACTGATTTGATGGTCGTTGATCCCTTGACAAAAGACATGCCACCATTAAAGTTCAAGGATAATGTAGAAAAATAATGGGACTTTGTTCCTTTGTTTGATTTTCGTTGTATGGACGATTTTCGTTTGCAATGAAACTCTATTTAAGTTATGATATTTTCTCATATTTGTTTTTATTTGTGCGCACATTTATTAATTTGAAAAATATCACTAAAGTTTGGACCTAGAATAAACATAGGATTATTCATTAAGTAATATGGACTAGTGTTTAAGAGACATAATGCATGGTAATACGTGAAGATAATACTTGTTTTTAGAGGACTTACTGTCATGATTCATGTATTGTGTTTCTTATTTTGATAGATGGTGGAATATATGGGCCAATGGAAGAATGTTAGTTTTTTCTTCCTATTTTTCCAGTAACCAATTTAGTTACCTCTCGTTTGAATCTCTCAAAGCATGAGGTGGCCCATTATTCCTTTCTCATCTAACTGCCCCCTAGAGACTTGATGATGGGTAGAGTCTCAATTTAAGTGAACTGATTTTAGGTCCTTAGACACACAAAAACAGTTCATTCAGAATATACACCATCAGAGGAAGTTTTGGAGTACTTAGAAGATCCAAAAAATCATAGAGCGATAAAACCATGTTTCAGAACTTGGCAAAACCGATAATGGCATAAGGTAATCTTCGATCCATTTTCCGCATTGATCTAAGTGCTGTTTAGATGTTTTAAAGCAAGTTAGATCATTTATTATGTATTCAAAATTTACACATCAAACTCCAAATAATGAAACTTTGGTGCATTTGGTAGTATTGAGAGTTTGTAAAAACTCTATTTCTTAAGTCTAAAACATTGTCAAAGATGGAGTTAGCGAAACTCCATTTCTAATATCGTCAAAGCTTGAGTTAGCAAAACTCCAATATACTGAATTTGTATGATTTAAAATCGAAGGGAATCCATTGAAATCCTTATATAAATATATCAAAGTCTTTTAAAATTCTTTGAATCCGTTACTAGAATCTACGGAATCCGTCAAACTCCTTTAAAATCTGAATAATTTGAAATCCTAATTGACTGCCACCCCCTTTGTTTATAGCCTAATTACTTGACTAATTTTCAAGCCATACCCTCAAGTCACTAAACTAATTTTTAACTACTAGTAATCTTTTTGCTCGTGTTAAAACAACTATTAGTTAAAAAAGATGTTTCGGTTGATTTGTTAATATCTATCTCATTGCAGTTTATTTGAAGAATTATCGGTTATAGAGTAACATATTCTTAAATATAGTTAACATATTGTATCACAAATATCTCTTTACATTAAAAAATACTAATAATTGAAATATATAGAGATATTTGTTCTTAAAAAAGAATAAAAGAAAAAGAATAAAAGGAAAATACCGGCTAACAATAAAATATATACTTAACATATTCAAGCCAACATAATTAACATATTCTTAAACAATTGTTAGGGCAGAGTTAACATATTGTTTAAAACTTATATAATTAACATGTTGCTAATTAAAAACTGAGTCAAATAAAGATTTAATAATATCCATTTATGAGTGTACTTATCATCCTCCTCCTAGCCAGAGTCATTTATATGTTCTATACACTAATAGCAATAATTTTACTTATTCATTAAATATCCAATTCAAAAAGTAAATGGTATAATTTATTTATATACCAAAGCCTTATATAGATAATATAGAACATCCATATACTTAAAATATCCATATATAATTATGGATAGTATTAACTAACCCTTAGTAGTTGAAACCAGTTTAATGTAGCAGTGGTTTAAAACCAGACTGATTGTGTTGCCGGTCCACTATCCAACCGATTGGACCAGTCCAAGGATGTTAACAAGCCGAGCTATTTGCAAGCCGGTTAGAACCGAGTATTTTAAGCTCAAGAGTTCATTAGGATAGACTCGTTAGATACACAAGTCAGAATCCATTGATTCCATTCAGCTCGTTGTGCCAAGCAAGCAGCTTGAGCTCAACTTTTTACGCTCTCAAAGCTCCGTTCGTTAAAACCACTATAGAAGTTAGTCTAACCTTGAAGGTTTGTTAGTCAATGGTCACTAGTTAGAATCTACACTTCAGTTCATGAAACAAAACAAAAAAACAAACAAAATAGCGTGCGTGCATTTTAAATTACACACAGAACAAAATAGCGTGCGTGCATTTTACTTTACCCACAGTGCCAATCAACTCAAAAACACTGTTAAAACTAACGCATAATATAGAGTCCATTTTTGTTCACCCACCAAAACCATGATATTTGTTCATTCTCCACTAACAACTTGACACGTGTCAATTCAGTCAGGGACGGACACAGGAATTTAAGAGAGGGAGGTCGACCTTAACCGTAAAGGAAGTCCAAAAATAGAATCACATACTAAAAAAATAGCATACATATATTTCATTTCACTTTTGCATCTTGAAATAGTGAATGAAATCTAATTTATCTTCCATTTCTATCTTAGAAAAATGAGATGATTTTAGTTACTTTATATCTAGTCTACATAATGTAGAATCAAGACCTAATAAGGCTAATATGCAGACATTACGTTAGTCAATGAAGCACTGCAACTGAATAACCTCTTTCTTAAGCAGCACAAGTATGTCCTGGATTTATTCTTAAATCTTAGTGAAAATTTGTAGAATATTTTGGGTAATTGTTATATTTTATATTGATAATCTCTTGGCTATTTATAGCCTTACAATCATTCATCTTACATTAATACTCCATTAAAACCTCCTGCAGAATATTCTAATATCCCAACAAATATACTAAGAATATTCTAATATACCAACAAATATACCAAGAATATTCTAATATACTAACACTCCTCCTCAAGATGGACGAAAGATATTCATTAAGTCCATCTTGTCACATTCTCTAATCATATCTGCAGAGCTAAGTCCCTTGGTCAGAACTAAGTCCCTTGGTCATACTGTCTGCTACCTGCTCCTTGGTTGGAACATGACTTAGCTCCAGTAGTCCACGGTCCAACTTCTCCTTGATAAAGAACCTATCGATCTTGATGTGTTTGGTCCTGTCACGCTGCACTGAATTATTGGCGATACTGATGCTGACTGGTTGTCACACCACAGCTTCATCTTGGCTCCTTGATCCAACTTCAGCTCCACCAGCATACTCTTCAGCCATAGCAGCTCTGCAACTTCCAAGGCCATAGCTCTGTACCCCGCTTCAGATGTCGATCTGGCCACCACCGACTGCTTCTTACTCCTCCAAGAGACCAAGTTGTCTCCTACAAATATGCAATAGCCCGAGGTAGACCTCATGTCATCAGTACAACTAGCCCAGTCAGAGTCACAATAGCTCTCGATGCTCAAGTGGTCATTCTTTCTGAATATCAACCCCTTTCCGGGGGCACCCTTCAAGTATCTCAGAATCTGGTACACTGCGTCCATATGACCCTTCCTTGGGTCATGCATGTAGCAGCTCATCACACTCACTGCAAAGCAGATATCAGGACGTGTGCGGCTCAAATAGATCAACTTGCCCACTAGTCTCTGGTATCTGTCTCGGTCAACTAGTTCTCCAGCCTCAGCACACAGCTTGAACCCCTGGTTGATCGGCGTCGCTGCAGGTCTGCATCCCAACATCCATGTCTTTGTGAGAAGGTCCAGCGCATACTTCCTCTGAGAAAGAACAATCCCCTCTGCTTCTCGAGCAATCTCAATCCCAAGAAAGTACCGAAGAAGGCCAAGGTCCTTCACCTCGAACTCCTTGTCAACCTTCCCCTTGAGTCGGGCAATCTCTTGCTCATCATCTCCTGTGATAATCATATCGTCCACATACACCGCAAGCATGGTGATGTGGCCTCCACTCTGACGGAAGAAAACAGTATGATCAGCATTGATCTGTTGATATCTCATCCCTATCATCGCCCTCCTGAATCTGTCAAACCACGCTCGAGGAACTGCTTCAGTCCATAGAGGGACTTCTTCAACCTACAGACTTTATCCACTGTCTTATCGGTGCAGAATCCTGGTGGTATCTCCATGTACACTTCCTCCACTAGATCCCCATGAAGAAACGCATTCTTCACATTCAGTTGGTGTAGCTTTCATCCACCATTCGCTGCCAAAGAAATCAGGGTCCTGACGGTGCTCATCTTCGCCATTGGTGCAAATGTCTCATCATAGTCAATGTCGTATGTCTTACTGTATTCTTTTGCCACCAGTCGAGCCTTGTAGCGCTCTACTTTTCCATCTGGGTTCTGCTTCACAGTAAAGACTCACTTGCATCCAACTGTCCTCTTCCCCTCTAGCAGTTTTACCGGTTCCCAAGTGTGGTTCTTCTCAAGAGTGCCTAACTCCTCGTGCATCGCCGCTTTCCACTTTGGATCGTTCTTGGCAACCTGTCAATTGTTAGGTACAATAATACTAGCCAAAGATGCAATGAATGTTCCATGAGAAGAAGAGATGTTATTATATGAAACAAACTGAGCAAGATCCCAACCATATCTATCAGGAGGATTTTCCGCATTGCTGCGAGAGGTCCTCCGTACTAATAATGGTGTGGGAGGAGTAGGAAGAATGATATCACCTGAAGGAGAATCTGGTGGTGGTGGTGTAGGTGTCTCAGGAGTTGAGACGGACGCAGGTAAGAAACTTGGCACTGGCACTATAGGTACTGGTCCTGCAGTTTGCTTTCTTTTCCTGCTGTAGGTAAGTAACTCCCCATGAGCCGTGGGCCTAACACCTCTCATCGCCTTCCCCTGTTCCTCTTCTCTCCTGCCCATCCTCAAACGTTTCTCCATGGCATACTCCTAAATATGTCACCACACTCTCACCAATCTCCCTCTCTCGTCTCATACTCTCAGTTTCAGGTGAGTTGCTCATGGATGAGGTTCCCTCCTGACGGTAGTATGGCTCAAACTCCCTGAAGTGAACATTCATGCTCACAAACTTCTTCTTCTCTACTGGGCTCCATCACACGTACCCTTCTGAGTCGCCGAATAGCCCACGAATACACACTTGACTGTTCTGGGGTCAAGTTTTCCAACAGACGGTCTGTTGTCCTTCACAAAACATACGCAGCCAAACACCTTTAGTGGGAGTATCCCACTATTATTTTCTTGCAATATCTCACATGGAGGCTTTCATTCCAGTACCTTCGAGGGCATCATGTTGATCAATCGAGCTGCTGTCAACACTGCATGCCCCCCACAAACTCTATGGGACATTCATGGCGATCATCATGCTCCTTGCCACCTATAGAAGGTGTATGTTCTTCCTTTCTGTCACTTATTCTGTGCTGGTGTGTATTCAAGGTGGTCTGATGCTGTATCCCTTAGGATGACAGGTATTCCTCAAGTGCTTCGTTGGTATACTCTGTTCCATTGTCAAACCTTAGTACCTTCACCACTGCGTTGTACTGAGTCTAGACATGTTTATGAAAGTTCCAGAAACAGGCAAAGACCTCACTCTTATTATTCATTAAATACAGCCAGGTGACACGAGAGGAACAATCAATAAAAGAGACAAAATACGTGTAACCATTCATAGTAGTTGTGCCGCACGACCCCCAGACATCAGAATGTATAATATCAAAAACAGAAGAGCTCCTATGGCCCGCACCAACATATGAGCTCCTAGTAAGTTTGCCTAAATCACATGCATCACATACTAGTTTCTCCTTATTTGTCTTCTCATAAATAGATGGATACAACATACTCAAAATACCAAAAGAGTGCCCCAACCGCCTGTGATGGAGTATCAGTGTATCCTCGGCACTCATCTTTGGTCCTCCCATTCCTGCCCTTTCTGCCACAGACACCAATAATGAATCCAGACCTTCCCGATCCAGGTACCACAGTCCATCATGCCAAGTGCTAGTCCCAAGTCTTCGTCCTGTCTCATTCTTCTGGAAGATCATTTTAGGAATATCAAAAGAGACAATGCATTTTAGTTGGAGGATTATAGAACTAATGGACAAAAGACTGACTGGAAAAGAAGGAACATGTAAAACATTGGATAATCTTACTGAACATGTACAATCGACAGTACATTTACAGACCACTGACTGGAAAGTACCATCGGTTGTTTGAATGATGTCTACATATGCTAGGTGAGTGTAGGAAGAGAACTCACTAGCATTCCCTGTCACGTGTCGAGACGTACCCGAATCGACAATCCAGTCCGACAATCTAAGGGAAGACATAGATGCAAGGGCGAGTGTGTGGCGCCCCGTTCCTCCTATTCGAGGAGCGCGGCTAAGAAATACAAGACGGTATCGTTCGATCGGGATAGATTGAAACAAGAACTCGTCCTCGTTATGGATTTGCTTCTTCGGAATCGATTCCCATATTCAGTGGACCGTGCCCCCGGGATCGACTTAGCGGCAGAGTCAGGAGGGACCTCTCCGCTGTTATCTTTGTTGTCTCGGATTTCGATGTCGCTTGTTGCTTTCGTGCTTTGAGTTGGTTTTCGGATTTGCTTGGGTTTTCTTGAACGGTTTCGATGGATATCATTGTTTTCGTTCATTGAATTGCACTTCAATTCCGAGATTGGAAAGAGAGGAAGAGGTATTGATCGAGCTGTTCGTGATGCAGGTGAACGAGCAGTAGGCGGCTTACGAGCGGAGTCTTGAAGCGCCTCTTTCCTTCTCCCTTCCAACCAACTAAGTGAGTGGCTACCAACCCGATTAGCTAGCCCTGCTCCCAGTCTTCACACCTAAAATCTTGCATTCTTGTTTGTCCCGATCAGACGATACCAAGTAATAACTAAAAGATGCCAAGATAAAATGGAATAGACTTGAATTGTATTGCTTGTCAATTGAACTTGTGAACGGTTATATCTTTGCATGCTTGTTCGTTCGGAATGTTCATCATATGCATAGATACAAGTTTGAATGTATACTTCTCCTTTATATTGTACAATGTATAAAGCTATATCCTGAATGCATGAATTGAACGTAGATGCAATGTAAAATGAATCATGCAATACTGCTTGTCTTGTACTCATGTAGCCTCAGGACGAATAATGTAGCCTCAGGGCGAATGATTGTTAACGTAGCCTCAGGGCGAATAATTGTTAATGTTCGATCATGGACAACTTGTGTACAAGGTAATAGTTCCTGCGGGCGGCTGCTGGGGCACTGGCACCGTTCCGACTCCGGACGGAACTCACGTTTAGTCTCACGTACTTGGACATGATGGTATGCAGCGCCTCACGTACTTACACGTAGCAAATCATCTTCATCACAGACTAGTGTCCATTATGGCAATCAAGCCAGTGATCATCTTGTATATTTAAACCTGTTGCAAACTAACTTGTGTCTTCGTGGCAGGGAAGGCATGGTAAGTTGTGGAGGTAATTCAGACGGTCAGGTAAAAGACACCAAACGGTGTCAAGTTTATTTCAGCAAATCATATATATTGCTTGTCTTGTAAAATGAACTAAGGCAAGAATAGAAACCCACAAAAATATGCATGCTTCATATAAACAACGTGTTGATTGGTATAGTTGGGTTTAGCTCGCCTTCACCAGTATGTTTCGACATACTGACCCTCGTTGAAACAGGTTCCCCGTACTAAGGCGAACCGAGCGAGGAGCCGAAGTCGTCTTCCCGATCCAGTCCAGCTGTTGGCGCATCTTGATCGCGCCGCATTTTGAAGTACTTGAAGGAAGGAGCTTGCAACTCTGTACACAATGCAGCTCCGTGGCAAAGCCGTCCTCCAGCCCGGAGGTCTATACATTTTGAAGTTTAGAAAAGGGATGTAATGTACAGGACTGCTATCTCATTTTGAGTTAAACACTTTTGTAAGCCCATGCGGCAAATTAGCCGACTCATTCAAGAGTTTGTAATAGATGTTCATTATCAATAAAGAGAACTTTTCCCTGTTTCAAATCTGTGTTTCAATTTATCTGCGTACTCTGAATATGTGCTCATTGTGCAAAATACTCTAGCCTTGTGCGGGCGCAACCCCAGGCCCGCACGGCGGTCACGATTCGGGGGACGTCCCAACGATTCCACGGAATCGGGTCGTGACAGAGTGAGTCATCAGTACCTTCTGATGGATGGACATACATGACAGCGTTGCCTCTGGCGAAGACTGAGGTGGACGTCTCCTCAGTCCCACTCCTCATGTCTCCATCGTTTGACGCTCTCTGCTTTCTCCTGAGTACTTCCAGCATGCCAGTAGTGTCTGATCCTTCTTAGTATAGGCATCATTAGCTCCCTCCTCGTCTTCTGCTACCAGCAGGTTCGCCCGATAACCTCCTCGACCACCCCGTCGACCCCCACGACCATGACCACGTCCTCCAAATTGTCCACGTCCACCACCTGAATCTCCATCCTTGGGTGGTTTGGTGCAAGCATACCTCAGATGGCCCACCTCCTCGCAGTTGTAACACTGTCGGGAGTCTCCCTTAGGTCACGTACCGTATGAATTGGAAACCGCCAGTGCTGTCTTCACTTCAGGAGGACCACATGTCCTTGCATGTAGCTTGATACGAGTCTCCTCCTGGATCATGGCCGAGATAGCCTCCTCAAGTATAGGAATCTTCGGTTGGGCTAGAAGTAGTGCTGTCCTCTGAGCAAACACTGCGGCCAGTCTCTTAAGAAACTTTATCGTTCTCTCCTGCAGACATACATGTCTCTCCTTATACTTCGGGTCCTCGCAGCTCGTCCGATCTGAGAAGTGATCATAATCCAACCACAGACGCTCCAACTCAGTGGCATACTCCTGTACCATCTTCTCTCCCTGTACGGTGTCGTCGATCTCCCCCTTGATCTGGAAAACCCTCAAGTTATTCCCCACACCATCGTAGGTTCTCCTCAACTTCTCTCACGTATCTTTCACCATCTCAAGGCCATCTACTGTGGCAGCGATCGACTGGACTAAAGAATTGAGGAGCCAAATGTATACCACCATATGAGTGGACTTCTACTCGTCGCGTCCTGTCGAGCCCTCATCCGACTCTGTCTTCTCTCCTGACAAGAAACCCTCCAGGTTCTTCCCTACGAGGGTTCTCCTCACCCGTCGTGACCAACTCAGATAGGTGACCGGTCCATGAAGCTTCAGATCGATAGATGGAAGCTCCAACTTCGCCCATGTTCGTGTCGTGCTCTCACTAGCCGACAGTTTCATCAGCTTCATCAACATTGCGACATCCGCAGAGTCAAACTTCTTGATGATCTCCTCCATCGATCATCCTCTTCTCCGATCACCTCACACCCGTCCCATGATTCACGTTCGTCCTCTTAGTCCTCTCCTAGACCCGATCATGTCTCTCCCCCATCAGATCTAGGCCTTCGATGTCAACATCTAGAACGACCTGCGGGAGATACCAGGAACCACGGCAGAAGGCTCCGCGGGAGTCGCGACTTCTCGGTGGTGGTGGCGGACGAGCGACAACGGTGGTGGCGGACAAGCGGTGCGGCAGCGGTGGTGGCGGGCGACATGGCAGCGGTGGTGGCATACGGTGTGGCAGCGGTGGCGGTGGTGGTAGCTAGGGTTTGGGAGGTGGTGGCTAGGGTTTGAGCTCTGATACCATGTAGAATATTTTGGAGTAATTGTTATATTTTATATTGATAATCTCTTGGCTATTTATAGTCTTACAATCATTTATCTTACATTAGTACCCCATTAAACCCCATGTAGAATATTTTAACATCCCAACAAATAAACTAAGAATATTCTAATATACCAACAAATGTACCAAGAATATTCTAATATACCAACAAAATTTAATCTCTAAATCACATCTGCTGCAAGAATAGCATTTTGGGTATACACTTAAACTAAGCATTCATAATATTTTTGACGCGGGACGGGAACTTAAGCTCAACTAATCCAAATTTAAAATTAGGGTTTGTAGGAGATTCTGCAAATTAAGCTCAACTTAAGCTTAACTTAAGCTCAACTAAGAACAAGTTGTCCAATTCTGCAACTTGTTGAAAAAGTTAGTGGCAAATATATAATTATTATTGCTCACAACTACGTGTTGAGAAGTTAAATGTTGTGACACAAACTCAACTTGTGGGATTTGGGTGCTGACAGACTGAATAATTTTAACAAGATTACTGGGAGGACTATTTAGTAGTAATGGTAATGGCTCCAGGGGTACTAAAGGCTCGAATAGACACTCAATAGAATTTTTTATGTCATTATAATTTGTGTCAAGATGTGTGTTTGATTCAGTGACAGTTGTACCAATTTTCGATTATAATGGATCTTGTATGACTTTTTGGTGGGATTGTCTAAGGACATATATTGCTTCTATTTGGTTGACTATAGTATTCAAAGTCTCTACATTAGCATCAAGTACATTGAACTTATAATTTAATTTAGTTATTATTTCTCTTTTAGAGTCTAAAATCAATGAAGAAAATTTATTAAACAAATCACTTTTTTTCATGTTTGAAATAAAAATCTCCTAAATGCATAAACTAGCCTAAACTTGGTTCTGATACCAATTTGACGCGGAACGAAAATTTAAGCTCAACTAATCCAAATTTATTAGGGTTTGAATGGAGATTTAACTAGTGAGCAATTTTTTTGAAATGATTAAACAGAAAATGATAGAAGGGGACCTAGTTATTGTTATTGGTTTTGAAAATAACTTGCACGACTTATCCGAAAGAGTGCAAATCTGCCAAATACCTTCGAGACAGGCACAAACTTCGTCTACGAGGGACATGTCTTCAACACGTACTTGGACTTCTTAGGATATGGTGCACAACTCCTTGTCGAGGAAGAAGACCGCACGTGCCACTCGCGAACAGAATATTCGATCCGGATTTGACTTGGGTTCGGAGAAGTTGATTCATTGTCGTCGTCGATTGCTTGTCTTCGAAGAGTCGTTAGTCGAGGGAGATTGTTTGAGTGTCCCTCCACGCAGGGCAGCGGATCCTTCGACAAAGACGTTAGCAAGAATTTAGTAGAATAGAATAGAAGAAAACTCACTCAACTCATAGGTTAATAGTGGATTTTATTCTCATTCATTCTGCGTTTCTTCTACAAGTTTTTGGTCCTATTTATAGCCATGCATTCAATCAAAAGATAACACAAAATAATCCTAAGGAAGATAAACTTCCTATCTAAACTAACCTCCCAACAAATAACAATAAGATAAAAGAATCTCAACTCCTCAACTAAAATATCATCGAAACTATCCTCCCAATAACAAACAAAAATCAACAAAGATAAAAGAATCTAAACTAATCTAAAGGGATAAAATTTAAATTATTAATTTAATCCTATCAAACTAATTTAGTTTTGGTCCTCCATCAATTATGGTAGCTAATGTAAGGATAACATGCAATGACTCGAACTAAATTGCATATTGAATTATTATTGGAGGTAATAACCTTATGAATGAATCCTGAATCGTTAGGGCAAAAATAAAATCTCAAGGCCAACAAACAATGCACAATCCTTAATATTGTTAACATTTGTAGACAGATTATGCTAAAAACAGTTGACGAAAGCACCCATGAGAAATTAAACAGTGTAATGAATTATTCTAAATGCATGTCTTAAAGAAAGTCAAATCACAACAGAAAACCCATTAGATAGTAGCTGCTATTGTCAGCATGAATAAGAACATATTTGCTAAGCTCAATATTGTTGTTCTTTGATTTGACAAATTATAGATGAACAAGAAAAAGGAAAGGCCTGCCGACTTCTGGAGCAAATACGGGAGAAGCTCTGAGCGAGAACTGATTCAGAGCATGAACAAGAAATAAAGACAATGCAAGCAGAGTTCAGATATAAGAGTCAGTTGTGCTATATTCTTTTGTGCTGCAGTTATAGTGCACAGTGCTACAGTAAAGTGTGCACAGTACAGTGGAGCAGTTTTGCCTGTGAGCAGTCAGTTCAGCTGTAGTATAAAAAATTGAGAGACAAATGGGATCAAATGACCCCACGTGTATCATGGTGGTTCCGTCCTGAATTCAGCCACCCTAATACCACTTTAAAGTGATTTTGTTCCAGAGATCAGCTGTCCGGCTAATCTTGTACTAAATTTCTGGAAACCGAACAATCTGAGCCGTGTCTAAATCGGACACGCATAGAACATTTGTTGGACAAGATTCGGATACTCCAAAATATATTAGAACAGATGAAAATAGATGCCATGTCGTGTCCCCGTGTCTGTGCAATATAGTATTCATACAGAAACTGACCACCAGTAAGCCGGCTGGTTGAGCGTGACGTTCCAGACCCTGACCCGGTCCGAGTCGATAAACCCGACCAGCCTGGGCCGGCACTCGTCCCCCTCGCAGTCCCCGGTCCGGTTCCAGCTCACCATGATGTTCTTCCTCACCTCCCTCCTAACTATAAACCTATCCCCCTGTCCGTTGATCTCGCCGCCGCCGGTGATCCCGACGCCGGTGGCGTTCTCCGCCAGCACGACGTACCACCGCCGCGACTCCTCCAGGTAGTCCTCCTGCCTTGTCCCGCCGAGGATCCTCGCCCCCTTCTCGATCTCGAGCGTCACTCCCGACTTCAGGAAGAGGGTTTTGGTGAGGTAGTTACCGCCGGCAGGGAACCGGACCCTGCCGCAGCCGGAGGAGGAGGAGCAGGCGTCGATCGCCGACTGGATGGCGTCGGTGTCGTAGCGACGGCCGTCGCCGGCGGCGCCGAAATCGGCGACGGACACGACGGTGGGTGACGTGGCGTGTGATGATTGGAAGGAGGAGGTGAGTAGAATGATGATGAGGTGGAGGAGGAGGAGGAGGGGATTCTTAGTCGCCATTAATGGAGTGGAGTTAGTTCTTTGTTTCCTTCTTCTTTGAGGTCTCTATTTATTTTGGATTGGTCAATTTTTTGCTCTTTGGGTTTAGCCAATTAAAACTGGTTACGGGTTTGATGATGGGTCGGATGTGGGTCCGGGTCTAATACGAATCTTATCCAATCCGAATAATATAAATTGTTCCCAATTTGTCTTTGTCCTCTCTAGTTTATTTTCAATAGGGGGGGGGGGGGGGGGAGCGGGGGATTGTTTGCCATTGAAAAACTTTCGTTTAATAACAAATAAAAACGTACAAAGAAGTCCTAAATAGAAAATCTAAGTACAGAATTTTATCTGGGTAATGTGACGATGGAGATCGAGTACTGCAGCGACTCATTTACTCTGTTGACGGTCCGACGAGGGAATGGGGAATGTTCTCTTCTCTTCTCTCTCTCGAGTTTGTGTGCACGTACGTAGCCCGTCTGGAGAGGTATAGTCTCTCTGAAGCAGAAAAAATCTAATCCGCCTCCTCTGGGACGTCTAAGTTGTATAGCCATCATGTTGGTGGGCTATAAGTGCCGCATATGCTTCTGTTTGGTGGCCGCAAGGGGCTCCTTCAACATAATGCGGTTGCAATTGTATGTGCATATGATGGACAGGTTGCCATGTGTAGTTGGGTCAGGCCGAGCTGTCACATTGGCGTTTGTTGGGATTTGCTGTTGCTGAAGATCTGGGCGGTCCTCGTCTTTTGTTTTCGTGACTTTGTCAGCTTGACATGTGGCCCGTATTTTATTGGAGAGAATCATTTCAGTCGCAACAGAAAAAATTTGTCTCAAGGAACCCTGCCACGTTGGACGCAAGAAGTCTGGAACGCTTGGGACACATGGAGTCTGGAACGCGCAGGGTCAGAGACGCATAAAACGCATGGAGTCTAGAACGCACAGGGCCAAATACGCATGGAACGTATGGAGTCTGAAACGCATAAGGCCAAAGACTCATGAAACGCATAGAATCTGGAACACATGGCAAAAGACGCATTAAACGCATGGAATCTGGGACGCATGGCCAGAGACGCACGGAACGCATGGAATCTGGGATGCATGAGGCCAAAGACGCATGGAACGCATGGAGTCTGGAACGCATGAGGCCTTGTACAAGTGGCATTGCATGCCTGTCAGAAGTTATTATTAGTCTGACGAGAGCTTCTTGTCGTTAAGCGTGCTTGCGTCTTTTGAGGCGTTCAGAAAATCTTTTTTGTCAGGATTCTGTGTCAGACATAATCTTTGTGTCAGGATGTCACGTCAGATCCAAATATTGGGACGCATGTATGCTACTTTTTTTAGGTCGCATGGTCATTCTGTGGCCTGATTTCTTTCGAGTCGGCCTTGGGGCGAATATTTGTTTGAGCGCATAGAAGCTAGATTTTCTATGCTTCTACAGGACCCCCTTAAAAGTTTTTAAACTTATAAGTTTGGAATACTTTCAATAAAAAGCATGGAGGAGATGACTTTGGGCCGCATGGATGGCGGGCCGCATGGACGAGTCTTTGTCAGGCTGTCCAATCTCCATTTAATGCAGGAATTGGCTCGATCCTCGAGTAGATCTTCTTCGAATTCTGTATCAACGGTCGTTTCAGAGGAGATAAATATGGATCACGTAAATTGAGGCATCAGGTTCATCATCATAACTGCCTAGTTTATCGCCTCGATCTTCTCACGTTTCCCAGGAGCATATAAATATGCGGGCTAGGGAGGAGAGAGAACTCTTGTCTCTCGTCTTTCCTCTATTTTTGTGAAAGAAGATGCCGCGGGCTACTGTTTATCTCGACGAGGGGTTCGTCAGGAGCGATGTCGATCTGTGGCCCCCTGATGTCGACGTTCTTTTTAGAGGTAAGGGTGTGTCTTGATGGAAGGGACACAAAGACACAAGTACACGGCCTCGCAACGTAGATGAGAAATTATCTAGAACACGCGCAGGACCCCTACAAAGTTCTGCCGCATGGATGAGCCATCGTTTGCAACATGCGCGTAGACCCTATATGTGGCTTGGCCGACAGGATGGGGACTCGGTCCCTCTGTAGCATGCGTAGAGCTTGTTTGTGGCTTGGCCGCATGGATGAGGCCTTCTCTTGCTCATGCGTGCGGCTGTGACCTGGAAACGGCATGCGACCGCTGTTTACTTTTGCAATCTTCGCTTGAGACTAATGTGTGTTCTCTTTATGCAGGTTTTACCACCTTTCACGGTGCCCAAGATGGAGCATGGAAGGATATCATAGAACCTGTCATTCGAAAAGAATGCCAACATTATGCGGTGGTTCCTCGTCAAGAACTGATCCAGAAGACAAAGGTGAACATCATGCGTCATGCGTGGAGTTGTACCTGTTTATGAAGCGTGCTAGCTGCATTTCTTTCCTTTATGCGGCTTGCTATCGGTCGGAGGACTGCGGTATCGATAATTTTTTTTGGATTAATTGCCATTATTGTCTTTGGTCTCTCCACATGTTTGAAGAGCGCCTGACCATGCTCCTCCCTTGCTATCCGTCAGTATAGATTCTTTTCCATATACTGAGGTTTGCACTGTGGAGGGATGATCCAGAAAGCATTAAGCTCTACTGCGGACTCGACTTGTGTTAGTAGTAACGACAGCACGGAGGGGCATCTGGATGAAGAAAGTTATGATTTAGAATTTTCCATCGTATGCACTCATGATCTTGAATATAAATGAAAACCCTTGAATGTAATGGATTTTCATCGTATGTACTCATGATCTTGAATATTAATGAAAAGTTTATCTTTTTCTAGAACTTCTCTTTGTACTTGTTGTGTTGCATGTTGTATGTCACGCCCCGATCTCCCGCAGGCTATTTCGGCCGTTCCCGCTAGGCGGGAATCACCCTCGCCAGCGCTCCCGCGGAACGATCGCTTTGACCCATCCGGGTGTGATGCCGCACGAGCGTGAGCCACGCCCGTGCAAGGCCATGGTTCATTGGCTGGCGGTAAGAGTTCTAAGCCACAGAGTCGTACAGATTGTCCGAGTGCAGCGGAGTCATGAACGCATAGGCGATCGGTAACAGGTTCACTGAGTCGACAAATATAGCGGAAGCATAGAAACACAAGTTGAAGTAAAGCAAGCTCTTTTATTGATATAAACTTGTGTTACAGGCGGCATATAGCCGAGATTACAAGTCGCTCAAGCCTCTCTCTCTGAAACAGTAAAAGCGTGCCAAGTGGCTACAACTGTGGAATGATTTTACAGGCGATGGTCAGGCGATGTTCACAACTTATGTCTGGTATATGTGCTTCAGTCCCGGACGCACCGTTGCAAGGCTTCAGAAGGAAACTCCTGGCCTTAGCACGCACGAAGGAGGCGTCCGCACCGCACGAGGTTCTCTCGCACCCTGCATATAAACTGGTGGATTATCAGTACATTGAATGCACTAGTGGGGAAGCTACTCGCCCGCTCGACAAATCCAAACACGTAATACAGGTTCCGTGCACAACTATTAAGTTGTCTTTCTAGTTGCCTTAGGATCAGTTTCATGCAAACATTGAATAGCTTATCGTGTCGGGCAGTGCGCCGTGCGATGTTTGAGGAAACACGGCGAGACTTACCAACTTACCATTTATCCTTCCCTGTCCAAGGCAAATATTGTTAATTCAAGCACGACAAGTATAAGCATTCAGGAGGCATAGCATATGCAAATACGAGGGTCATTTTACATGATCGTTCAGGTGTTCAGTTGATGCGATGCAATGACTCGCATGCGGATAGCCGCTAAGCGAGGATGACTTATCTATATGAACAGAAGTCGCTGGCATAGCCATAAAGGACTAGATTTGTAGTCTCAGGGTCGAGGATGAAATGCAAGCAATGAACACGATGGGCATTGCACTTTATCCCGCCAAAACAGACGACTACCGTAGTCTCAGGGTCGAGGATGAAGTGCAAGCATACAGAAACGGAGAGCCTTGCACTTATCCCGCCGAAACAGACGACTACCAGAAGTTCCGTCTAGACCTGGTCGGCCCCAGTGCCCCGGTGACCGCCCGCGGAACGAGATCCGAAGATCACCTTTTACAAGTTGTCCGCGACATGCAAGTCAGGGTCTCGGGTCAGATACAGAAACAAGTTCGTGGCAGAATATATATATGAACAAGTCCGGTATCAAACGAGTTCGAACAGAATATATATATGGAACTTGTTGAGACAAGATTCAGTAGTTTGCTCCTCGAGCTGTAATCCAGGGATTTATTCGTTCTTGGTGCAGATTCCCTGGTTCAGAATTTGCCTTGGTGACCTAACGGTCCCGGATACTTGCAGGTTCGTTCAGGCACGGAACGACTACTTAGTAGTCTTCCGGGGTTTGGATGAATATAAAGCAACATACAACAGACAAGCATGCGTTTCTAAGGAACATAAGCAGACACGTTTGCTCGGGCCCGAAGGTAAGTCGAGAGATGAAATCGTTAGGGGACTTAGCATGCGAGGGTCTGAATACAAGCAGTATTTCATTTCCATGTTCTAGCAAGCAATATGAGTTGGGATTATTCCCTTAGCTAGGTGCGTTGGATTTATTAGCATGCAGGGGGTGATTCACCTAGCGACTAGCATAAACATTTCCAGATTTTATGTGTGCTGGCTAAGCAAAGACAAGTTCACCGTAGCCACCCACCTTAGCGATGATTCGCCTCGGTAGAGCGATACGTCTGAGCGAGCCTCTGAAAGTCCAAGCTGGATTCTTGTAGGGACAAGTCTGGATATCCTTTGCTTCTTGATCGAGGCAAAGCGGGTCGGGACAGCTGCACGATTGCCATTTGAGACGGCAGTCCGCTTGAGCGGAACATGGTGTTACATCCTACCCAACTTAGAAAAAGTCTCGTCCTTGAGACTTACTAAGGACAAGCAGTAATTTAGGGTTGAGGCAATCCTAGACAAGTCGTTTGTACTTGTTTCATTTGGATATTCACTTGTACAAGCTTTGAAATCAGCATACCGCTTAGACTGGATCGTGCGCACCTTCGACATGCATTTCTAGTGTGAACACGTCAACCAGCTTAGTGATAGCGAAGTCTCAGCACTCGAGTTTCACCTTTTCTTAAGTCTTGGATGGTGCACTAGTTCAAGGCGTCCCTCGAATAGATGCATTCAACCAAACTTAGGGTTAGTGAAAATCGGATAAGCTACTAGCGATACTCTCAAGGGTTCGCACAGGTTGGCTCAAAGGCCACTCGCAGCATACAACCAGACAAGCAAGCATATCATTCAAAATGTATTTTGAAAGTATTTAGACTTATTGTTGGAACATCCCATCGAGGCATTGAGAGAGAGCGTGCACATAACCCACGAACGAGCTGTCGAAACAGAGATATCGAATCGAAGTCCAAAGGCGTAGAAGCCAGGCTCTGATACCAACCTGTCACGCCCCGATCTCCCGCAGGCTATTTTGGCCGTTCTCGCTAGGCGGGAATCACCCTCGCCAGCGCTCCCGCGGAACGATCGCTTTGACCCATCCGGGCGTGATGCCGCACGAGCGTGAGCCACGCCCGTGCAAGGCCATGGTTCATTGGCTGGCGGTAAGAGTTCTCAGCCACAGAGTCGCACAGATTGTCCGAGTGCAGCGGAGTCATGAACGCATAGGCGATCGGTAACAGGTTCACTGAGTCGACAAATATAGCGGAAGCATAGAAACACAAGTTGAAGTAAAGCAAGCTCTTTTATTGATATAAACTTGTGTTACAGGCGGCATATAGCCGAGATTACAAGTCGCTCAAGCCTCTCTCTCTAAAACAGTAAAAGCGTGCCAAGTGGCTACAACTGTGGAATGATTTTACAGGCGATGGTCAGGCGATGTTCATAACTTATGTCTTGTATATGTGCTTCAGTCCCGGACGCACCATTGCAAGGCTTCAGAAGGAAACTCCTGGCCTTAGCACGCACGAAGGAGGCGTCCGTACCGCACGAGGTTCTCCCGCACCCTGCATACAAACTGGTGGATTATCAGTACATTGAATGCACTGGTGGGGAAGCTACCCGCCCGCTCGACAAATCCAAACACGTAATACAGGTTCCGTGCACAACTATTAAGTTGTCTTTCTAGTTGCCTTAGGATCAGTTTCATGCAAACATTGAATAGCTTATCGTGTCGGGCAGTGCGCCGTGCGATGTTTGAGGAAACACGACGAGACCTACCAACTTACCATTTATCCTTCCCTGTCCAAGGCAAATATTGTTAATTCAAGCACGGCAAGTATAAGCATTCAGGAGGCATAGCATATGCAAATACGAGGGTCATTTTACATGATCGTTCAGGTGTTCAGTTGATGCGATGCAATGACTCACATGCGGATAGCCGCTAAGCGAGGATGACTTATCTATATAAACAAAAATCGCTGGCATAGCCATAAAGGACCAGATTTGTAGTCTCAGGGTCGAGGATGAAGTGCAAGCAATGAACACGATGGGCATTGCACTTTATCCCGCCGAAACAGACGACTACCGTAGTCTCAGGGTCGAGGATGAAGTGCAAGCATACAGAAACGGAGAGCCTTGCACTTATCCCGCCGAAACAGACGACTACCAGAAGTTCCGTCTAGACCGGGTCGGCCCCAGTGCCCCGGTGACCGCCCACGGAACGAGATTCGAAGATCACCTTTTACAAGTTGTCCACGACATGCAAGTCAGGGTCTCGGGTCAGATACAAAAACAAGTTCGTGGCAGAATATATATATGAACAAGTCCGGTATCGAACGAGTTCAAACAGAATATATATATGGAACTTGTTGAGACAGGATTCAGTAGTTTGCTCCTCGAGCTGTAATCCAGGGATTTATTCGTTCTTGGTGCAGATTCCCTGGTTCAGAATTTGCCTTGGTGACCTAACGGTCTCGGATACTTGCAGGTTCGTTCAGGCACGGAACGACTACTTAGTAGTCTTCCGGGGTTTGGATGAATACAAGGCAACATACAACAGACAAGCATGCGTTTCTAAGGAACATAAGCAGACACGTTTTCTCGGGCCCGAAGGTAAGCCGAGAGATGAAATCGTTAGGGGACTTAGCATGCGAGGGTCTGAATACAAGCAGTATTTCATTTTCATGTTCTAGCAAGCAATATGAGTTGGGATTATTCCCTTAGCTAGGTGCGTTGGATTTATTAGCATACAGGGGGTGATTCACCTAGCGACTAGCATAAATATTTCCAGATTTTATGTGTGCTGGCTAAGCAAAGACAAGTTCACCGTAGCCACCCACCTTAGCGATGATTCGCCTCGGTAGAGCGATACGTCTGAGCGAGCCTCTGAAAGTCCAAGCCGGATTCTTGTAGGGACAAGTCTGGATATCCTTTGCTTCTTGATCGAGGCAAAGCGGGTCGGGACAGCTGCACGATTGCTGTTTGAGACGGCAGTCCGCTTGAGCAGAATTGGGTGTTACATTGTAGACTTTGGATATTGTGCTAGAGGTAATATGGATATAGTACAATATTGTAGTCTTTCACGGACATCCCACTAGGGGATCTTTGGTGGAGCTATTACTTCTTGCGCACTTGGGTGCAGGTAATAGATTCGAGACAAGTCCTGCCAGAGGTGATATGGACGTGGCGAATTTTGTGAACTTAACGCCGCTGGCGTACTTAGAGTTAAGTACGGATATTAAGTTTAAATGACGACCGATTTCAGAGGTAATATGGACGTGATAATCGATAGTCAAGTAGGAAGGTTTGCTCAGAGGTAGGAAGGACATGGTTGTTTGCCATTGAATTTAGTTTCAAAAAAAACCTTCGTTTAATAACAAACAAAATGTACAAAGAAGTCCTAAACAGAAAATCTAAGTATAATATTTAATCTGGGTAATGTGATGATAGAGATCGAGTACTACAGCGACTTATTTACTCCGTTGATGGTCCGACAAGTGAATAAGGGATGCTCTCTTCTCTTCTCTTCTCTTCTCTTCTCTTCTCCTCCCTCTCTCTCTCTCTCTCTCTCTCTCTCTTTCTCTCTTTCTCTCTCTCTCTCTCTCTCTCTCTCTCGAGCTTGTGTGCACGTACGTAGTTCGTCTTGAAGGGTATAGTCTCTCTGAAGTAGAAAAAATCTTGACCCCCTTCGGAACGTCCAAGTTGCTCCTATTTATAGCCATTATGGTGATGGACTATATGTGTTGCATATGCTTCTGTTTGGTGGCCACATGAGACTCCTTCAATAGAACATGGTTGCAACCGTAGGCGCATTCGATGGGCTGGTTGCCACGTGTACTTCATCCTTAACAGGATGTAGTTGAGCCCAAGCCGAGCTGCCACGTGGGAGTTTATTGGGATTTGTTGTTGTTGAGTATCTGGACGGTTCTCGCTTTTTATTTGCGTGACATTGTCAGCTTGACATGTGGTCCGTATTTAGTTGGAGAGAATCGCTTCAGTCGCAACAAAAAGATTTTATCTCAGGGAAGGTTGCCATATTGGACGCATGGGGCCAGAGATGCATGAAACGCATAAAGTATGGAACGCATGGGGCCAGAGATGCATGGGACGCTTGGGGCCAGATACGCATGGGCTCTGGGATGCATGTGGCCTCATACACATGGTGATGCACGTTTGTCAGAAGTCATTATTAGTCTGACGAGAGCTTCTTGTCATTTAGCATGCTCGCGTCTTTCGAGGCATTCAAAAAATTATTTTTGTCAGAATTCTGTTTCAGACATATTCTTTGTGTCAGAATGCCCTTATGCAACCAATATCTGGGGCCCATGGGTGCTGCTTTTTCTTGGCCGCATGGTCATGCCGTGCGGCATAATTTCTTCTGAGTCGGCCTTGGGGCGCATGTTTGTTTGAGCACATGGAAGCTAGATTTTCCATGCTTCTATAATGGCAAACTCTACTGGGGAGGATGTGAGGACAATAGCTCTGAGTAACGTGGACATGAGCTAATCAATAGTCATACCGAGAGGTTAGGTACGATCCCGATATTTTTGTGGCAGAAAAAGGAAATGAGCCAGAGGTAATATGGACATGGTTATTTTCTTTGGATAGAGAACATGGGCAGCTTATAATTCAGAGATAATATGGACGTGAACTGTTTGCTTCCATTGAGGACATCCCACTGGGGATCTCTAGTAGACCTATTACTTCTTGCACACGAGAGTGCAAGTAATAAGTTTGAAACAGAACCCTATCAGAGGTGATAGATTTTGTGGACCCATTACTTCTTAGGCACTTGGAGTATAAGTAATAGGTTCTAAACAAGCCTTGCCAGAGGTGAAATGGATGTGGCCGATTTTTTTGACTTAACGCTGGCATAGTTAGAGTTAAGTACAGGTGATAAGTTTAGATGATGACCGATGTCAGAGATAATATGGATGCGACAATCGATGGTCATACAGAGAGGTTTGCTCAGAGGTAATATGGACATGGCAAACCCAACTGGGGATAATCGGTTAGGACAATAGTTCAGAGGTAATATGGACGTGAACTAAGGCCTAAGGGAACTGATTATGAGTGGTCTACCCGAAGGTATAGATAGACCTGAAGGTGGCTCCGCTGGGGAGATTTTTTTGAGGATCCATTGTCTGTTGCGTATTCAGGATTCCTGAATACAGACAATAGATTTTGTCAAACTTGTGTGGCAAGGGAAGTGCATATTGTGCTTACACACTTGTTGGGGATGAACAAAGGGGAACGTATACTATATATTTTGGTTGTCCTGCTGATTAGTAAGGGGAGTACAAGTCTAGCTTAGACATAGTACTTGAGGAACTTATCGTTAACGGGCATCATGAGCAAGTCATCATTGGATTTTATGAGCCGGTAGGCACCATTGGAGAATACGGACTCCACGATGAACGGACCCTCCCATTTTGATATCGGTCGTCTTATGGGTCATAACCATCGACCTTCTTACTGTCAAGATAAGATCACCCATTTGGTAGGTCCTTTTCTTGACCTATTTGTTGAAGGCTCCTAAGAGGCGCCCTTGGTACAGCTCAATGCAATTTCGAGCTAAGAGGCATTTCTCATCGAGTGCTTCTAAATCTTATAGCTGTCAGCGGTGATCGTCGTCGACGGTTAGCCGGTTGGATGGAGCAACTCGGAGCGAGGAAATTTGGACCTCGAAGGGGAGGACCGTTTCTCTCCCGTAGAAAAAAGAGAATGGCGGGCTACCAGTCGACGTCCGGACCGTTGTTCGATAAGCCCAGAGATATTCACCCAACTTCTCATTCCAGTCACGCTTATTGGTTGACACGAACTTCTTGAGCAGCTTTGTGATGGTCTTGTTGAATGCTTCTGCCATACCATTTGCTGCTGAATTGTAAGCCGTCGAGGCTACATTCTGGATTCAATTTTTTTCACAAAACCGATAAAAAGAATGACTTGCAAACTGTGGACCATTGTAGTGGATGATCCTTCGTGGAAAGCCAAAGCGGTATATGACGTGATGCTTGACAAAACTGATCATGTTTGAGGTCTTAACTTCAGTGAGTGGAACAACATGACTTACTCAGTTTTGTGTATAGCTTATTTTTCTGAAGAGTCTGAAGCACTATCCGCAAGTGGTCCTTATGTTCCTTCCTGGTCTTTGAATATACCAAGATATCATCAATGAATAATACTACAAACTTGTCAAGGCACGACCGGAACACTCGATTCATCAAATCCATGAAGGTGGTAGGGGCATTGGTCAATCCAAACGGCATAACTAAGAATATATAGTGGCCATATCGAGTACGAAAAGTTGACTTCGGTACATCGTCTGGCTTGATCTTCAGTTGGTGGTAGCCCGAACAAAGATCGATTTTAGAGAATACCGATGTGCCTTCCAGTTGATCGAAAAGGTCATCGATTCTGGGAATGGGGTACTTGTTTTTGATGGTAGATTTATTCAACTCTCAGTAGTCTATGCACATCAAACCATCTTTTTTCTTTACAAATAGGACTGGTGGGCCCATGGAGATACACTCAGACGAATGTACCCACGATCGAGCAGTTCTTATAATTGGACCTTTAGCTCCTTCAGTTTGGAAGGGGCCATTAGATACGAAGCTTTGGAAATCGACCGAGTATCTAGAAATGTATCTATAGTGAACTCTATTTCTCGGTCGGGAGGCATACCGGGCAACTCTTCTGAAAACACATCAGAAAATTCTGCCACAACGGAAGTAGACTCTACATTTGCGCAATCTCGCTGAGTGTCTCGAACGGAAGCTAAGTATCCTTTACAGCCGGTATGTATCATTCACCGAGTAGACTTTACAGAAATTACCATGCAGGTATTCGACGCTCTCGACGCTGGACTGCATGCATAGCAAAATTCGGTCTCGCCAGGTAGACGAAACACGACTTTCTTTTCTGCACAATCAATAGTGGCCGAGCAAGCGCCGAGCCAATCAATCCCCAACATGATGCCGTAGTCCCTGATGTCTAGAACTATCACATCGAGTGACAATTTCTGTCCTCTGATATAAATAGAACCGCTGTGACAAACTGAGTTAGCAGGGAAGTCCATGCCCGACGTGGTACTGACGCTAAGCTTTAGGCCCAACGGTGTCTGAATGAATTTATGTTCTCTAGCAAAGTTCGTCGATACATAACTATTTGTGGCACTGAAATTAAATAGTACTTGTGCAGGAACATTATTGAAAAGTAATATACTTGTCACTATGGTGTCCAAGGCGAACGTCTCGTCCCCTATCAATGCATAAACCCGGCCTACGACATTCGGACGACGCTCTTGTTGTTGCGTAGGCCAATTTTCTTGGGGCGCTTAAGCTAGATTTTGCTGCTGTGGATGACGCACGTTGGGACATTCAGGACAGCCTTTAACTTGATGGCTTCGTTGACCACATATCAAGCATGCTCCGATCCTTCGATAATAGTTATTGTAAGTGTACCCTTAGTTATTATAGTAGGTACATTGTAGCCTTTGACCACGCCCCAGATTGTAGCCCTGAGAACTGCTGTTATTTGGACGCTTTTGAGTGTTGTGTCCTCCCGTGTTACTAGGACGCTTGTGATGAGAATGCTGCACAACACCGGCAGTAGTTGAAGGATATTAAGGTTCTAGGACGAGGGCATGGTTAAGGACTTCCTACATTATCTCGTACTAGGGAGCAACTACGTGCACGTGAATGGAAGGTTGCATGACGCCTTCGAATCGTCTGGCTTGACTCGCCGCGTCGGGTAGGTAAGAGCTGGCAAACTTAGCTAGCCGGTTGAATTCTACGGCATACTGCTTCACTGATGTTAGGCCCCGATCTCCCGCAGGATCCATCGCCCCTATTGGACGCGAATCACCATGCCAGCGCTCCCGTAGGATGATCGCTCCCATCGGGACGTGATATCGTACAAGCCTGGAGTTGCGCCGCGTAAGGCAAATACCGAAACGGTCGTTGATAACTAGTTCGCAGATTTGTCATAGAGAAACATAGAATAAATACAAGTATTGAATCCAAAGCAAGCTCTTTATTGATATAAAGTAAAGATTATAAGCGGCGCTAGGCCGAGATTACAAGTCGCTTGTGTTCTCCCTCTATCTTTACAATAAATATGCCCTTAGGCTTACAACTGAATCAAATAATCTAAGTAATATTGTTCTCATACATTATGTCTCATATATGTGAGCTCCAGGTCCGCGCATCATGCTCCAAGATGCCAAGTGCGGTCCGGTACCTCGTTGCATTAAGCGATCTCTGAATCCGTACAAGTTCTCCCTGCACCCTGCATGCAATCTGGTTGGATATCAGTACATTGAATGCACTGGTGGGGAGGTCTCTCGCCCATACCACAAAGCAAGCACGTTCATTACTTATGTGCACCGACTGGTTATGTTGTCTTTATAGTCTTTGCCTTAGGATCAGTTTTATGGCAATATAATGAAAGTAATATCTGTGTCTGAATCAAAAGTGTCGTGCTGTAAATAACTGAGTTCGTCTTACCTTTCTTACCATTCGACATTTTCTGTCATACACGACAATATAATCAATAATCTACTAAGTAGCAAATAACATCTATGCAATTCAAGTGTTACGTTTGTGTCTCTGCCTCAAACATATTTTCTTCGAACTATGTTATGTGCCATGCATCCATTCTAAATGTGCAAAGGGTCGTGCAAATATACTCCTTCATGTTACTCTTCTTCTGAATGCGGATAGCCGGTATGCATGAATGACTTATCTATATAAAGTTCACTAGATTTTTTAGCCATATAGTGTCATGCCCCGGTCTCGCCCGGGCCGCCGCTCCGCCCTGCCCCGCGCCCGTGCGGCCAGAATTAACGAACCGGACACGAATCACCGTGCCTCGGCGCGCCGGACGCGAATTACCGCGTCCGTCCCACGGGTGCGAGGGAGGAAGGGAGCCAAGCGAATGGCCCGTTCGAGCTTTCGGGGGACGTGATACCGCACGGGCCTGGGGTTGCGCCTGTGCAAGGCCAATCGTTTAAGTTGATAGTTGGCTATCATCGCATCAATCGAGTAAGCAGCGGAAAGGGACTTGTTGCAATGCAATGCATTAGCCAACTGAGTGTTCGGGACAATCGAGGCATCTTGGATTTCCTTTAGCAAAGGCACACGTTCGTTCCATACATTATGCCCCCTTATACGATAGCATTCTCGGGGCAACAATCGAAACCAGGATTCCGGGTCTTCGGGACTGTGGCACGCCTATCGCTCCCTCGGACGATCCAGTACCTGCGAACAAGTAAACTGTTGGTGGGTCAGCACTTTATACAAGTACTGGTGAGATAAATCAACTGAACAGAAACAAGCATTCACTCAAACAGGCACTAAGTAATCATGTTATAAAATATTACATTACTAGTGATCTTTCTAGTTTTACCTAGGTTCGTTTCATGCAGTTCTAGCAGAGTCGATTTACTTGTTTAGAAACATGTTTGGAAACAGAGTTTCATATTGAATATGCAAGCAAGCAAACCGTTCATGTTTCAGGGTGTGCGCAGCGTGTCTCGTGCGACTCGAGGGTCTGATGCAAAGCTAGACACACAATGCACATTCTTAGGGGCAGTCACTATCCAAGCCAACACAATGACTTAGTTATATGCAGGGCGGTCCTCGAGTATCTCAGGATCGGCAGCTGGTGGAACAGCATACCAATGACTCTTTATCTGATGCTAGAGGCAGCTGTGACTCATAGTTGCTTTGCACTATCATGGTAGCAGCCGTGACACATGCAGTTCAGCTCTCCACCAATAGCCATTGTCCGACCGCGTGCGAATGCATGGAACACTATCAAATAAACTCTAGTATGCAGACGAGACGAACTATCAGAATACACTCATTGTTGCGGGGCAATCCGACTTATCACTTGAACACGTTCAGGCACAGTATGGTTCTCTCGAAGCATAGACGATAGTGAACATATTCATGCACTCTAAGCAGGCGATTCAGGCTTTTCGTTAAGCAGGCATTGTTTCAAAGACAAGCTAGGTGAGTTCGTTCATTAACATGCAAGGCAGGTTCTATCATTCTCTTAAGAAAACATTGCAAGCAAAAACTCAGGTTATTATTAAGGCGTGCAAGAATCAGAGAACGAAGTTCTGTCCACTCACCTTGATACATAACGCCGGTGCGGAGCGGGGCATTACATATAGGACATAATCTAGGATAGAATGGTTGTCTTTCCAGCTCGGTTGCTAGCCTTACTGGGTGTCCCGAACCATCCGACGAGTTGGTTGTCCTTCCAGGTCAGTAGCAAGCCTTGCTGGATGTCCCGCACTCGCCCGCTAGTACGTCATCTAGCGTATTACCAGGACTACACTGGCATTGTCCTTCCGGGCTGACACGATTCAGATGCCTCAGCAATCGTGTCGAAGACTCTTTCTCTACCTGGTGTGCAACCAGTTGTCCGTGACTATGCAATTACTCTCCCACTTCCAATCCTAGCCGAGAACTTCCTGCTCGATTTCTCTTATCCATGGACATCATCTCAGTTCAATCTTGCCGAGGACTACACTCGGATCTTTTTTCTTTGTGTAGCTTCCTGATTAGAAAATGCCTCGGTGATCTGGATATCCCGAGTACTTTCTTTTATTTTCTTCTCCTGACTCGAAACGACTACTTGATAGCCTTCCTCGTCTATGTATGGAATATGATTATAGTCTATGACATATCACTTTCCGTGCGGTGCGGTGCCTTGATATGAACTCAAAACTACTTTTGTGGCATATATAAGAAACTACTATATTTTAACTCAATAAGCCAGATTACGCAGATAGCAAGTAAGATCTCCATGTTCTATACAATGATAAGGCGGGGTTATCCCCTTAGCTATGTGTGTTCATCTCTTTATATTAGCATGCAAAGGTTATCGCTTAGAAACTAGCATGTATCATTCATTTTCTTAAGTGTGAAGATAAGCAGGGACAGGTTCATCGGAGCCATCCACCTTAGTGATGTATCGCATCGTCCGAGCGAGACTTCGAGCGCACCTCTAAAAAGTCTTAGTCTGAACTCCATTCGAAGGTCAAAGTCTGAATGTGTTTGTATCGAACGAGTTATCTCGCTGAGTAAGGCAGATCGGTTCGCTATACTTGTACCGTTTGAATCGGCCCTCCGGTTTGAGCGGAGCGGGTCATTATACTATATTTTGACTTATGATCAGTCTATAGATACGGATAAAGAATAAATAGACACTCAAAAAAGTACATGTTCGAACATCATTGAAATATACCACTCAGAACAGTCTCGTCCTCGAGACTTCCTGAGCAGAACTAGTATTATCCCACAACTTCTAAACCAAACTCTATACTTCTCGTCTAACTTCCAAAGATTGTTTCAACACTACATTCATTTATTTTCTTACCTCGCGCTACGCATGCGCTTAGCCAATCTCATCGAACAACTCTATCATTCAGTGCTATCGAACTATACTCAACTTAATCATTGCATTCCCCTACTAAAACTCTACTGCGCCTAGAGCGGGGCTGTATTACTCAAATACGGGGTATTCTATAACTCGATGTGCACTAAAAAACTCAGGCTTAGGGTGAACTTGCCTAATTATTATATTATATCCATGCGAATCTAAAACATATTCGATCGATTACTCGACGTCGCCTATCAAAATCCAGCGTCACGCCTAAACCCAAAATTTTGAATCTCAGCTAATCTTCCAATCTCGTCTTGCATCAATCTCTATCTCGAGCCACCGTCCATTCTTGCTAAGTAAATTTACTATCACCCAAAGTCGTCGCATCGAATATCCTACGTTTTCTTACTCCGTCTTTATTGTGCTTTATTGCCGAGCTAATTTGCCCAACATGGGGTACATTCTAATCCTTCGCGTCTTAGGTCTGTTTTGAACATAACTTTCTATTAGTTTTCTTATTCTATTTCGCACGTGTGCTTAACATTTTTTTATTGAATGACTCTATCGCTTAATTATTGTGTTCCTGACTCAATCTTTTACTGAGTCCTAGCGTAGAACTATCTCGTTCGCACGGTGCACGTTATAATCTTCCATTTACGAAAGTCTAGGCTGGGGCTAACTTACTCCAATTTTCATACTCATCCATGTGAATCTAACATTTTTACTTGCAGCTGCATTTGAGTAATGCATATCGTAAAGTCTGGATCGTACCCATATTCAAGGCGTCCCCCAAATATGCATATTTCAACCAAGTTTAGTGACAGCTAATTCGGACAGGCTACTCGTAAAAATCTTTTGAATCGTCGATCGTTTTGCTACTCAACTAATCGAACTCTGGTTCATTTAGTCATCGTCTACCCCTAGTCATACTCAAATCCAAGTAATTCATTACTGTCAATGCATATCTTCCAAGCAACGATTCAATTCGTTATGCCAACTTATCTTGAATATCACCAATTCCAATCATAAGAGTTCCGTCCGACAATTCTCCAATACCGTCTTATTCCTCTCCTTCGTATAACCTATCCAATCAATCAATTTTCATCAAAGTCCTATCTCTCATTGTGTTTATCTCAACGTCAATATCGCTAGCATTTCCAGTTTTAAGTTCTAACTCTAAGTCTTGTTGCCCCAGTTCTATCATTTTCTCGAACGATACTCTGAAGTCAGTCACTCTAGTTCAACTCACGGCATAGGGTCGTCTGCCTAGCCACTAGGTCAGCTCACAAGGTCATAGGCTCTAAACATGGCCATGCAAAACCAGTAGGGTTAGACCCCAAATAGCAAGTACCACAATGGAAGCACGAATGAAGAATAAAACCAGGTTATGAAAAAAAAAAAAATATATATATATATATATATATATAGATATGTCTCACAGTTTCGGTTCATAGCCTACCGTGATACAATAATCTAACCCTACAACCAAACAAGGACAAGGGTTAGACCATCGTACCATGATAGCCCATGTCCCTAAACTATTTAAAAGAAGGTACAATCACAATCAAGCTCAGTTACAAAATTGGCCAATCACTTGTACGAATTACTAGGTGGAGTCTGGGTTATCCCAGAGGTATTATGTATATAATAGGAATCCTCAGATCGAACCATATTCTAGCAGGGGCTAGCCGAGCCATGAACGTCGTATAGCACATAGTAGTATGCATCGGTCTCTCGTCAGACCACCGTGCTAAGATCGTACAGAACATATAGTATAATATAATAGTCGGATATTGTCATCCACTAATGAGGATTTAAATAATATCCATAGGGCCCAGCCTTCACTCCCCATATAATGATTGAGGGTGGCTAGTTAAGCATGATCTCGAGATTATGTCCCTCCCAATGCTCTACATATTTTAGTTACCTAGTTAACCTTACGGTTAGCTGAAGTCACATGGCGTGGTTACATGTTACTCCCCTTATATGACATACCATAGCACGAGCACGCTAGATACGAATCCACTTTGTCACTTAGTAGCCACGCTTGGTCATTGACCAACTATCATGTCCATGTTGGAGGAATTTATTACATCATATGTCGCTTAGCACGTAGGCACACCTCTATGTGAAACTTTTAACATAATCACGTAGGAACACATAGCATGTAGTAAGTGTATCAGCACATATACCAATCGTCGAGTCAAGTCACCAACCATTCTTAAATCATATGAGTTCTAGCACATAGAAATACATAGGTCGAGTCAGGCACATAGGTAGTCATAGTCAATTGGCCGCATGGTCTATCTCTATTCATAGTCGGGTCAAGCATATAGTCAGGTTCAACACATGGTAACTCAGTTCTCATGCATTCCAATCATCAATCTCACACTTAGAATCACAAAAATCAAATAAAATATCAAACCAAGAAAATCAAAAAATCATGCATGTAGGGCCGCATAGGGTCAGGGACGCATAGAGTCAGTGTCGCATATGATATGTGCCGCATAGAGGTTGCTGCTGCATATAAGTCAAGGCCACATAGGTCAGCTTGCCGCATATGGGTCAAGGCCGCATAGGTCTGCTGCCGCATATGGGTCAAGGCCGCATAAGACGTTCTGGGACTTAGCGAATTTCTTATTCGTTCAGCGAGTGAGACACAGGGAGTTCAAGGATTAGCTTCAGAACACTTGTGTAATAATCAGTCATACTTCCAACAAGATGGACGCATGTTGGTCGGATATGCGACAAGTGTCCAGGCCGCATAAGGATCATGCCGCATGATACTCTCGGCCGCATATGGCGCTGGCCGTATGAGAACTTCGTCTTCTCCAGACAACAAGTTCAGCCATGGCGAGAACTCCAGAAACCAAAAAATATTTTCTTCATAAAAACTTTATTTTAACTCTGAATCAAGTGAAATAAAAGCCAAAAATGCTCGAAATAAAGTGCTCCATCCATCCTAAAAACTGTTTTTTAAAAATACCATGTTTTAGTAAATCAAAACCATTAAAAAATAAAAGAACCCATGAAAATCCTAAACTTAAAATGTAGATCTACTCAAATCCACCCATTAAAATTGAAAACCCCAAGTACTAAAAGTATTTAGAATCATCATAAGCACATAATAGACTAATAAAATACAAGGAAAGCAAGAATCAAAAATTAAGAGGTTTCTCTATGTAGTGCAAGATGTACTTGCCTAAATGAATGAAGAGAAAAATGAGAGAATGAGAGAAGAGAGAGAGAGAGAGAGAAATATGTTAACTTATATATGCTAGGGTTGAGTTTTAGATTATGGGTTCACTCATGACCAAACCAACCCAACCCAACAATTAAATCGTGAGTCTAATTGAACCAAAGAATGTGTCTAGTCTCCATGACATACAACCTAATTACCATGCAAGCAACAAATAATATAGGCAGAAAAACTAATATCTTCCAAATACGTATATAGGGAATGGGAAGTGACACCCATTTTCATAGATTGCATGTATTCATTTGGAGAACTCTGAGAGAAATAAAGACTGTAGTCTAACCAAATATTGGTGCCAATGCAGATATATGTGTGATCGGAGCCTGAGCTAGCAAGCATCATTTTCTCTCGGCATTCTCTATTTGGTGAGCGGTTCTGTCCCTTCTTCTCTACTCCTTCATGCCAATAAGCAATAATATTCTCTTATAACCTTGCTAAGTCCAATGATCGATAAAACTACTAATACCACAAGTTTTATACCAATATTATAAATCAATAAAATTGCATTGATCAGAGGGAAGTTTAATTATGTAATATAGGAAAGGATATAATCATTGTGTCATAGTTTGGTGCCATGCCTTAATGGTAAATTGGAGTCTACGGACTACCAATCGAATCAATGAATAAGTGTGGTAAAATAAGAATGGGGAAATGTGCATTGCTGCTCTAAATGTTTCAATTCCTTACACTGCTATTTATGCTTATCATATAGTCGTAGATGCATTGTATGGCCATGGATAACTTGTTCAAAAGGTAGTAAATTTTCTCGAACGAAACCTGGAGCACTGGGGACCGTTCGACCAGGAAAAAAAATAATAGCGCTTAGGTAGCGCTGGGTATAAGCGAGACATTTATTGAGGCTTGCTACCTGCTTTGAATGGCGTATCGCACGACCATCGAAGTCATATACGGTATGTCCACTATAGTGTTACATCATAAATAATCCAGTAAAAGTTAAGTACTGATCCACGTCTCTGTGCGCAAACTAGGTGACCGATATACCGAGAGCACTCAAGGCAGATAAAGCTTTCGTTGCAATCTTTTCAAGCTTCTTCCTATTCAAAGTATTTCAAGGCTTTCTAGGTACTACTTTCAAGTTTCCAAGAAGTAATAAAGGGGAATAATATATGGGATAAGAACATTATTTTATGTCAGCCTATTAGTCTTTTCTTTTACGCAAAAGCTATGTAAGCAATTCAGGCATTTCTATTTTGGTGCTGAGAAAATTGTACTTCGTTGCAATAAATTAATAAAAGAATTATTTTTTCCTATACAATTATGTGTTTTATAATTTGCTGCTGTGTTGTGGAACTATTTATAAAATATTTTGACATAATGTGCACGTTCTTGTCTTGTACAAGTGCAACCCCATACTTGTATGGCATCACGTCCAGCGAGGATGAACCGTTCTGCGGAACCGAATATAAGGACGAATTGATTTTGAGGAACCGGGGCATGACAAGTTGGTATCAGAGCACGGTTTTATGTTCCTCGTTTTTCAAAATTTGGTTTTCAAGTGGAAGTTTTCAAACAATAACGATTTTTTTAGATGATTTGCTTTTCGATAGTGCTGCATAAAATAATATTCCATACAGTAAGCCCTTAAATATTTTATGAGTGCTAATGGAAGTTATTTTTTTTGTAGATGACTAAGGGTGGTAGCGCCAAGGCGACATCGTCGTCTAACCCAATGGACAAAGTAATAAAAATGTTAAAGGCGCAAAGGAAGCAGAGCAATGCACATCATAAGATGATTGAGGCACAACATCGTGAGCTTCAAGCGCAGCTAACAAACCAGTATCACGCACGATTTGACGCACAACAGCAGCAAGTTAATAACTTGTCTTAATTGGTGGCTACATTAACTAAGAATAACAACGAGACTAAAGTGGCAGACGTAAAAGAGACAGTGGTAGTAAAAGCAGAGGAGACGGAACAGCCTCCAAGAAGGCTACCGACATTCAAGTTTTCTAAATTCAAAAGCTGCAATCCATCCTAGTTTAATGGCAAGGCGGAACCCGAGGAAGTAATGGCCTTCTTAAAGACTTTGGAGGGCATCTTCTGTATATTTGATATGTAAGGCACCAAAAGAGTGGATTGTACGACTGTGTAGCTGCGTCTCAAAGCAGAAGACTGGTGGGAGTCGAAGAGACAAGCACTGTGCAGAGCCAACCAAGAAGCCAAAGTCTATTGGAAGACATTTAAGCAGGCGTTCATCGCACAGTTCTTTTTACCAGTTGTCCGTCACAGAAAGAAAAAAGAGTTCGTAGCACTTGAGCAGGGCAATATATTCGTCAGCGACTATGAAGCAGAGTTCTTAAAGCGATCCAAGTTCGGTGGCTACATGATACCTAATGATAAGGAAAAATGATTGTGATTCATTGAAGATCAGAATAAAGGCTTACAATGTGATATTCTCAATCGGAAGTGTACGGCGTACCGGGAAGCCTATGAAGCGGCTCTCAAAATAGAGAAATTTTATCCTCGAGGGGAGACACAGCACAACCTTGGGAACAACTATAAACGATCAATGGCAGCAAGCGGGTCTGATGGTTCCAAGCGTTAAAACATAAATGACAACAGAGGACCCTATCAGCAACTGTACTATAACAAGTACAAGTGGGTTGGATACCAGCAAGACGAATATCCGACTGGATGTTTTAAGTGTGGCAGTTTGGATCATTAGGCTGCGTAGTGCAATAGTGGGGGGGGGGGAATCAGAATCACGATCAATATCGCAATCAGAATCATGATCAACAGTACAATCAGAATCATAGAAAAGTGCCACGAGCTACACAGGCGGTAGTTGTGAATGCTCAGAACTCGCGACCAGGAGGACAGGGTAGAGTATTCGCACCGACTCAAGAAGAAGTGATTGCTTCAAACACTATCATAACAGGTATATTGCTTTAAAGAGTGCACTATTTGACTCTGGTGCTACACGTAGCTTTATATCATCTGCATTTGCTAATTAACACAAATTTTGTAAGACACCATTAAATATGAATCTTAGTGTCAACACTCCGTCCGGAATAGATTTGCCTGCTAGTTCAATTTGCAGGGATGGTTACCTTTGTATTAGGAGAAAGTACGTGTCCTTGGATTCAATAGTCCTAGACATCGCCGATTAGGACATCATCTTAGGCATGGATTGTCTTAGAGCGTGCAATACAATAATTGACTGTGCGAAGAAGAGAGTTGTGTTTCATATTTCTAGCGACGTAGAGTTCTCTTATTCGTGTAGTCTGGCGGCTAAAACAGTGATGGTGGTATCGGAAATGATGGCAAGACGTATGCTATATTCGGGGTATGAAGGGTACCTTGCTTTTGTATGGGATAATCGAATGAAGGGCACAAACTCGGCTGAAACCAAAGTCGTATCAGAATTCTTTGACGTATTTTCAAAGGAGATACCTGGAATGCCTCCAGACCGAGAAATTGAGTTCAATATTGATACCTTTTTGGATACTCGGCCGATATCAAAAGCTCCGTATCGGATGGGTCCTGCCGAATTGAAAAAACTGAAGTCATAATTACAAGAGTTTCTAGATCGTGGCTACATTCATCCCAGTATTTTAGCTTAGGGAGCTCCAGTGCTGTTTGTGAAGAAGAAAGACGATACAATGCGTCTTTGAATAGATTATCGGGAATTAAACAAAGCGACAGTCCGAAACAAGTATCTGTTGCCAAGAATTGATGATCTGTTCGACCAATTTCAGGGGGATACAATATTTTTAAAGATTGATCTTCGTTCAGGGTATCACCAATTGAATATCAAAGCAGAGGATATTTCAAAGTTGACTTTTCGTACAAGATATGGACACTACAAGTTTTTGGTTATACCTTTTGGTTTGACCAATGCTCTAGCAACTTTTATGGAGAACATTAATCGAGTATTCTGACCTTACCAAGATAAGTTTGTCATCGTGTTCATCGATGATATATTAATCTACTCGAGAGACAGAGAAACTCATTTTGAACATTTAAGGATCGTACTGCAGATACTTCATGAACATCAGTTATATGCGAAGTTAAGCAAGTGTGAGTTCTGGATGAACGGTGTGGCTTTTCTTGGGCATGTTATTTTAGCATATGGTGTATCAGTTGACCCAAGGAAAATAGAGGCTGTGGTGGACTGGAAACAACCTACATCTATTAGTGAGATCAGAAGTTTCCTCGGCTTGGCTGGCTACTATCGGAGATTCATAAAGAACTTCACGAAGATTGCGTCGTCTCTGACTCGCCTCAACCAAAAGGGAGTATATTAAAATGGACAGACGACTATGAGAGCAGTTTCCAAGAACTGAAGCAGCGACTCATTTCAGCTCCAATTCTTAGTCTTTCAGATAGACCTGAGGGATTTCAGATATGCATCAATGCATCTCGGTTCGGATTGGGATGTGTTCTTACGCAGCATGGAAAAGAATTACCCGATATATGATTTGAAACTTGCGACAATTGTGTTCGCGTGGAAATTGTTACAATACTATCTCTATGGAGTGTCCTACAAGATCTTCATGGATCACAAAAGCCTTAAGTACATATTCACGCAAAAAGAATTAAACTTGAGGCAATGACGATAGCTGGAATTGATAAAAGTTTATGACTTGACGATTGTTTATATGCCAAGAAAAGAAAACATTGTGGCAGATGCATTGAGTCAAAAATTTGTCGGATCATTATCTGTGCCAAGCAGGCTACTTCGAGTTAGAAGAAATGGGAATTGAATACAAGGTCTACATACATGCGGCGAAACTGGATCAATTGCAGCTTGAGCCGAACTTGCTCGAAAATATCAAATTTGTGCAAAAAGGATGACATATTTTTGCAGAAGATACACAAGTTAATTTCAGCAGGAAAGGCAACCGATTTCGTGGAATGCGAGGATGGAACATTGTGTCTTAAGGGCATATTATGCGTACCTAAGGATGATGAACTCAGTAAGAAAATACTGACTGAGGCTTATTATGCTAAGTACACCTTGCATCCAGGAAGCACCAAAATGTACATAGATCTACGCACAATATTTTGGTGGCATGGTATGAAGAAATATGTGGCATTGTTCGTGTCACGATGTCTGGATTTTCAACGTGTGAAGGCAGAACACCAGCGACCCGACGGAGAGTTGCAGAACATAGCCATTCTGGAATGGAAGTAGGAGGATATCTCAATAGATTTCATAATAGGCTTACCAAGGACTAAAAAAAAATAATACGATTTGGTTCATCGTGGATAGACTGACCAAGTTGGCTCATTTGATTGCAATCAAAAATACATGGAGCGCTAACTGGTTGGCTCAAATTTACTTAGATCAGATTATCCGATTATATGGAGTGTCAGTCTCAATTGTGTCGGATAGGGATGGATGATTCTTGTCTCGATTCTGGAAAAGCCTTCAGGTGGCAATAGGCACCAAGTTGCATTTTAACTGGGCGTACCTTTCGCAGACTGATGGATAGACCGAGAGAGTAAACCAAATCCTAGAAGACATGTTGCGACTGTGCGTGCTTGGTTTAAAGGCAAGTTGGGATACCTACCTATCGCTGGCAGAGTTCGCTTATAACAACAGCTACCAAGCAAGCATTCAGATGGCCCCGTATGAAGCACTGTATGGACGCAAGTGTTGATCGCCGATATGTTAGGAGGAAGTCGGTGAACGACAAGTACTCGAACCGGAACTTATTGAAGAAGCCATAGAAAAAGTTCGCATGGTACGAAAAAATCTTCGAGTCGCTCAAAATTGTCAGAAAAGCTACGCAGATGTACATCGACGACCTCTGGAATTCATGGAGGGTGATCATGTGTTCCTAAAGGTGACACCTATGCAAGGTATGATGCGATTCGGCGTCAAAGTAAAGCTGAGTATACGGTTTGTCGGACCTTTCGAGATTCTAGATAGGATGGAACCAGTGGCTTATCGACTTGCACTACCTCATATTTTTGCAGAAGTGTACGATGTCTTATATGTTTTCCAACTAAGGAGATACGAGCATGACCTGAGTCATGTAGTAAACTTCGATCAGCTTGAGCTGAGTACCGACCTATCTTACTCGAAAAAACTAGTTCAGATCCTAGACAAGAAAGAGAATACCCTACGTAATCGATTAGTGGCTTTGGTCCGTGTGTTTTGGCAGAAACAGACAGTCGAGGAATCGACATGGGAGCTTGAGGAAGAGATGCGAAAGCAGTACCCTTCCTTATTCGATAACCTAAATATAGAACCTTTATTTTAAGTTTCGAGGACAAATTTTTTTCTTAGTGATATATTATGTAGTGTCCCGCTCCTAGCGATGCACTATATAAAGCTTGTGGCTCGATTGACTAAGTCAGAATTAAGTATGGAAAAACTTTATGTCAAAATTGATCACGGACAATGCAATAAACCTTTCCAGTTGATGGATCAAATTTTTGGTAGGCTTTCTTGGATTTTACTGCTTGGTTTTGATGAATAAGTTTTTATGATTAATTTTCGATGATTGATTGTTTAACCAATTTTCATCGATTGTATGCATTCATTCTAGATAACTCTGAGAGAAATGAAGACGGTAGCCTAACTAAATGTTGGTGCCAATACAGATAGACGCGTGACCCATACCTGAGTGAGCAAGCATTATTTTCTCTCGATATTGTCCATTTGGTGAGCAGTTCTATCCCTTATTCTCTACTACTTTATGCCAATTAGCAATAATATTATCTTGTAACCTTGCTACGTCCAATGATCGATAAAGCCACTAATGCCACAAGTTTTATACCACTATTATAAATCAATGTGATTGCATTGACCAGAGGAAACTTCAATTATGTAACACAGGGAAGGATATAAGCATTGTGTCATGGTTTGGTGCCATGTGTTAGCGGTAAATTAGAGTCTACGGACTACCAATCGAATCAATGAATAAGTATGCTGAAATAAGAATGGAAAAATATGCATTGCTGCTCTAAATGTTTCACTACCTTACACTGCTATTTATGCTTATCATATAGTCGTAGATGCATTGTATGGTCATGGACAACTTGTGCACAAGGTAGTAAATTTTCTCGAACGAAACCTGTGCCACTGGGGATCGTTCAGCCCGAGGGATATTATAAATCTTTGGTAGCGTCAGGTATAAGCGAGAAATTCATTAAGGCTTGCAACATGCTTTGAATGGCGCATCGCACATCCATCGAAGTCCTATACGGCATGTCCATCGTGGTGCTATACCACAAATAACTTACTGGGAATAAGTTATATACTAATGATGTCTTATGTAGTGGGGGTAAGAACAATCCTGTAAATTATACAGGAACGACCAGTGGCCAGGGTAAGGATTCCATATGTGCAAAGCTCATATATATATCTCACTACATAAACTATTATTTATGAACTATTGCCTATTGAAATATCGCATATATATAATATTGCCTATTAAACTGCTGCCTTAATTAAGAAGTGTTGGTTTAGATGAATAGGCCAGTTATGGTCACCGGTAAAATTTAAGTACTGACCCACGTCTCTGTGGGCAAACCAGGTGACCGAGATACCAAGAGAACTCAAGGAAGATAAAGCTTTCATTGCAATTTTTTCAAGCTTCTTCCTATTTCAAACTATTTCAAGGATTTCTACTTGTTTCTTTCAAGTTTCCAAGAAGTAATAAAGGGACATAATGTTTGGGATAAGAATATTACTTTATGTTAGCCTATCTGTTATTTTTTTTTATGCAAAAGCTATATAAACCATTCACGCATTTCCATTTCTATGCTGAGAAAATTATACTTCGTTGCAATAAATCAATAAAAGAATTATTTTCTTCCTATACAAATGTGTGCTTTATAATCTGATATAGTATTGTGGAACTGTTTATAAAATATTTTGACACAATGTGCACGTTCTTGCCTTGTACAAGTGCAATCCCATACTTGTACGGCATCACGTCCAGCGAGAACGAACGGTTCTACGAAACCGAATGCGAGGACGAATCGGTTCTGCGAAACCGGGGCATGACAATATCCTCATAAACTTGTTGGTCGAAGTATACAACCAGCATCCTCTGGGTCAAACCCAACTTCGACGTATCGAACTACGTCATGACCTTCTCATCAGTGGAGAAGGAGGTCCCCAATAGGGTCGCCCAGCTTGTTTGCCATTGAATTTAGTTTGAAAAAACCTTCATTTAATAACAAACAAAACTTACAAAGAAGTTATAAACAAAAAATCTAAGTACAATATTTAATCTGGGTAATATGACGATGGAGATCGAGTACTACAGTGACTCTTTTACTCCGTTGACGATCCGACGAGTAAATGAGGGATGCTCTCTTCTCTTACCTTCCTCGATCTTGTGTGCACATACATAGCTTATTTGGAAGGCTATAGTCTCTCTAAAGCAGAAAAAAGCTTGCCCCCCTTCGGAACATCCAAATTGCTCCTATATATAGCCATCATGGTGATGGACTATAGGTGCCACATATGCTTCTGTTTTGTGGTCATAGGGGATTCCTTCAACATAATATGGATGCAACTGTGGGCACATTTGATGGACAGGTTACCACGTGTACTTCATCCTTAACAGGATGTAGTTGAGTCAAGGCCGAGCTACTACATGGACGTTTATTGGGATTTACTGTTGCTGAGTATCTTGGCGGTTATTGTCTTTTGTTTGCGTGCTTGTTCAACTTAACATATGGCCCATATTTATTTGGAGAGAATCGCTTCAGTCGCTACAGAAAGATTTTGTTTCAAGAAATATTTCCACATTGGATGCATGGGCTAGAAACGCATAAAGTGCATGGAGTTTGGAACGCATGGGTCCATAGATACATGGGACGTATGGAGTCTGGGACGTTGGCCAGAGACGCATGATGTCTGGGACTCATGTGTCCTCATAAATATGGCACTGCACGCATGTCAAAATTTATTATTAGTTTGATGAGTGCTTCTTGTCATTTAGCGTGCTTGCGTCTTTTGGTGCGTTCAAAAAATTATTTTTATTAGGATTCTGTGTCAGAGAAGAGACGCATGGTCATGTTGGTATTGTTGAGCCAAGAGACATTTCTTGTCGAGCGCTTTTAACTCTTGTAGCCGTCGGCGGTGATTGTCGTCAATGATTAACTGGTTGGAGAGGGCCACTCAGAGCGATATGATTTGAATCTCGAGCGGGAGGACCGCTTCGCTCCCGTAGACTAAGGAGAATAGCGTGCTGCCCGTAGGTATCCAGACCGTTATGCAATAGGCTCAGAGACATTCACCCAGTTTTTCATTCCAATCGAGCTTATTGGATGACATAAACTTCTTGAGTAGATTTATAATGGTCTCGTTAAATGCTTCTGCTAGACCATTTGCTGTTGGGTTATAGGTTGTCGAGGCTATATTCTGGATTTGATTTTTGTCATAAAATCGGTAAAAAGCATGACTTGCAAACTGTGGACCATTGTAGTGGATAATCTTCCGTGGCAAGCCGAAGCGGTATATGACGTGATGCTTGACAAAGATGATCACATTTGATATATTGACTTCAGTAAGTGGGACAGCTTTCGCCCATTTGGAGAAGTAGTCGGTGATAGCCAAGATTAACTGATGTCCCTTAGAAGAAGGAAGATTAAGTAGCCCGATAATGTCTATTTTCCATGCTTCAAACGGCCAAGATGCTACCGTTGGGTATAGAAATTCTGAAGGCTGGTGGTTAAATTTTGCATAGATTTGGCACGCTTGGCACTTCCTCGCATAGTCGACAGCATCCGCTACCATTATCGGCCAATCCTAACCTATTCTCCGGAGACGGTCCTGTAGCTTGGGTCTGGGCTGATGGGCACCACAAACCCCGTCGTGAGCCTCACGAAGAGCCTACTTTGTTTCTGCATTTGATAGGCATCATAAATGAAGACCATCGTAGGAACGACGATACAATATTTTGGTAGCCGTATCGTAATAGAACCGGAAGGAACGTCTTCTGATAAAAGTGGCTTCTTTTGGGTTCTCTGGAAGAATTCTATAGACTGCATAATCGATAAATAGGAGTCTCCGATCTTGGTAGTCGGTGTTTGTCTCTACTGGCTCAACCACCACCGTCGACGGCTACGAGAAACGTCTCTTGGCGTAACGCCTTATGTGGCCAATATTTGGGGCCCATGGGTGCTGTTTTTTTTGACCGCATGGTCATCCTGCGGCCTAATTTTTTTTGAGTCGGCCTTGGGGAGCATGTTTGTTTGAGAGCATGGAAGCTAGATTTTTTATGCTTCTACAATGGCAAACTCTATTGGGAAGGATGTGAGGACGATAGCCCTAAGGTAACATGGACATGAACTAATCGATAGTCATACCGACATGTTAGGTACTATCCCAGTATTTTTATGGAAGGAAAAGGAAACAAGCTAGAGGGGAATGGACATGGCCATTTTCTTTGGATGGGAAATGGGTAGCTCATAGTTCAGAGGTAATATAGACGTGAACTGTTTGCTTTTGTTGAGGATATCCCACTAGGGATCTTCGGTGGGCCTATTACTTCTTATGCACTAGAGTGAAAGTAATAAAACGAAACCATATCTGAGGTGATATGGACATGATAGATTTTTGTGGACTTATTACTTCTTATGCACCTGAGTGCAAGTAATAAGTTCGAAACGGAACCCCATCATAGGTGATATGAACGTGATAGATTTTTTTGGACTTATTACTTCTTGCGCACCTGAGTGAAAGTAATAAGTTCAAAATAGAACCCTATTAGAGGTGATATGTACATGATAGGTTTTTATGGACTTATTACTTCTTGCGCATCCAAATGCAAGTAACAAGTTCAAGACAAGCCATGCCAGAGATGATATGAAAGTGATAAATTTTGTGTACCTAACACCGCTGGCATACTTAGAGTTAAGTACAGGTACTAAGTTTAGATGATGATCGATGCTATAGTTATTATGGATGTGACAATCAATAGTCATACAGAGATGTCTGCTCAAAGGTACTATGGACATGGCAAACCCTGCTGGAGATAATTAGTTAGGACAGAAGTTCAGAGGTATGTGGACGTGAACTAATGCTCAAAGGAACTAATTAAGAGTTGTCTGCCCGAAAGTGTGGATAGACCACTATCTGTTGCATATTTAGGATTCCTGAATACAGGCAATGGCTTTCATCAAACTTTTGTGGAAAGGAAGTGCATATTGTGCTTACACACTTGCTGGGGGATGAACAACGGGTAACATATATGGTATATTTTGGTTGTCTAGCTGATAGTAAAAGGAGTACAATTCTAGCTTAGACATAGTACTTTTTGAGAAACTTGTCATTGATAGACATCATGAGCAAGCCGTCATTGGGTTTTGCAAGCCGGTAGGTGCCGTTGGAGAACACGGACTCCACAATGAACGGACCCTTCCATTTAGGTTGAAATTTATCGACCGTCTTATGGGTCATAACCATCGGCCTTCTTACTGTCAAGACGAGGCCACCAACTTGGTAAGTCCTCTTCTTGACCCGTTTGTTGAAAGCTCCTGAGAGGCGCGCTTGGTACAGCTCAATGCGTTGTTGAGCCAAAAGATGTTTCTCGTCGAGCACTTTTAACTCTTGTAGCCGTCGGTGGTGATTGTCGTCAATGATTAACTGGTTGAAGAGGGCCACTCGGAGCGATATAATTTGGATCTCGAGCTGGAGGACTGCTTTGCTCCCGTAGACTAAGGAGAATGGCGTGCTGCCCGTAGGTGTCCAGACCGTTATGTGATAGGCTCAGAGACATTCACCAGTTTCTTATTCCAGTCACGCTTATTGGATGACACAAACTTCTTGAGTAGATTTATAATGGTCTTGTTAAATGCTTCTGCTAGACCATTTGCTGCTGGGTTATAGGTAGTCGAGGCTATATTCTGGATTCGATTTTTATCACAAAATCGATAAAAAATATGACTTGCAAACTGTGGACCATTATAGTGGATAATCTTCCATGGCAAGCCAAAGTGGTATATGACGTGATGCTTGACAAAGATGCTCTCGTTTGATATCAGTAAGTGGGACAGCTTTCACCCATTTGGAGAAGTAGTCGGTGATAGCCAAGATTAACCGATATCCCTTAGAAGAAGGAAGACTAATTAGCCCGATAATGTCCATTCCCCATGCTTCAAACGACCAAGATACTATCGTTGGGTGTAGAAATTATGAAGGCTGGTGGATAAATTTTGTATGGATTTGGCACGCTTGGCACTTCCTCGCATAGTCGACAGCATCCGCTACCATTATCGGGCAATAGTAACCCATTTTCTGGAGACGGTCATGTAGCTTGGGTCTGGGCTGATGGGCACCGCAAACCCCATTATGAGCCTCACGGAGAGCCTACTTTGCTTTCGTATTTGATAGGCATCATAAACGAAGACCATCGTAGGAACGGCGATACAATATTTTGGTAGCCGTATCGTAATAGAACCGGAAGGAACGTCTTCTGATGAAAGTGGCTTCTTTTGGGTTCTCTGGAAGAATTTTATAGACTGCGTAGTCGATAAATGGGAGTCTTCGGTCTTGGGAGTCAGTGTTTTGTCTCTACTGAGTATCTCAGGCAGGCATAGATTATTTTTTGGGCAGACCAGCTCTTGACCGACCACTGTAATCTGCTGATGGGTTTTGACCGGGACTACCAGGAAGGCAGCGAGGCCGGCCAGGGCGCCAGTCTCGATATTTTGCAGCCGAGTGATGTGCTCTATGAAGAACCCCTTGAAGGTGGAGATTATTCCAAGCGTGGTTTGATGGTAGGGAATTAAGTCCTCGTGCCAGACCTCATATTCGCCCCGGACCTGACTGACTATCAGCTTGGAATTACCGTAGGCTTCCAGGTAGTATACTCCTACTTGTTTAGTGAGTTGGAGCCCAATGACGAGGGCGTTGTACTCTGCCACATTGTTGGAGTATAGCTTTGTGAGGGAGAAAGCGCAGTTGATGACAAGATCGTGTGGGAAAATTAGTACTATCCCGACGCCAGCGACAATATCGCCTTGGGACCCTATTCTTGAAGCACCATCGAAGAACATTCGCCAAATGGCTTCTGCGCTTATGGTAATGTTTGAGTCTTCTACTTCGCCTGGGATCTCCTTGTAGAGCTTTGAGGTTTTTGGTACAGGGTGGGCTGCTAGAAAATCTGCCAACTCTTGGCCTTTGACCGCCTTTTGTGGGACAAATACCATATCGTACGGCGATAACAGTATTGCCCATGTAGCTAGGCGAGAGTTGAGCCCTCTGGGTTTAGTCATAAGGACCCTGAGAGGATTAACTCACGAGATCACATGGATGGTTTGTCCTTCCACGTAATACCGAGTCTTCTGAATAGCAAAGACCAGAGCGAGGTACTACTTCTCAATGGGGTTGTACCTGTGCTCTACACCGGCAATCATTCTGTTGAGATAGTAGATAGCATGTTCATGACCTGCATTACTTTTCTGGGCTAGTAGAGCTTCGAGGGAGTGATCCATCGTCCGCACATATAGCAAGAAGGGTCTTCCCACAACGGGAACCCCCAATATTGTGGGGTTCATGAGATACTCCTTGATGTCTTCGAAGGCGAGCTGGCATTCTTCGTTCCAGACAAAGGAGACTCCCTTTTTTATGAGTTGAGTGAACGATTGGCAACGTCCAGAGAGATTTGATATGAACCTCCTGATGTATTCCAATCTTCCTTGAAGGCCACGAAGTTCTCTGAGGTTCTTCGGCAGGTGCATTTCATGGATTGCTTTAGTCTTGTCAGGGTCTACGTGGATACCCTTCGAAGTTATGACAAAATCCAAAAATTTATCTTTGGAGACTCCCAGGAAGGATTTTGTAGGATTCATCTTGAGCTGGTGCGCACATATGAGGTCCAACAAAGTCTGCAAGTCTTGGAGGTGATCATCTTTAGAGCGACTCTTGATAACAATGTCAACAACGTAACTCTCCAGTGTCTTGCGTAGATGTTCACGGAAGATGGTGCTCATAGCTCACTGGTATGTAGCACCTAGGTTCTTCAGACCGAAGGGCATGACTATGTAGCAGTATGCACATATCGGCATTGGAAATGACGTATGCTTCTTACCGTCAGGAAATATCTTGATTTGATTGTATCCTGAGAACCCATCCAAGAAGGATATGTTCTCGAAGCCACAAGTGTTGTCGATCATTTTGTCTGTGATCGAAAGGGAAAACTCGTCCTTAGGGCAGGTCACATTTAGATCACAAAAGTTAATCAGATCCGGATCTTCTAGTTCATTTTTTGGCGGGTAGCATATTGTCCACCCAATTCGGATAATATTTCTCGTGGATGAGGCCATTTGCTATTAGTTTGTTGACCTCAGCTTCGATGGTGTTCATGATGTTCGGTCAGAACCGCCATTGATGTTGCTTGACTGGCTTAACATTCGACAAAATATTAAATTTTTAGACCGTGATTTGGGGGTCCAGTCCCGACATGTCTTCGTAACTCCAGGCAAAGACATCGATGTATTCCCTGACGAGATGTAGCAGGGATTCTCGATCCCCATCAGACAGACTCTTACTGATAAAGATCGGTTTAGGGAAGGATTCGTCGTCCAAATTGATTGGTACGACTTCGTCCTTAGTAGAAGGTTCTCGTTGTTTGAACTATATCTCCCATTATGCATCTAGGCGTTGGGGAGGCAAAGCTTGTTTTCCTTCATTAGTACGTCAAAGATTACCATGACGTCTCTTGCCATCTCGGGCGCTATTGCCGTTGTTGTTGCTATTATAAGGGCATTTTCTCCTATCATCATCGACGTGGATTTGTATTCCCAAGAGTCTGGCATCCTTTACTTTCTTTTCAGTACCGACAACGTTTATGATGAACATCGTCTAGTCTTTAAACTGAGAGTCGCCCATCCAGAGCCTGACCATGGAAAGGAGATTTCTCCGGCATGTGTCCATAAGTATAGACTCATGTTTATCGGAGGGTAACTTTAGCTCCGCTTGACTGTACCCCTCGATGTATTTTCGCAGAGACTCTTTCTTCCTTTGCGTAATATCCATTAAAGAGGACATCGTCACATTATTTCCCCTCTTGTAGAATCGAGGAAGGAAAAGACCTTTGAGATTGTCAAACGAAGAAATATAATTGTCCTGGAGGCTGTAGAACCAATCAAAAGCTATTCCAGACAATGTCCTAACTAAGAGCTTGGTCAAGAGGGCATCGTTGCGAGTCAGATGTTTCATTGTCATCTCAAAGTAATGGGGTGATGTCTTCCCATCAAACGGAGTCAAGTTAAAGGGCTTGTACTTGGGCAGGTACAATATATTTCTCCACTCGAGGGGATACGGTTATCGGATCCCGAGCTTGTGCATTGAGTCCTGATTACCCATTGAGTCTCGGCGGGCTTGGAGTTCTCGCTCCTCCCGCATTGCTTACTTAACATCATCAACCGTGGAAGGAGTACACGATCCGGGCAAGGGATGATTGCCTCCAACGGGTGGAGCGGTTTGCTTTTGAATCCCCATTTGTCCCCGGGCCCATGCTTGCTTGGCTAAAGGCCCTTGCTGGTTATGAGGCTATATTAGCCTTGATCTCTAGCATGTTTGAGTAAAGGTCAGCATTGATGTGCTCATTGTTTGTATCATGGCCTCGAGGATCTCGAGATGTTGTCGATTGCTGGAGCCCTCATGATCGTCCTCCGTCATGTATGATGTTCTCATATGGGGAGAAATGGATGGGACGGTGGACGTCGCACTTTTTGCCTCAGACTTTTGCCGTGAATAGTCATATAGAAAAGTGGATAGTGACGCATCCTCTTTGGACTCGGAGGGAACTCTTTCCCCAGGGTAGGAAGCTACGTCTTCTTGGCGAAGTTAGCCCCCCAGGGGTGTCGGCATCTGTTCCTTGGGAATCATCGTCTTCTCATAATGCCAAATCATCATAAAGGTCTGGGGGATTACAACCCCCAGCTTGCGTAGTCATGTGAGGTGTAGAGGAAGAACTACCCCTAGTGATTGACAACTTCTTTTTTGAGCGAGTGCCCAAGAAAACACTTTCTGAGGGTTCCGCTGCATGTCCTCCTTGGACCCATCTTCTTGACTCGCTGGCCGAGAACGATGGACTGGAGGTGCTGGACTTCCGACCTCCCCTCATGGAGAGGGCCTTCCGAGAAGAGTAACACGAGGTGAGGGACAGCTCGTCTGCCTCTAGTGCTTGCACTTGTACTCCGGGTTGCCGCCAGGTGGGTGCCTTTAGTTGCATCCCCTGGAATACCGACTGCCTTTTTGTGGGTGCTACTGCTTTGTTACAGCAGCAGTTGATAATAATATTGGCACAGGTATCTCCCAAGTGATCTTACAATTATGATTGGCATCATATATTTCTTGCATGGTGGCTTCCCACCAATCATGCGCCCTCAATTCTAGTTGCACCGATGCACAAGCCACTCGTTTGGACCCTTTAATGCCAACTAGGTTGAAGAGCCCTTCAAGTTTTGTTATCCATCCCATCACCACATCCAGTTCCGCTCACCTGTTGAACGTTGGTGGGTGCATTTAGTGAACTCATCTGCTCTACATGAATTCTTTATGGAAGGATGCATCTCCATATATTCATCTTCTACCGCCATAACTGGTGGTGCGACAGGCGTCACCGTGGTTGTGTCATTGCTGGTCACTAAAGATACGATCAATTGCATCATGGTATCCATCTACTTTTGTTGCACAGAGAACTATGCATGAATCACTGCCTGGTGAGTGGCAGTTTGTTCTTGGTGCACCTCCATTAGATGCATGAGCCTCTATGTCATATCATTTGAATTCGCTCCTCTGGATTCTCCAGAACTTGCCAGATTGTTCTGTATAGGCTGAGCACTGCTTACAACAACAGTATTTTTCTTTGCCATTGCTAGAAAAGAGAGTATCTTGTTAGCACTAAAAAAACGATAATTTTTTTTATCTATGGGCTCACTGTATAGGGCGATTTATCTCATGCAACAGACATCGAATGCATTCAATCGAGAGGCACATCAAACTTCTAGAATATCTTTTTAAAAATCTAAAGAAGTTAAGTCATGCTCTGATACCAACATGTCACGCCCCGATCCCGCAAGCGTCGATCGTCCTCGCTTAGATCCTTTGTGGAACCTATCATCCTCGGTTGGACGTGATATCGTGCGAGCATGGAGTTACGATCGTACAAGGTAAGAATGTGCAATAATAGGAATCCATTTAAAACACAAGTTAGAAAATACATTCATAGATAGTTGAACACAAAGTATAAGAAGAAAATATAAATTTTATTGATAATTCAGAGTAATTTACATAGAGTTTATATTTGATGAACCTCTCGGCTACTTAATTTGTATTTCAAAAGAAAAACTCAAAAGGTAGGACACGCTCCATCAGATAAGCCTTATCATCCGTACATTATGCCCTTGTATAGATTGAAAATCTATGCCTCCAAAATGAACTGGCTTTAACTATACTTCAAAATAAAAGAGCTTCTAACGCCATCTCGTTTATCCACTAGCGTTGCACACCCTGAGTGCCTGAAATATTTGACCACAATGTGGGCCAGTACTCAGCTTATACTGGTGAGCGGGACGAACCCACTCGCTTAAATCCATACTTGCTTATTAGGGGCGAGCATGCATTAAAATGATCTTACTATTAAGAACTTAGTGAATTTAGTTCATATCAATTGCATGGTTTTTAAGAAACAAATAACGTTGAACCCATATAGCACATCGGTCGCTTACTCAATCGATGCGTGCCTTATCTACATAGAAACACAAGTATACTTACCATCTGCACAAGACAATAGATTAGCATGTGTTCTATTTATATGCGGTCATTGGTGTGATCGACACCATGGGGACTTATCCAAGGCATTGCGGTGTGCCCTGTCAGCCCGGGTAGCAAGCCCTGCCGAAGGTCCCGTAATGTATTGCGACTAGCACGATCAAATATTTCCTCCCGGGTCGATACGGTTTCAGTGCCCCAGAATACCGTTTTGAGTAAATACCAAATCTTGTGCACAAGTTATCCCAGACCATGCAAATACTTGAACAGTTCAACTATCATATAATGCATAAGATGAAATAGAAGAAGTAAAGCAGCAATATATATACTTATGCAACAGTTCATATTTTCTCAAAGCCGTGTTCCAATTTTGGTGTCCCGTGGGTCCAAACTTTTCGAGACACCAGGCCGCAACCAATATTCCAGATGTCGTATTCCATCTGGCAGTTCCTTGGTTTCGAACCATAACTGCCACTTTATTTTGAAGCTCGTGTTTAGATCGTGTACATGAATATACAAGTTAGACTATAATTTCTATATTCCTTTCTTAGTGGCTGGCATGCATTATAGCTAAGGATTTCCTAGACGTTCAGCCGGGCATCATCGATTGAACGTTTGAATCATTAGAGAGGTGGGCATAAAGAAGTAGGAAAGAAGGGTCTGAACCACCCACCGATTAAGGAAAGTACTGAAAGAATTGAGTCCCGCCTAGCGATGATCAAGCGTCAGTTATGCGGACCTGCAATAGCACGAGCACCGAATTAGAATCCCTTGCCTATCCTTCCTCCTAAACTCCCCAAGAACCAATGCTCCAAGTGAGAAGGTTGTTTTCCATTTAATATCAAAATAAGAAATAGGAGAACTAGATTTGATTAACAAACTAAGAGAGTACAAAGAAGAGTCCTAGAAGACAATCTAAGTACAAAATTTGTTTTCTGGAGGGAGACGATGGAGGGATAGGAGTGTAGCAACTCTCTTTACTCCGTGGATGATCTGATACAAAAGTTCTTCTCTCTCCCTTGAGTGTTGATTCGCAGCCCCCCTTGTACGAGGGTAGTACTATGTTATTTATAGTTATTCCATGGCCGCATCCTATGGGTGCTGTATATGCCCCTGTTTGATGACCGCATAGGGCTTTCTCAATAGAATACAGTTGCAACTATGGCCGCATATCACGGTGAAGCTGCCATGTAAGCTTGGTTAGGATTTACTGTTGATAAAAAATCGGGGTCGTTTCAGCCCATTGTATGCGTGACTTGGTCGTTTAGACGCGTAGCCCATATCAACTTGCACGAAGATCTCTTTAGTTATAACAGAAGGATCTTATTACCTAGAATGCATTGGGCTAGAGACACATGGTCCGTACGGAGTTTGGGACGCATTAGGCCAGAGACCATGGAACTCATGGAGTCTATGACGCATTTAGACCAGAGACGCATGGAACACATGGAGTTTGGGATGCATTGGGCCATAGATGCATGGAACGCATGGAGTCTGGGATGCATTGGGCCAGAGATGCATAGAAAGCATAAAGTCTGGAACGTATTGGGCCAAAAATGCATGGACCGCATGGAGTCTAGAACGCATTGGGCCAGAGACGAATAAACCGCATGGAGTCTGGAATACATTGGGCTAAAGATGCATGGAACGCGTGGAGTCTGGAATATATTGGGCCAGAGACGCATGGACCGCATGGATTTTGGAACGCATTTAGCCAGAGACATATGAATTTTTGTCGTCTTCTGAATTTGTGGTATTTGAACAGCTGTATACTGCCAAAAATAATTATGACGAAGCCGTCAGCCCGGATTCTAATCATCGATGCAGGATTCGAGGCGGCCTGGATGACTGTCTATTTTGTCGGAGTCATAAATGCTATGATGTGACTATAGGGACGATGCGTCAAAGGGCGACATACTTCTCGGGATGTCATGTATCCGAGGGTGTTATGCATCCACCACTGTTATGCGTTTCTTGCTTATTTGTTGGCTATAAACTGGAGTGCATGGAGAGATTTTTCATGCTTCTATAAGACCCCCTTCAAAGTTTTCATACTTGGCTAAGTCTGGAATACTTTGAATAAGAAGCATGAAATAAGCATGCATTCACTATACGTCTCCTTCTGCTAAGTTCATCAGTTTGACGCATGTGGGAGTTGTCGCTTGGAGGGATCTTCCATGCTATTAAATCTGCATTAAATAGCAGGATTTGGTTCTAACTTTTAGTCGATCTGTTAGGATTCTGTGTCGTTTAAAAACACGGAGCTCAAGGCATCGGTTTCTGAAGAGATAAAAGAGGATCACGCAGATCGAGGTATCATATTTATCTCATTAATCTCTCGATTCATACTCTCGATCCCTTCACGTGGTTTTGTAGCCTATTAATAGGCAGTCAGGAGGAGAGAGAGAACTTTTATTTTCTTACTTCGTTTTCTCTTTTTTTTGTGAAGAATGTCGAAGGCTGCGACTCCCCTCGCCGAAGAGTTTATCAGGTGTGGTTTCGCTCTGTGGCCTCCTGATCTAGATATTTTGTTTGGAGGTAGGCTAGTACCGCCCTTCTCACACTGGGCTGTAAAGGACCCAAAGGCACCAGTAAACTGTCTTGCTGCAGGAGACTCATTTTGGATATACGTAATCCTTGGCCATGTGAACGAGTACTCCCCTGTAACATACGCGCCAAGTTCTGGCATGGCCGCATAGGTGGGGGGTCATCTTCTTTCATGCGCGCAAAGCTCTATCTTTGGCTCGACAGCTTGGATGAGAACTCATCTTGCTCGCGCGTGCAGACTCGGTCGTGCGTCGCTGCGGCCGGGCAGCAGTATGCAGCCGTTGTGTCTTTATGCGACCTTCGTTGAGTCTGATGTATGTCTTCTTTTTGCAGGTTCTGTCCTCGCTCATGATGCTCAAGGTGGAGCATGCAAGGATATCATAACATCCGTTGTTCCGGATGAAAACCAACCTTATGCGGCATTTCTCCAGGAGACGCGATCGGTTTGGCAAGAACTAATCCAGGAGACGAGAATGAACATCCCGTGTTACACGTTGAGCTGTCCTTGTTCATACAGCGCATCAGCTGCTTGTCTTCCTTTTATGTGGTTCGCTATCGGCCGAGAGATTATGGGGTCGATTACATGATTTGGATTAATTATCATTTTTATCGTCGGTCTTCTCGCATGGTTGTAGAGCGTCTGCTCCTGCTCTTCCCTTGCTATCCATCAGCATAAATTTTCCATATATTGAGGTTTCCACCGTGGAGTAGTGGGCCAGAAAACCTTGAGCTCTATTGTTGGGCCCGACTTATGTCAATAGCGACGACAGTATGGAGGGGCACTTCTAATGAAAAAGTTTTTTATCTGAGAGACTTCATGGAAAATCCTTAAAAACAGGTTTCCATCATATGTACTCATGAACTTGAATATTAATAAAAACCCTTGAATGTAATGAATTTTTATCATATGTACTCATGATCTTGAATATTAATTAATGAAGTCTCTCCTTTTTCATAATTCTTATATGTTATGAACTTTTGGGTATTGTATTGGAGATAATATGAATATAGTACCATACCATGGCTTTTTAAGGATATTCCACTGGGAGATCTTTGGTGGACCTATTATCCTTTTGTGCACTTGGGAGTGTGAGTAATAGATTCAAAAAAACCCTATCAGATGCAATATAGACATGATAGGTTTCGTGGATAGTAAGGACATCCCACTGGAAGATTTTGGTGGAACCTATTACCCTTTTGCGCATTTATGGTGTGAGTAATAGATTCAAAATAAACCCTATCAGAGGTAATATGAACGTGATAAATTTTGTGGACCAATTACTTTTTGCGCACGTTAGTGCAAGTAATAGGTTTGAGACAAGCCCTGCCAGAGATAATATGGACGTGAAAGTTTTTATGGACTTAACACTGCGGGCATACTCCGGATTGGGTATGGGTGATAAGTTGGAAGACAATCGATATCAGAGGTAATATAGACATGATAATCGATGGTCAAGGCCGGGTAGTTTGCTCAAAGGTAATATGGACATGGCAGACTTTGCCGGAGTAGTATATTAGAATGACAGTCTAGAGGTCCTGTGGACATGAACCAATGCCTAGGAAGATATGATATTGTTTGGTAATAGAGGAGTACCATTCTAATTTAGACGTAGTACTTTTTGAGAAAATTATCATTGATAGGCATCAGGAGCAAGTCGCCGTTAGATTTTGCTAGCCAGTACGCGCCGTTGGAAAACACGATTTCCACAACGAACAGGCCCTCCCATTTAGGTTAGAATTTGTTGTCTGTCTTATAAGTCATAACCATCAATCTTTATGCTGTTATAATGAGGTCACCCACTTGAAATGTTCTATATTTTATCCGTTTGTTGAAGGCTCCAGAGAGACGCGCTTGATACAACTCTATGCGTTGTTGAGTTAAGAGTTGTTTCTCGTCGAGTGCTTCCAACTCCTGTAACCGTCGACGGTAGTTGTCATTCGTGGTTAGTTGGTTGGAGAGAGCTACTCATAGTGAAGGGATTTGGATCTCCAACGGGAGTACCACCTCACTTTTGTACACCAAAGAGAATGACATGTTCCCAGTAGCTGTCCGGATTGTTCTACGGTAGGCCCAGAGATATTCACCCAGCTTCTCGTTCCAGTCGTGTTTGTTGGAAGACACAAATTTTTTGAGGAGCTTGATGATGGTATTATTAACCACTTCTGCTAGACATTTTCCTGTGGGGTTGTATGCCGTAGAGGCTATATTTTGGATTCGGTTCTTATCACAAAATTGATAGAATGCATGACTTACAAACTGTGGACCATTATCGTGGATGATCATTGTTTGGATAAAAAAAAAGTTTTGTACGAAACCTTTTGCTTACAAACGAGAAAAAAGAAAAGTACAAGTAATCCTATACGAGGATATTAAGTACAATAAAATAATTCTGAGGAAGTATTGCTATAGAAGTCTGATCTGCAGTCGATCACTTTGTTCCTTAGACCACACGATGATGAAGAAGTGTTGTAGAAGAAGCTTCAAACTTTCTCTGAACTGAAGGCAAAAGCCAGCCAAAGGAAAGTTGCAAGTAGGATCGAATTCTCGATGCCAAAGTTGTCAGCCAAAGCTCTCTCTCCGTTCTTTTTTTTCTCTGATCTGAATGTCCCCTTACCCTGTGACCAGGGGTCTCTATTTATAGAGATCAATCAAATAACTGCCTAGTTGGCATAAAAGCCAAATAACTGTCTTGTTGGCGTAAAAGTCAAATAACTGACTTGTTGGCGTAAAAGGCCAAACTGTGAAGAAGATTGCATCTTTTACGCTGCGGTTATGACAACTACTACCCATGTTCAAATAATCTTCTGAATCTGCGTATGACACGTATCTTTTTATAAGGTAACGCGTATAACCGCTTCTCGAAGATCACGACATGCAAGCCATGTAGGTAACTGCCCCTGCGTAAAGATGGTTGGCATAAAAGCCAAGTGACTGTCTTGTTGGCGTAAAAGGCCAAACTCTGCGTAAAACTTGATGATTCATGAATAATAGATAACCAGCATAAAATAGTCAATTATCCATCACGACTGAGGTCTTGAGCGTATTCTGGGCTAAATAGCCTTATCACGTATCTTTGCAAATATAGCCGAGTTGGCGTATTTCGAGGAGATAGCATACGACGTATTCCTATAGTTAAAAATAGCCTGGTTGGCATAAAATACAAGGATGGTGATGTGAGCGTATTAGTCACAGTTTTAGCTTTCCCAGTCATGACAAATTTTAAAAAATAGAACAAAATTTTGTGCATTAAATTCAGAGACATGCCTCCATCTCGTGCATTAAATGCAGAGATATGCCTCGAGCTCTGTACAGGAAATAACTTTTGACGTGGCATCTGATTTTGTCTTATCTTGAGCGTAAAAAAAACTTATTTTTGTCAATGTAGAATAGGTATCGTATTCCTTGAATGCGTAAAAATGACTTGTATAAGGAATATGTCACTAAATGACAACTTGGGTCTCTGTGCAAAATTATCATCACAGCCGTCCTCTCGATCATCGTGTAGTACTTTTGTCAGATATCAGGTTCACTGATTTTTCTGACAAATTTATCCGAGGAATACGAAGAGTTCCTCGTACAACTTTACGTTTGAAGCTCTGCTTTACGCGGAATAGTCTTGACGCTCTATTTTACGCCAAACAGCCTTGAAGCTCTGTTTTACGCGTACAGCTCTGAAGTCATATTTTATGCCAAACAGACTTGAAGCTCTGTTTTACTCGGACAGCTCTGAAGCCATATTTTATGCCATACAGCTTTGAAGCTCTATTTTACGCGTACAGCTCTGAAGTCCTATTTTATGCCACACAGCCTTGAAGCTCTGTTTTACGCGAACAACTCTGAAGCCATATTTTATGCCACACAGCCTTGAAGTTCTATTTTACGCGGACTTCATGTATGTTGGGGGTTTTGACTGTAAAATACGCGTATAATTCCCCAGCATATTTTATGCTTTTACAGGACCCCCTTCAAAGTTTTCAAATTCCTCGTAATTTGAAATACTTTGAATGAAGCATGAAATGGTCAACTTTGACCCGTTCTTCAAGGCTAATTTTTTGGCTATATTTAAGAAGTCGTTGGAATTTGTATGTTCTCTTCTGCCTATATAAGGGAAAGCAAATGAACTTGGTTTTCCATACTTCCTTCACCCCAAAGATGACTACTGAGATTCATTGGGCTGAACTGAGAAAGAAGAAGATTATGCTCTTCCAGCATGTAAGGAGTCGTAAAAAGAGACGTCTTCGAGCAAATATTCTCTGCAATGATGGACCATGGAGGGATATCATAGCTTTCTTTGCTCGAGGTAATCAGCGATTTTATATGTCAATTCGTAAAAGAGAGAGGAAAGGTCGTATTAGACCACACAGCTTGCTGGCTATATTTCCCCTATTATGAAGCTGGATCCTGGGGTGCAGCTCGGCCGTGTCTTCCAGTATTGTGTTGGGTCTGAATCCCAATCACAATTTCTAAGCATGGCCGCCGATGACGTATGGGGGGTGGGCTTGAATAATACAGGCCCAGTTCTGTATCCTCCCGCCATTAATTATTTTCTTGGCACCAGGCATATAGGAGCTGAAGAAGTGATGTAGAAGAAGAAATGAAGATCTCTATCAGACGAGAACCTAGCGTAATAGATTCCCGTCATATGTAATCATGATCTTGAATATTAATAAAAAATCCTTTGTAAAAAAATGAATTTTTATCATATGTAATCATGATTAATAAACTTGTCTTCTTTTACGCACTATTGATTTGCCATGTTGCCGTGAGGAAGTCTGGTAATACACAGCTTCAACCCGCTTGAGTAATTTTTTTACGCAGACTCTGATAGATATGCATCCAGTCATGTTCCAACTTTTATGCATAATGGAAGATGCGTAAAAACTCTTTAGCATTAAATTGTCTCGAAAATCCAATTGTCATGCTGTTTTCGACGAGGAGTCACATAGAATTCTGAACCGTTATTTCTCCTTTATAAATACGAAGAACATCATCTTCAAAAATGGCTTCTCAAAAGATTCTCAAGACAGAACAAGAAATGTCCGCCGAACAGGCCATCCCTAAACTAGATGTAAAAGATTCTGGCTAAACTTCGAATGAACTATCAATGGTCAAGGAAGAAAAATTATCTCCAATGAAGACAGATATTTTTAGGAAACTCCTTGGCCCTCCGTCTGATGAAGTCCTCTCGAATGAAAAATAAGAGAAAACGCTGATAAAAAAGAGTATTTTCTGCGTAAACTCTTGTAACTGGCTTTTTCGAGTGTAAAACTCAGATTACCAATATATACGCGTATTCTGCTAACTGATCTGTCCCGCGTAATTTTAAGATTTTTGTTTTGCGCATAAAATCATAGATCCGTAGCATCTGAGCATAAAATTATAGATCCTTGCTCTGCGCGTAAAATCATAGATCCGTAGCATCTGAGCATAAAATCATAGATCCTTGCTCTGCGCATAAAATCATAGATCCGTAGCATCTGATGGGTCCTTTATGCAGCATAACTAACTGTCTTCCTTTTCAAATGATCGGCTGACGTGGTCCCAAATTATAACTGACTATGATAAGAATCGAATTTGGTTAAGTATTCGGAGAGTCATTTGAACTCTATAAATAGGCCTAGGTCATGAGAGAGAAAAACCCTTCATCTCTTTCTAAAAAACCCTTCGTCTCTTTTTGAAAAACCCTTCTTTTCTGCTATGGCACCAAAACAGACCTCCGTCGCTAAAGGAAAGCAAGCCGCTTCATCATCTCGCTCATCTGCTCAAGCACAAGCGACTCCTGTTAGGCCAAGCGAGCCTCGTTCTGAACGAAGTGCTCCGCTGTCTAGCTGTGCACCGGACATTACAGGTAAAACTTTGAGAAATAAAAACCCTTCGCACACGTTATACGTGTATGCACAAATATGCCCACATTTTAATGTGTCAGCGTAAAATTCTATATTTTGCAATCTGGCGTAAAAACTCAGACTGTTAAATTTTGGCGTATACTGCAAAACTTGTGGTCATTATTAATTTTATGCACAAATGTAACACCTTGCGTTTTATGCATTGAAAGTAAATTACAACGTAAAACTCAGATTTTGCAATCTGGCATAAAAACTCAGACTGTTAAATTTGGCGTATACTGCGCAAATGTAACACCTTGCGTTTTACGCACTAAAAGTAAATTCTAGCAAAAAACTCCATTTTTTGCAATCTGGCGTAAAAACTCAGACTGTTAAATTTGGCGTATACTACAAGAATGTAACACCTTACATTTTATGCTGAAAGTAAATTCCAGCGTAAAACTGACTCATTCTCTTGCTTTTTTGCAGTGGACCTACAGATCCCCCCTCTGGCTGAAGTAATGGGTTCTGCTGCTGGAATGTTAAATTTTAACTACTTGGAGGACTTGTCCCATGTAACTTTCCCTATCTCTGGAAATGAGTATCCTAAAGAAAGGGGAATTTTGATCTTGGCCCAAGGAGAAAGAATGTTACTAAGTATGATCAGCGGGGAACCCTTGACATACATAGATGGAATCGAATATAAGAAATCAGCTTTCTTATTTGGAGATGTTATTGATAAGCAATCCCAAACAAATCCAAGAAGGAAGATTGGGTATTTTCTGTTGAGGGCACTGTTATGTACCTGCCAAAGATGTTCAGGGACTACCCCATTTATGCATTCTTCCATGCCACACATCCCCAAAGGATGGCATAGACTCTGACTCCTGATCTTCATGGCCAGCCAGGGAAGATCTTCTATAAGAAAAGATTAAACCGAGGATTCTTTGTTAGTAGTCTCTCAGGTCCTATTATGCTCTTCAGAGGTTTACTACCAGGCAGCATCCCTAGTGAAGACTCTTCTTTGCTCCAGCCATTTCAAATAGCAACTTTCTGCAATGAATTCATGAGGCAGGAAGGAGTATATCCCAAGGTTAACCCTCGCACCAGTGCATGGCTTAACCCCCACAATCTTCGATGGGCCAGATTAACTGCATGGGCCCTGAAACACTTTCAAATGGAGCTAGAAAGTCTCAACCTATTTGATGCTGTCAGTGCTACTAGTGTTGGACTGCCTATCAACACAAATTTATTTTTAGCTTTGATGGAGCGATATAACTCGTTTACTGGGACTTTCACCATTCCAATAGGTGAGTTGGGCCTAGCACTTCATGAGATGGCAGATATCTCAAGACTACCAATGGAAGACACTCCCTATGAAGAATACGTTCCCACCAATAGAGAGTTGAAGGATACCAACCCTCGGGTAGTGGCTGTATACCAAGAACTGATGAGCTACTATCTTGCATGCACCACTTTTTATAAAGAGCCTTCTGATTTAGCTCATATTAACAAATGGGTATCCTACCTTTTCTTCCATCAGTCTAGAAATGCCAAGCAGGACAAGGTTGTAGATAGCAAAGACAAACCTTTGAACCCTCTGAGTATTCTTAATGCCAACACAATAGATGACCTTATTGAAGATACAAAAGCTCCAGATTATGTTCTTAATGAAGATATAGGTAGTTATCCTGCAGGGACCAAAGCCTACAGTTATATGAGGCATTGTCGAAAGCCTCTATCAAAAAAATCTCAACTGGTTGGCTTTCTTTCTATTTGGCTACGCCGATAGGTGGTACCTGGCATTGCGTCTGCAGATCGTATTCATCGCAACACCCTATGGCCCACAGTGCGTTTGGTATTTAGAGCAAGATTGGGCCTACTCCCTGCCATGATATACAGGATACAAGCTGGCCTGAGGGCTATTACTGATGGACTGATGGCCGATACCACTCAGCGCGAAGGATATTCCAGAGTGGAATTACCATTCTTATATCTGATGGGATGGTTAATCCTTCACAACACTAGAGTGATGTCTCCCGGATCTGCCAGTGGTTCGGGCAATAACTTCCTGTTGAATTACAGGAATTCTTCTTGGAATGTGACTAGCGTCATAGATTATCGACTAGCACTGAATTTTGCCCATAGTTGGAAATTTTTTTGCATCATCCCCCCCCGTACATATCAATCAGCAGGGGTTTAAACTTCATAATGTAGGTCAGAGGAGGTCTGTTCTTAGGGGAAGTCTGTTCTTTCTCCTGAAGCCTTTTACTGGTTGGTCTGTATTAGACCTTCATACCTGCTGTATATAAGTGAGGATCATTGCTACTTGGAGCCTTATCTACCTAGCCGTTTCGCCAGGCAATTTGGATATGATCAGTTGCACGCAGGAAATCCCATCACCAGCTTTAAATTCAAAGGTGGGCTTATTGATGGAGCTAGAGGATGGCGTTATTTTATCATGGGTTGTACTGGAGCAACCTTTGCTGTACCCGCGACTTCTTTCTCCATGGAATTGTACATTCTTTATTCATACGCACAGTTTTATGTGTCCATCAATACTTTCCATCATGATTTTGATGTATATGGAAGTTTCAGAATGCCCTCCCATAAATCCACTGGAAGAGAGGAGATACCATCTGTCTCCTCTGATGAAGGTGATAAAACTACTGGTGCAGATGATTTTTTATTGATATTACCAAGAGGCGTAATAGCTCCACCAGCAGAGCCTCTCATAATTTCTAATAAATGAAAGGCTTCTACTCAGAAAGAGCCTTCCCCTCGTAAGAAGAAGCAAACTACTAGAGGTCCCAAAAAGACTTCCACCAAGGGGGCCTCTTCCAGGAGTGAACATATTGTTTCCCCTGTTAGGGATGATTCTTTGATTAGGGATCATATATCCCCTCATCGTCCTTCACCTTTTAAAGAAGGAGCCTTCACAGTCTGAGCTGAAAGTGCTGAAGATTCTTTGCCCACGACTGCTGCCGCAATTACATCTACCACCGATACTGGTGGTGCTTCTCTATCGCCTTCGAGTTCGAGCTGACTAATAATCACTATACCTTTTATAAGACAAATAATGGGACTAGCCCCTCCTTCATTTGTAAATATTTCAAGCGAGATTTCACCCGATGAACCTCGAGTAGATTTGGGTGATGACTGGGATGACGATCCTCAAGCGTCAGTTGATGTACCCTCCTCGCCAGGTATGATAGCTTGTTTAGCATCATTAAGAAATGATTTAGCTATACAGGCTACAGACGCAATATACATACCATCGGCCATGGGTAAATGTTGTCTTTACGCCTTTTTCAGGAAAATTTAACATCAAATTGATATTAACTTTCTCTTATCTTATTTTCAGGCGGAGACATTTCTGGGGAAGGCGGAGCTGAAACAACCTCTGCTTTCGTTGCGGCTCCAGCTACTGAAACGGTTGTGACCACTGTCGAAGAAGTGTACCTTGAGACCACAACATTCTCAGATATAATCCTGCCAGCAGCGGTTCAAATAGAATCTGAGGTGGATGAACCAATCACCTCGATTGTGTCTCCAATTGTTGGAGATATACCTTCGTCGAGCATGTCAACAACTTCAACTATTGTGGGTGTCTCTTCTTTTGTCGTGCCATATGTTGAAGCAACGACTGTGGCAACATCTTCTGCAGTCATTCCAGAAAGGAGATTTACTGAAATTGCGGCCACTCCCAGCGTCCATTCGAGCTTTGCTATGCTAGTTGAACAATACACTACCCGCACCCGGAAATTCGGACACGAGTACGTGGGTACGTCCAGCCTACGCCGCAGAGTCGGCAGTAGTACGCTGTCTAGGTCATATTCACAGTTAACTAATCTAGCTCATTCACAATTAATAAAATAGACAAAGATAATAACAGGAAAAGAATGCTGAGATTTCAAATGAAATAAATGTGACAACAGCTCAAATGTTTAATACAGAATCCAGAAATAAAATCGGGGACAAACCCGATTACTAAGATAAAAGAGCATAAATAAAAAGCTACTGCTAACTACTCTGTAGAAGTAGTCTCCTGGGTGGGAACTGGCTCCTCATAAGTGTCATATGTTCCCTCATAGGGGCCATAATAGGTAGGGGCAAAGTCCTCATCATCGCCTAAAACAACGGATCCAGTCAGGAAAGGAGCAAAGTACACAATGCACAACCAAGATTTAAACTAAATATTTATGACAATTGGGAAAAGAATTGACTAAGTATCATATTGAGAATGTGCATAAAAGAAGCAACAATATCTAAGAGTTAATACTACAAACAGGAATATGAGTAAACAGGAATAAAGATGAAACAGGAATTGAAACTACAACAAGGCAACATGAACTATAACAAGACAAGAAGCTATGTGTGTGAACTTGTGTATTTAGAATATATAGTTGGCATGTAGGGGTTTATAAGGCTAATCAGGCCGTCATAGACGACTATCAGTCAGGAATAATCGAGTATCAGGCTGATGGTACAGTCGCGTATCCACAGCTAGCAGTCAGGACAAGGGGAAGGGTAGACTACATGCCTTCTAGTATTCTCCCGCCCGACACGAAAAGCAAGACATGAACTCCAGTATTCAAGACATAAAATTCAGTATTCTAATACTATGTGTAATCATCAATGGTACTAGTAAAGCAGGGAATTAGTTATCATAATATAAAGGTTAAACTTTGAAGTGCAGGTACTTGCTTGTTGTTTGGATCCAATTATAGTTTGTATCTTGGGGAAATTTCTATAAATGAATTCGGATGCTGAAATAAACATTACCATCGTGCTCAGAAGATATCAAATAGCTAGAAACGCCTATCCTTGAGTCCAATTTGGAGACAAGGGCAAAAATGACAGTTTCGGGTCAAAACGGGGTCCGCATGTGGGCCCGCTTTGCACCGAAAAACGTGTCAGGGTCAACGATCTCCAAATTCACCAATCTTAGTGTCAACAGGTCAGGAACGATGATACGAACCCAACGGAACTTCCAGAATTAGATTCCGATGAGCCAATCACAAAATCGCCTGTCGAGCGGGGCCTGTGGGGCCCACGACACGCGATTTCGTCAACGTTCTCAGAATCGAACCAAACTTGACCCACAGGACCAGCGTATCGCTACGAGTCCGAGGGCGTAAGTTTTGTTTCGATCCGACATGTGTGTACAAAGTTAGGGTAAATTATAGAAAAGGCGGATATGGACGATGTCCGCGGATACGCGTTGATTCCGGTGTGCACGCACACCCGAATCAGCTTTCGCGAAATCTCACACGTCCGTATCGACGGTGCGCACGTATCTGTGAAGACCGCACGCGACCAAGTCGTCCCATTTGGCGGAGCGTACTCAGTTCCGGGGTAAAACAGGGTCTGGTTTTTCCTGTTTTTGGATCGCGGTGTGCGATCACCACAGGACACGATGCCCCGAGCGGTTTGTCCGGACACCGAGAGGGTCATACAGTCTTCACAACGCAATTTACGGAATTGAAAATGGGGCAGCGAGGAGAAAGATAATTGTACCTGAATAGGGCTCGAGAAACAGGGAATTTTCGTGTCCTTGTCGTGTCCGACACGACACGACGAATTGGGGATTAGGGTTTTCGGGTTGCTGGCCGTAGACGGCGGTGGCCGGCCGGAGAGGGAGGGGGAAGGTTCGTCGAGGTGAGGCGAAGCTGCTGACGGGGTCGAGGGCGACGCCGGAATGGAGGGGCGGCCGGAGGCGGCTGCTCGCGGCTGCTGTCAGCTGCTGCGGGGGAGGAGAAAAGAGGAGGAGAGGGAGGCGGCGCTGCGGCTTCATCGACGGGGCGGCGAGGCGGAGGCGGTGGTGTCGCAGGGAGGTGGGGCTCTGCGGGGCGTCGGCCGGGCACGGGGAGAAGAGCGGTGGAGAGGGGATGGCCGTCTGGGCTTAAATAGGGAAAGGAGGGCGGAGGGGAGGCCGGGTTAGGCGACGACGAGGCGGGGAAAGCGGAGCGGAGCGGCGACGTGGGCTGGCCGCCGGAGGCGGTGGCAGACTCGGGCGCCGGAGGCCACGCGGGGAAGAACGGGGTGGCTGACTGGGTCAGCGGGTCGGGTCTGTCTGACCCGACCCGACCCGGTAATGGTTGGGGCTGGGCCGGTTGGCGGCTGGGCCGCTGGGCCGGGCCGGCCCAAAACAAAAATAATAATAATAATAATAATAATAATAATAATTCCTAAATCGGTTAATTAAATAAATAATTAATTAAATAGTTTTTAGGCATTTAAAAATAGGTCTGAGGCCCAGTAAATTCCAGAAAAATTATCCTAAGTCCAGTTTTTTATTTTACACCTAAAAATATTATTTCCGTAATATTTTAATATTATTTATTATCAATTAAAAATTATTTAATAATTTAAAACCTTGATTTTAATTACAGAAAATTCCCAAAAAATTCCAGAAAATTGTGAAAAATCCAAGTTTAAAAATTTTAAAAATTCAGGGGATTTACAATCTACCCAAGTTATAAAAATTTCGTCCTCAAAATTTAAAAAAAATAACAATGGCACGAAAGGAAGGGCCGAGAGTTGAAATATACCTCAGGGTTCAAAAAGATAAAGGTAGCGCTCTCTAATCTCGTCTTCTCGCTCCCAGGTGGATTCGTCGGGAGAATGGTGCTTCCAAGCTACGCGAACATGGGAGATAACCTGGTTCCTTAGAACTTTCTTCGATCGGTCCAGTATCTCCACGGGTTGCTCTTGGTAAGTCAAACTTGGGCCTACTTCGAGCTCTGAGTGATCCAAAATATGGCTGGGATCTGACACGTATTTTCTCAGCTGCGACACGTGGAAAACGTTATGGACTCCATCCAGAGAGGGTGGCAATGCCAGACGGTATGCCACTTCTCCAATTTTCTCCTATATGCCAAAAGGTCCAATAAATCTTGGGCTGAGTTTTCCACTCCTTCCGAACCTAATGGTGCCACGTGTCGGAGAAATCTTCAAGAATACTAGTTCTCCAACCTCAAATTCCAAGGGCCTTCAGTGGCTATTTGCCCAATGTCGTTGCCTGTCTTGAGCCACCCGAAGTCTTTCTCTTATTTGTTTTACCTTCTCAGTTGAATCGATCACCATCTCTGGTCCCAGTAAGGCTCTTTCTCCTACGTCGTCCCATGATAGCGGAGTACGACATCTTCGTCCATACAAAGCTTCAAATGGAGTCATCTCAATACTTGCTTGGTAACTGTTATTATAAGAGAACTCCACAAGATGTAGATAGTCTTCCCACGATCCTCCAAAATCCAGAACACATGTACGGAGCATATCTTCAAGGGTCTGGATTGTACGTTCTGATTGTCCATCTGTTTGGGGATGATAAGTTGTGCTGAATTTGAGTTGAGTCCCCAAGCTGGCTTGTAAGCTCTTCCAGAAGTGAGAGGTGAATCTTGAATCTCGATCGGAGACAATACTTACTGGAACCCCATGCAATTTAATAATATGTCTGATATATAAATCTGTCAACTTTTCTGTAGATAGCCCTACTTTGAAGGGTAGAAAATGTGCAGACTTGGTCAGTCTATCTACTATCACCCAAATTGTATCTTTTCTACTAGGTGTCCTTGGAAGCCCAGAAATAAAATCCATTGTAATATGTTCCCACTTCCACTCCGGAATGGGTAGTGGTTGAAGCAATCCCCCAGGTCTTTGTCTTTCAGCCTTGACTTGTTGGCACACTAAGTAATGAGATACAAACCTGGCTACTTCTCTTTTCATGCCATGCCACCAAACATGCGTCCTCAGGTCTTTGTACATTTTGTTGGCTCCTGGATGTATAGAGTATTGCGATCGGTGCGCCTCTTGCATAATTTCTTCTCTTATGTCTCCTTGAGGTACACATAATCTATCTCCATGCCTCAGTGATCCATCTTCATGAATTTTGAAGTCCTCCACTAATTCAGCTTGCACTTGACCTCGAATGCTTCGCAGGCCTTCGTCTTGAAACTGAGTCTCCTTGATCTTATCTATTAAGGTAGATTGAATCTGCAAGTTTATCATTTGGCCTTCTTTTCCTGGGATAATTACCTCAATACCTAAACTTTCCAAATCCTCGAGCAAGTGTCGGTCCATAGTCAAGTACATCGCCATAGGATATCTGCTTAGAGCATCAGCAACTACATTGGCCTTCCCAGGATGATATTGAAGGGTGATATCAAAATCTTTCATTAGCTCCAGCCACCTTCTTTGCCTCATGTTCAGCTCTTTCTGAGTGAAGATATATTTTAGACTTTTATGGTCTGTAAATATTTCCACCTTTTCTCCATAAAGATAATGCTTCCATAGCTTAAGAGCAAAGATAACAGCTGCCAATTCTAAATCATGAGTTGGATAGTTCTTTTCATGAGGTCGAAGCTGTCTAGAGGCATATGCTATCACCTTCTTGTTCTGCTCCAATACACAACCTAGACCTTTTCCAGAAGCATCACTATATATAGCGAATCCTCCGGTTCCAGATGGTAAGGTCAGGATAGGGGCAGTAGTCAGCCTTTTATTCAATTCTTCAAAAGCATGCTGGCATTCATCAGTCCAGGTGAACTCTTCATCCTTCCTTGTTAATTTTGTCATGGGCTCAGCAATTCTAGCAAAGTCCTTCACAAACTTCCGATAGTAGCCAGCTAGTCCCAGGAAGCTTCTAATTTCTGCTACAGAGTCTGTAGTGGGCCATGATTCTATTGCCGCTATCTTCTTGGGATCTGCTGCTATTCCATCTCCAGTCACAACATGTCCCAAGAATTCTACTTTGTCTAGGAAGAATGCACATTTAGATAATTTTTCATAAAGTTTTTCCTTCCTTAAATCCCCAATGCTAGCCTCAAGTGTTCTTCATATTCTTCGGGAGTCTTGGAATAGATCAAAATATCATCAATAAAGACCACTACAAATTTGTCTAGGTATGGCTGGAAGACTCTGTTCATTAAGTTCATAAAAACTGCTGGAGCATTCGTCAACCCGAACGGCATCACTAAGAATTCATAGTGTCCGTTCCGGGTATTGAAAGCAGTTTTAGGGATGTCTTCCTTCCTCACCCTTACTTGGTGGTAACCAGACCTCAAGTCAATCTTTGAAAATACACGACTCCACTTAATTGATCAAATAAGTCATCTATCCTGGGTAGGGGATACTTATTCTTAATTGTTAAGGCATTCAAGGCCCTATAGTCAACACACATTCGGGATGTTCCGTCCTTCTTGGGCACAAATAATACTGGAGCTCCCCAGGATGAGACACTAGACCTAATGAAGCATTTTTCTTCTAACTCTTTAATCTGCTCATTTAGCTCCATTATCTCTTTCTTGTTGATTCTGTAGGGATTTTGAGATACTGGCGCTGCTCCTGGCACTAAGTCAATAGAGAATTCAACTTCTCGGTCTGGGGGTAAACCTGGGAGATCCTCAGGGAAGACATCAAGATATTCAGAGATGATGGGTAGTGGCAATTCTTCTGGTATTAGGGCTCCATAAATTTTGTTACTACCCATTTCTCTAGAACCTCTAGCGAATTCAAATTCTGGCTTGTCAGGGGGCCTGAAGATTACACTACCTCTGTGACAGTCTATAGTGGCATGATGTTGACTCAACCAATCCATACCCAGTATAATGTCAAAACTGGGAACTGGCATTACGAGTAGCCTAGCATATAGTTCTCTTCCACATAATATAATAGGACAATTGTTACATGCATTACTAACCGGGATAATTCCTCCACCGGTAATGATCTTATAACAATTCCTAAGGGGTTCAGTGATTAAGCTATGCTTCATAAGGAAATATACTGACATGAATGAATGTGAAGCTCCAGAATCAAATAAAGTAATGGCTGGTATTGAATTTATAAGCACGAAACCTGTGATCACGTCTGCTGTAGCTTCAGCTTCTTCCAGAGTCATTGCAAAAGCACGGCCTTGCTGAGGTTCACCCCTCTGTTGCTGCTGTTGGTGCTGAGCAAAGCGTTGTTGTTGAGTTGGAAGCGGGGGTCCCCTCTGCTGTGCTGCTGGGGGCCTGGCCTGGACGGGAGCCTTTGGTGCAGCTAGGCGTCCTTGAGCAGCAGGACAGTCCCTCATTTGGTGTGCTGCTGAGCCGCAGTAGAGGCAGGCACCTAGCCTCTTCCTGCAGACTTGCCAAGTGTGACCTGGTTTTTGGCAATAGCCACAGGGGCAGCTTGTTGGTTATGTCCTTGAGCTTGGTGTTGGGGTGCTGGGGCTCGAGGGAGAGGACGCTGAGTTTGCTGCGGGGTTCTCTGCTGTGGTTGTTATTGAAATGGGCATTTGTGGGGTCCCATACTTCCAGTATCTCTCTCCCGCTTTAGTTTATGCCCCATGTCTCTCTCAATGCCTTGTGCCACGCTCAAGATTTCCTCGTATGTGCGAGCTTGGCTAGTGGTGACAGCAAGGCGAATATCCGGAGACAACCCTTTCTTGAATCTACGGGCTCTGTCCTCCGGGGTACAAACCATGTACTCTGCAAAGTAGCTCAACCTGCTAAATTCAGCAATGTACTCATCAACAGATAGGTTACCTTATTCCAGTCTCTCAAATTGGCTTTCGAGAGCTTCCCGAGCCACTTCGGGATAGAATTTCTCCTTGAATAGCCTCTTGAAGTCCTCCCAGGTGAGGTCAGGAGCAGATAGTTGGGGTTCATCTCTAAACCAGGTCCGAGCTATGTCGAACAGTTGCAGGCTTGCGGACTCCACTTTGAGATCATCAGGGACCCGAGCTGTCTTCAGGAGTCGCTCCACATTCTCTATCCATTCATCGGCATAGAGAATGCCCTCAGTTCCATAGAATTCCAGGGGTTTGAGGTTCTTGAAGTCTTTGGCACTTCCTGGCCTCTTTAGTGGTGACTCCTGGGACCGAAGGGCTTCTGAGAGGCTGGTTCATAGAAGTGCAGTCTGTTCTTTCTGGGATTCTACAAGTCCCTGGAATACTCCGAGTAGCTGTGCCCCATTTAGAGTAACTGCTGGAGTAGATGGAGGCGGCGGGAGTGTAAGAGTTTCAGGCATAGTCTGCTCAGCTGGTTCTGATGTGCCTCCTACTGTGTTCCTTGTCCGAACCATTCTGAAAGATTAAGGGATAGGAAGATTAGAATAGATTACTTGGAAATCAAGGGCGATAGGAAAATTGATTAGGAATGATATCAAGAATTGAAATGAAGATCCTATTCTGTGAATGAGCTTTTCCTAGAATCCTCAATCTTATTCCATACCCTGTCCTAGGGTGTTACCCTATTTAAGGATACTATGACCTGCATGGGCCACCATAAAAACGTGTCACGACCCGCACCCAGAAATTCGGGCATGAGTACTTGGGTACGTCCAGCCTATGCCGCAGAGTCGGTGGTAGTACGCTGTCTAGGTCATATCCACAGTTAACTAATCTAGCTCATTCATAATTAATGAAATAGACAAAGATAATAACAGGAAAAGAATGCTGAGATTTCAAATGAAATAAATGTGACAACAGCTCAAATGTTTAATACAGAATCCAGAAATGAAATCGGGGACAAACCCGATTACTAAGATAAAAGAGCATAAATAAAAAGCTACTGCTAACTACTCTGTAGAAGTAGTCTCCTGGGTGGGAACTGGCTCCTCATAAGTGTCATCTGTTCCCTCATAGGGGCCATAATAGGTAGGGGCAAAGTCCTCATCATCGCCTAAAACAACGGATCCAGTCAGGAAAGGAGCAAAGTACACAATGCACAACCAAGATTTAAACTAAATATTTATGACAATTGGGAAAAGAATTGACTAAGTATCATATTGAGAATGTGCATAAAAGAAGCAACAATATCTAAGAGTTAATACTACAAACAGGAATATGAGTAAACAGGAATAAAGATGAAATAGGAATTGAACCTACAACAAGGCAACATGAACTATAACAAGACAAGAAGCTATGTGTGTGAACTTGTGTATTTAGAATACATAGTTGGCATGTAGGGGTTTATAAGGCTAATCAGGTCGTCATAGACGACTATCAGTCAGGAATAATCGAGTATCAGGCTGATGGTACAGTCGCGTATCCACAACTAGCAGTCAGGACAAGGGAAAGGGCAGACTACATGCCTTCTAGTATTCTTCCGCCCGACACGAAAAGCAAGACATGAACTCCAGTATTCAAGACATGAAATCCAGTGTTCTAATACTACGTGTAATCATCAATGGTACTAGTAAAGCAGGGAATTAGTTATCATAATATAAAGGTTAAACTTTGAAGTGCAGGTACTTGCCTGTTGTTTGGATCCAATTATAGTTTGTATCTCGGGGAAATTTCTAGAAATGACTTCGGATGCTAAAATAAATATTACCATCGTGCTCAGAAGATATCAAATAGCTAGAAACGCCTGTCCTTGAGTCCAATTTGGAGACAAGGGCAAAAACGGCAGTTTCGGGTCAAAACGGGGTCCGCATGTGGGCCCGCTTTGCACCGAAAAATGTGTCAGGGTCAACGATCTCCAAATTCATCAATCTTAGTGTCAACAGGTCAGGAACGATGATACAAACCCAACGTAACTTCCAGAATTGGATTCCGATGAGCCGATCACAAAATCGCCCGTCGAGCGGGACCTGTGGGGCCCACGATACACGATTTCGTCAACGTTCTCAGAATCGAACCAAACTTGACCCACAGGACCAGCGTATCGCTACGAGTCCGAGAGTGCAAGTTTTGTTTCGATCCGACGTGTGTGCACGAAGTTAGGGTGAATTGCAAAAAAGGCGGATACGGGCGATGTCCGCGACGCGTTGATTCCGGTGTGCACGCACACCCGAATCAGCTTTCGCGAAATCTCACACGTCCGTATCGACGGTGAACACGTATCTGTGAAGACCGCACGCGACCAAGTCATCCCGTTTGGCGGGGCGTACTCAGTTCCGGGGTGAAACAGGGTCTGGTTTTTCCTGTTTTTGGATCGCGGTGTGCGATCACCACAGGACGCGATGCCCCGAGCGGTTTATCCGGGCACCGAGAGGATTATACAGTCTTCACAACGCAATTTATGGAATTAAAAACGGGGCAGCGAGGAGAAAGATATGAGTACCTGAACAGGGCTCAAGAAACAGGGAATTTTCGTGTCCGTGTCGTGTCCGATACGACACGACGAATTGGGTATTAGGGTTTTCGGGTTGCTGGCCGTAGACGGCGGTGGCCGGCCGGAGATACGCCGGAGAGGGAGGGGGAAGGTTCGCCGAGGTGAGGCGGAGCTGCTGGCGGGGTCGAGGGCGGCGCCAGAATGGAGGGGCGGCCGTAGGCGGCTGCTCGCGGCTGCTGTCGGCTGCTGCGGAGGAGGAGGAAAGAGGAGGAGAGGGAGGCAGCGCTGCGGCTTCGTCGACGGGGCGGCAAGGCGGAGGCGGTGGTGTCGCAGGGAGGTGGGGCTCTGCGGGGCGTCGGCCGGGCACGGGGAGAAGAGCGGTGGAGAGGGGATGGCCGGCTGGGCTTAAATAGGGAAAGGAGGGCGGAGGGGAGGCCGGGTTAGGCGGCGACGAGGCGGAAAAAGCGGAGCGGAGCGGCGACGTGGGCTGGCCACCGGAGGCGGTGGCAGACTCGGGCGCCGGAGGCCACGCGGGGAAGAACGGGGTGGCTGACTGGGTCAGCGGGTCAGGCAGGAGGCGGGTCGGGTCTGTCTGACCCGACCCGACCCGGTAGTGGTTGGGGCTGGGCCGGTTGGCGGTTGGGCCGCTGGGCCGGTCCACTGGGCCGGGCCGACCCAAAACAAAAATAAAAATAATAATAATAATAATAATAATTAATAAATCGGTTAATTAAATAAATAATTAATTAAATAGTTTTTAGGCATTTAAAAATAGGTCTGAGGCCCAATAAATTCCAAAAAAATTACTCTAAGTCCAGTTTTTTATTTTACACCTAAAAATATTATTTTCATGATATTTTAATATTATTTATTATCAATTAAAAATCATTTAATAATTTAAAACCTTAATTTTAATTACAGAAAATTCCCAGAAAATTCCAGAAAATTGTAAAAAATCCAAGTTTAAAAATTTTGAAAATTTAGGGTTTTTATACTAGAGCAAATGGTTAATGGTTTAGAACAACCCATTAACGAATATTTGCAATTATCCAGAGGCAGCATCAATGACTTAGTTCAGACTGAGTATGACTCCCTAACTTCAGAATTTGCTCAGAAGGCCGAAACTTTAAACAAATCCATCCGGAACAGCAATAAGAGATGGAGAAAGAGCAAGCAATATTGGTGGAGAGTATTCCTCAGCTAGCTCAGTGCCGTGACGAATATGAGGTATATGAAGTGAGGATTCAAGAACTGGAAGCTGAACTTGCTCAAACAAAGGAGAGGCTTCTCAAAGCATCGCTAGTTCGTGATGTATTGGAGGGCCAAGTGAATATAGCTCAACAGAACTTGACACATGTGGGTGTCATTCATGCAAGTTTTATTGATTCTCTGTCTGAACTATCTCTCTTGAGCAATGACGAAGCAAGACTAGAACTGGCTCGCACCAATATTTTAAACTCCAGGAATGAAAGGATGGCTGCTTTAGCACAACAAATCCGTGATTTAACTGCTCCTCCATAATGATGGATTATGTACTTTTTTGCTCCTTTATTCTCAGAATAATGAAGACACATTTTCTGATTCTATGGACCCATCACTTATTATTGAATATAAATGATAGGCTAAGATAAAAGTGATATCAGAGGTAATATGGACATGATATACTTTCGGTAACTGGTTTAGCTGAATATAACTATTCAGAGGTAATATGAACATGATAGAATATGATCCAACTAAATTTTTATACAAAACACTATCAGAGGTAATATGGACATGATAGGTTTTAAAGTTTTAAATTAGTTAAACATATCTATTTAGAGGTCATATGAACATGATAGAATATGATTCAACTTATCTTTGTACATAGTATCATCAGAATGAAATCTTCATCATACTCCATTAGGCAAAGGAGATCAAGCATAATACTTCTTCAGGAATTTGCCATTGATAGGAGCCATTATCAAATCTCCATTAGACTTGGCTAATCTGTAAGCGCCATTTGAAAATATTGTTTCAATCACATAAGGGCCCTCCATTTCTTTACGATTGTTTGTGTGAACTTCGGATATCGTACCAGAGATAATATGGACGTAGTACAATACCGTGTTTGTTGAGGACATCCCACTGGGGGATCCTTGGTGGACCTATTATTTGTTGCGCATGTTGAGTGCAAATAATAAGTTCGAAATAAGCCCTATCAGAGGTAATATGGATGTGATAGATTTTGTGGCTAGTAAAGACATCCCGCTGGGAATTTTTTGTGGACCCATTACTTTTTTGCGCACGTTAGTGCAAGTAATAGGTTTGAGACAAGTCCTGACAGAGGTAATATAGACGTGATAGTTTTTATTGACCTAACACTGCTGGTGTACCTTGGTGAGTACGGGTGATAACTGGGGATGACAAACGATATCAGAGGTAATATGGACGTGATGATCGATAGCCAAAACTCGAATGTTTGCTCAGAGGTAATATGTACATAGCAAACTTTAGGGTTCTGGACTTATTACCCAAGACGTACCTTAAGTACGGATAATAAGTCAAAAATGACTAGCACTATCAGGAGTTATACGAACGTGATAATAGAAAGTTTGAAAAGAAGAATTTTACTCAGAGGTAATGTGGACAAGAAAAAGTTCTAAAAATATCTTACTCAAAGGAAATATGGACGCGGTAAGATATGACTCTGTGGGGATCGTGGAGAGACATATTTCAGGGTTAATATGAACATGAATAGACTTTTTCTCTGCTGGAAAAAAAAATTGTAGGAAGAGGTTTGCTCAGAGGTCACTTGGACATGGCAAACTCAGCCGGGAAAAAATATTTGGACAATAGTTCAGAGGTAATATGGACGTGAACCCATGTCCGAAAAACTTACTGGGGAGTGATTTACTGAGTGTGGTCTATCCGAAAGTGATAGACCTGAAGGTTGCTCCGTTGGGGATATTTCAACCATATGACATGGTTTACATCTTGAATTCTTCTTAGACTTAGCTTTAGCAGCTTTAGTTTCTTCCTCCATTTCTGATACTAGATCAGGGTGAACCCACATGATCTCCCCACGCTTGGTAGTTAGGGGCACTAAATCTTAATTTTGACCCCTCGTAGGAGGGAGATTAACAATATCCATCATTACCCGTGGAATAGGTACCACACCATCCGGTACTTCTTGAGGGAGAAATTGCCAAATTGGAGTGAGAACATGTTTGCAGTGACTGTCTTCTCGTTATTACACAAAGTGATGGCTTTGGCGTCGATCAACTCCTGGATTTTCCTTTTCAGTATATAGCATGCCTTTGTGGGGTGATGTATCTATCTGTGAAAAATATAGTACTTAGGATTATCTGTACTGTCGACTTTATTTGGACGCTTTATCTCTGGTAGAGTAAGCTTGCCACTTTTGACTAGACAATCAAATATGCTTGGAATATCGTCGTCGTCAAAAGAATATTCTTCTTTAGGTCTGGAAGTTGCAGGATTCGTCTGCGTAGTTAGCAGAGTATTTTGTCTGGACATATTGATTGTCAGGGCTTCCTTTCCTTTTGAACTACGAGTATGGTCATTATTGGAAGATGAACGCTTTCCTCTATCAGAGGTAGAGATCTTGATTCCGTTGTCCCGAGCCTTCCGACTATTATCTTCAGCGGCTACTGCCGATATGATAAATGAGGGCCAATCATGGAACTGATATGGTCCCGTGAATACTGAGATCAGTGGGAGTAGGTTCTTTCTACAAATGTCCACCAAGGCTGAATCTGGAACTCCAGGAGGCATCTGTAAAGTAGCCTGACGAAAGCGTTCAATAAAAGTACGAACGTTTTCTTTTTCTTCTGCTTTACTTCAATGAGTGATAACATAGACATGTCTATTCCTTCCTTGTAGAATCGAGCGAAGAATAGAGTATTAAAATCTTCAAAAGAAGTAATGCAGTTGTCAGATAGACTACGATACCATTGGTAAGCTACTCCAGACAGACAGCCTTTAAACACTCGAGTGAGAAGGGCATCATTTTCTTGCAACAATACCGTCATCATGCTGAAGTAGTTCATATACTGGCTTGGTGACGTCTTTCCCTCAAACAAAACCATAGCCTGTGGTTTATATTTTGGTGGGAAAGGGATCTCATCCCAGACAGCTGGATATGGCTGGTTAATTCCCAACTTCTTGAGCTGATCTTTATATTTCAAAGCATCAAATTGGGCTTTCAATTCCCGAACTGCTTGTATTGGATCTTCAGTTGGGAAATGGACAGCAGAAAGGTGAGGGATTGGATGTATTATAAATCCAACAGGAGGTAATACATTCTTCGGGTTAAGAGTTTGAGGAGCAGCTGATTCTTGATTTTAAACAGGCTCTTGGATTGCATTGGATGGTGGTATGTCTACCCCCACACGTAGTTGAGTCAGAGGAACAGATGTTTGAGCTATTACAGCTGTATGTTAAGTCACCATCATTTGGTGCATACTCTCCATCATGGTATGCATTTCTTGAAGTGATGTTTCTAATACAGTAATGCGTTGTTCAGTACTTCCTGATGGGGAAGCTTCTTCATATTCGTCTCCAACAGTATAAACTCCTATTTCTCTAGATGCCACTGAGAGATTAGTATAGATCTATGTAGAGATTGAGTCTATACTTTCAGCATCAAATTCAGAAAACTGACGACTTCCAGTGTCGGAATCAGAAGAATATGAAGCTGATTGTCGTGACCTCAAGCGGGTGTTTCGAAAAACACCTTCTTTAAAAGTCTCGATGAGTTTGTCAAATCTCCTTTGGCTTGGAGTTCTAGAGGGATGGTGTCTTGAACTCGACTTTCCTCTAGGAATATGCGAAGCCATATTTACTGAAGCAAATGTTGGTTCTTCTTCTTGTAAAGACAAAGAATAGTTCAATCTGTCGAACACTGACCGTTTTGCTTTAGAACAGCAATATTTAATTACAACCTTATGACTATTACAACAATGTTCTCTAGGGGGTGTAATAGACATATTAGGAGATCCCCTGTCTTTGCGTTTCTGGATCAAGAAATCACACAAATCAGGAAGATTACCAGAAGAAGAAGAAGGCTTATTCTGTCTTTTTATATCAGTAGGAATGTGTAGATTAGGAACCATAACCCTTTCTCTGCCATAGGAATACAATAGTTCACCCATATGAGTAGCATATGATCCATCATCTGTCTGAGGAGCGTATCTTCCCGTGAAACGAGTCTTCTTTACGCGGACAGACCTATCCTGGTGTAATTTAGATTTTTGCATAGGTTCACATAAAACAGGGAAAGTCCTCAAACGGCCTTCAGTGTCACGCGTAATCTGTAAAGTGGGAACTTTCTTCTCTTGCGGGCGTAAAAGCTTAGAGGTTGAAAGATTTGCCACTTGTTTTCCTTTGATGTGATCAAAGGGTATATCTGCCTCATCATAGATGGGAGATGTAATTTTATGCGCGGGACATGTTTGAAATTTCTGAATTGGCATTGAGGCCTTGCCAGAAATTTTGTCTACCACGTCACAGACGGGAGACAAAGTTTTACGCACAGGGCGTGTTTGAGACTTCTGGATTGGCACTGAGGCATTGCCAGAAGTCTTGTCTACCACGTTACAAACGGGAGACAAAGTTTTACGCGCAGGGCGCGTTTGAAACTTCTAGATTGGCACTGAGGCATTGCCAGAAGTTTTGCCTACCACGTCACAAACGGGAGACAAAGTTTTACACACAGGGCGTGTTGGCTGTGTTGGCTGTGTTATCACAACTTTGTTGATCAGTGAGTGAGAACTTGCAGGAAGGGTAGAGGACATCTTAGGCATCCACACTTTATGCAACTTTCTGTTGTTATGAACAGAGAAGGAATGAGAACTACCCCCTGCATGAAGCATGTCTTCATAGGCAGATTGGTCGAACTGGACGACCAAAGTCTTCTTCATCGATCCGATGGATACAACATCGTGTTGAGCAATTACTTTCTCGTCAGAGGAGAAAGTTGTCTCCAGCAGAGTCGCCATTTTGTTTGGATAAACAAAAGAGGTTTTGTACGAAACCTTTTGCTTACAAACGAGAAAAAAGAAAAGTATAAGTAATCCTATACGAGGATATTAAGTACAATAAAATAATTCTGAGGAAGTATTGCTATAGAAGTCTGATCTGCAGTCGATCACTTTGTTCCTTAGACCACACGATGATGAAGAAGTACTGTAGAAGAAGCTTCAAACTTTCTCTGAACTGAAGGCAAAAGCCAGCCAAAGGAAAGTTGCAAGTAGGATCAAATTCTCGATGCCAAAGTTGTCAGCCAAAGCTCTCTCTCCGTTCTTTTTTTTTCTCTGATCTGAATGTCCCCTTACCCTGTGACCAGGGGTCTCTATTTATAGAGATCAATCAAATAACTGCCTAGTTGGCATAAAAGCCAAATAACTGTCTTGTTGGCGTAAAAGCCAAATAACTGACTTGTTGGCGTAAAAGGCCAAACTGTGAAGAAGATTGCATCTTTTACGCTGCGGTTATGACAACTACTACCCATGTTCAAATAATCTTCTGAATCTGCGTATGACACGTATCTTTTTATAAGGTAACGCGTATAACCGCTTCTCGAAGATCACGACATGCAAGCCATGTAGGTAACTGCCCCTGCGTAAAGATGGTTGGCATAAAAGCCAAGTGACTGTCTTGTTGGCGTAAAAGGCCAAACTCTGCGTAAAACTTGATGATTCATGAATAATAGATAACCAGCATAAAATAGTCAATTATCCATCACGACTGAGGTCTTGAGCGTATTCTGGGCTAAATAGCCTTATCACGTATCTTTGCAAATATAGCCGAGTTGGCGTATTTCGAGGAGATAGCATACGACGTATTCCTATAGTTAAAAATAGCCTGGTTGGCATAAAATACAAGGATGGTGATGTGAGCGTATTAGTCACAGTTTTAGCTTTCCTAATCATAATAAATTTTAAAAAATAGAATAAAATCTCGTACATTAAATACAGAGATATGCCTCCATCTCGTGCATTAAATGCAGAGATATGCATCGAGCTTTGTACAGGAAACAGCTTTTGATGTGGCATCTGATTTTGTCTTATCTTGAGCGTAAAAAAACTCATTTCTGTCAATGTAGAATAGGTAGCGTATTCCGTGAATGCGTAAAAATGACTTGTATCAGAAATATGTCACTAAATGACAACCTGGGTCTCTGTGCAAAATTATTATCACAGTCGCCCTCTCGATCATCGTGCTGTACTTTTGTCAGATGTCAAGTTCACTGATTTGTCTGACAAATTTATCCGAGGAATACGAAGAGTTCCTCGTACAACTTTACGCTTGAAGCTCTGCTTTACGCGGAACGGCCTTGACGCTCTATTTTATGCCAAACAGCCTTGAAGCTCTGTTTTACGCGTACAACTCTGAAGTCATATTTTATGCCAAACAAACTTGAAGCTCTATTTTATGCGGACAGCTCTGAAGCCATATTTTATGCCACACAGACTTAAAGCTCTGTTTTACGTGTATAGCTCTGAAGCTCTATTTTATGCCACACAGCCTTGAAGCTCTGTTTTACGCGGACAGCTCTGAAGCCATATTTTATGCCACACAGCCTTGAAGTTCTGTTTTACATGGACTTCATGTATGTTAGGGGTTTTGACTATAAAATACGCGTACAATTCTCTAGCATATTTCATGCTTCTACAATCATACGCGATAAGCCAAAGCGATATATGACGTGATGCTTGACGAAGTTAATCATGTTTGTTGTTTTGACTTTAGTGAACGGAACTGCTTTCGCCCATTTGGAGAAGTAGTCAGTGATTGCCGGGATAAAGCAATATCCTTTTGATAAAGACGGACTGATTGGCCCGATAATGATCATTCTCTATGCCTCAAATGGCTAAGATTCTACTGTTGGGTGTAGGAACTCAGATGGCTGGTGGATAAAATTTGTATAGATTTGGCAAGCTTGGCACTTTCTTGCGTAATTGACGGCATCTGCTACCATCGTTGGCCAATAGTAGCCCATTTTCCGAAGACGGTTCTGTATCTTTGGACCGGGTTGATGCACCTCGCAGATGCCATCGTCAGCTTCATAGAGGGCAAGTTTTGCCTCTGTGTTCGACAGGCATCAGAGCATAAGGCCGTCGTAGGACCGACGGTACAACATTTTGTTATCCGTGTCGTAATAGAAACAAAGGTAGTATCTTCTGATTGAGGTAGCTTCCTTTGGATTTTCAGGAAGAATTTCATAAACAGCGTATTCGATGAATGGAAGCCTCCAATCTTGAGCATCAGTATTGACCTTCGCCGTATAGCTGAGGCATAAGCATATGTTGCTTTTGGGACAGACAAGCTCTTGACCGATCACCGTGATTAACGGATGGGTATTGTCTAGGACTACCAAGAAAGCAGCGAGGCCGGCTAAAGCATCTGCCTTAATGTTTTACAACCGAGGGACATGCTCAATAGAGAATATCTCGAAAGTCATGATGATATTGTGTGCAGCATGGTGGTAGGGGATCAAGTCTTTGTTTCAAACTTCATATACTCCCAAGACTTGATTGACGATAAGCTGAGAATCGTCGTAGGCTTCCAAGTACTCTACTCTGACTTGTTTGGCGCACTTGAGTCTGATGATTAGAGCATTGTACTCTGCCAAATTATTAGAGCATGGCTCTATGAGAGAGTATACGCGATTGATGATGAGGTCGTTTGGGGAGATCAACAATATTCTGACCCCAGCGATGATGTTGTCTTTGGGCCCTGCCCTTGAAGCACCGTCAAAGAATATTCGCCAAACTGCTTCGTGTGAGGTGACATTGGCATCTGCCACTTCGTCTAGAATCTCTTCATAGAGCTTTAAGGTTTCTGACCCCAGGTGGGCTCAGTCAATGCCTGACCCTTGACGGCCTTCTGTCGGTCGAATAACATATCATATGGAGATAATAGTATTGTCCAGGTAACCAAGCGGGAACTAAGTACCCTAGGTTTAGTCATGAGGACCCTGGGGGGTTGACTCGCAAGATTACATGAATGGTATGTCCAGTCACGTAGTGTCAAGTTTTCTGGATGGCGAATACCAGCGCAAGCCACTCTTTCTCGACGGTGGTATATCTATGCTCTAGGCCGACCATCATCCGACTGAGTTAGTATATGGCATTCTCGTGACCTGAGTCACTATTCTAGGCTAATAGGGCACCGAGAGAGTGATCCATTGTGCATACATAGAGCAGGAATATCTTTCCCATGATCGGCGCCACCAGTACATGAGGGTTTGATAGGTATTCTTTAATATTGTCGAACGCTCGTTGGCATTCTTCATTCCAAACAAAGGAGACATCTTTCTTCATAAGTTGTATGAATGGACAACAACGTCTAGAGAGGTTTTATATGAGCCTCATGATGTATGCCAATCTCCCTTGGAGGCCGTGGAGTTCCCGGAGGTTCCTTGGCGGATGCATCTCCAGGATGGCCCTGGTCTTGTCGAGGTCTATGTGAATACCCCAGGAAGTGATGACAAAACCCAGAAATTTGTCGCTGGAGACTCCCAGGAAGGACTTGGTAGGGTTCATCATAAGACGGTGTGCGTGCATTAAGTCGAACACAGTCCTCAGATCTTGGAGGTGATCATCTTTCGAGCGACTCTTGACGGCGATGTCGTCGATGTAGCATTCTATTGTCTTGTACAGATGTTCACAGAAAATGGTGCTCATAGCTTGTTGATATATAGCACCTACATTCTTCAGGCCGAAAGGCATGACCGTATAGCAGTATACGCCTATCGGGGTCCAGAATGACGTATGTTTCTCATCGTCGGGAAATATCTTGATTTGGTTGTAGCCTGAGAAGCCATCCATGAAGAACATGTGCTCAAAGTTACAAGTGTTGTTGATCATTACATCGGTGATTGGAAGAGGGAATTTGTCTTTGGGATATGTCGAGTTTAGATCATGAAAGTCGATGCAGACTCGGATCTTCACATTCTTCTTAATGACAAGCATGATATTGGCTACCCATTTGGGGTATTGTTCCTCGCGGATGAAGCCACTAGCTATCAGCTTGTTGACTTTAGCTTCGATGAAATCCATCACGTCTGCCCGGAACCGTCGTTGTTGTTGCTTGACTGGTTTGGCGTCTGGCTGAATATTGAGTTTATGGACCATTATTTGGGGGTCTAGTCCTGGCATGTCTTCATAACTCCAGGCAAAGACATCGATGTATTCTCTGACGAGTTGTAATAGAGATTCCCAGTCTTCACCGGGCAGACTTTTGCTGATGAAGATAGGCTTTGGGGAGGTCTCGTCACCTAGATCAACTTCGTCCTAGGTATGAGGTTCTCGCTTCTCAAATCGCATCTCCTATTGTGAACCCAGGTGTTGGGCCCAAGGTTCCATCTCAAAGAGCTCGGGTGGATCCTCGTTGTCTACTCAAGGTTGGTAGACACCATGTTGGAGGATAGTATTTATCTGAGCATGTTCCCGATACTGACGTCAGAGTCACAGGCTGACGATTCTGAGGAGTGTGAATGCTCTTCGCCTTCTTTATATGATCCCTCGAGGGTTGTAGGAGGTGTTACATATCCCAAGCCATGCTTAGTCTTATGATAGTAATCCTCGGGCTTGCCCGCGGGGGAGGAAAGTCGTAAAGGTGACCTTCGGCCTTTGTCGTAGTTTAATCCTTCAGTGACCTCCAGGTTGAATCCCATCTTTTAGATAAGATGTAGGGCTTGCGAGCTATACCGGTTGAGTGGCATTCTGTCTACCTCGGATTCTGGTTCTACTTCCCTTGGGATAAAGGACCGGGGGTTTTCCACTCTACCGAAGATGATGATCTTATCTCCCTTCTTCCTGGGTAGGACTAAGAAATAAGAATCCTGACTAGAGCGAAGCTGATGCACGGTGCAGATAGTGGTCACTTGTGTGTACAGATGAAGGCCCAGACAGTGCTCCAGGGAGAAGAGTGTATTTATATGCATACGCTCTGAGTAGTTCAAAGATAATTCTTTATTAAAAAAATAAGGTATCTCTTTCGGAGGGATTACATCGTCAGGGGAAGGGATGTTGACACTGGCGGATATATATTCCTCCAGCTCATCCTTCTCCTTGGCTACCCCTAGCATAAGGGAAGGCTTGGTGGTTTTTGTATAATTTTACCACCAAAGGTCCGGAAGTCGCATTCGCGGTCGGGTCTTCCTTTGGTGGTCGACTTGGCCTGTGAAGGAGAACGTCTATGGGTTCTACGGGTGTAGATAGGGAAAAAACTTATTTTGGTGGTCGATTCGGCCTACGAAGGTGAATGACCATTGGTTTTGGCGCTCCTGAAGGTACCAGAAATTTGGGCACCTTCTCGCGTGATTTGACGATGAGGGCTACGGCGCATCGGGAGTGCGAGCCTTGAGGCAGATTCTCATAGGCTCCTCGGGTGCTGTTGTGGCCTCGGATTCATCGTCGGCTTTGTTGCCACCTTCATCTTAGCAAACTTTCTTGTAAAGGATCGAGTCGGGGTAGTATATCTCGATATCTTTAAATGGATCGACGTCAGCGAATTTTGTTTTGACGAAACCGTGTTCGTCTATATAGTTTAGGCACTGGTGGAGGGTGGATGACGCGATCCTGTATTCATGTATCTACGGACGCCCCAACAAGACATTGTATGATGTATCTACGTCTATAATATAGTAGGTGACCTCTGTTTTTAAGTCACCAATCTGGCATTTTAGCCAGATTTTGCCCAGAGGGTAGCTCATTCCCTTGTTGAAGCCATTGATGGCAGTATTGGTGGTTGCCAGATGATGCATTGGGATCCCCAGAGTCTGAAGCAAAATTCTCGGGATGATGCTGATCGACGATCCTGGATCATTATGCATTCGGTCTACCTTGATATTGCTAATATATCATGTGTAGTAAAGAGGCCGACCGTGCCTATTATTCTTGAGCAACATGTCCTGTTGCGAGAAGGTGATATTGAGTATCGCATCCATGGCATTTTTGTAATATGAACAAGTAGCAGGATCTTTGGTTGGCGGCTTGACTTGCGCCAGGTAGATATCAATATTTTATAGTGCCTCACTCAGGGCAGCCCGAATGTCTTTAGAGAGTCGCAAAAGATTAAATAGTGATAATTTTGCTGGAGTGTAGGCTAATTGTGCTAAGATGTCAAAATTATAGAATATTTCCAGCCCTTGTGGTGCATCCTTGCACAACAGTTTATCAAAGTGCGTCTCTTTCTGTTTGGACTTGTCCACCGGTGGGGGCTGAGATTACCCGATACCAGTGGTGGTAGGCATGACAACTGGGGGCGTATCACCGTGCATCGATTGGTATATTACGACTGGCCTTATTGCACATGTTGCCACCTCTTCAGCCGAGAAGGAAACTGTATAACAGGTCTTAGATTTCCTGCCTTTGAACTTGGCGGTAGAGCATGCCACCGGCTGCGTCAAGTCTAGAACAAGGTCGGGATGGACCCACATGACCTCCCCATGTTGTGAGACAAGAGGTATTAGCCCGGTCGTCTGGTCTCGAGGTGGTAGAAGGTTGACAACTTCCACAGTCGCCTTAGGGACAGGGACTACTCCGTCTTGGACTTCCATCAGTGGAAAATTGCCAAATTGGAGGGACACCATGTTGGCGGCGACCATCACGTCATCGAAGTCCAGGGAAAGAGCCTTGATATCTACATACGTTGGATGTACCACTTCAGGGTATAGCATTCCTACGTCGGGTGATGGACGTAGCGGTAGAAGTGACAATACTTTGGGTTGGCAAGCTTCGCTGCCTCAGGCTGACGTCTGACGTCAGAGAGCCAAATTTTGTCTCCCTGCATCAGCGTGTCGAAGATGGGTTTGACATCAACATCTTCAAAAGAGTAAGTCTTCTTTGGTTTTGGATGCTCTGCCAGCTTTTTCTCAGGCTTCTTGGTCAAGGTAGCTGTCACGCCCCGATCTCCCGCAGGCAAATCGGCCGTTCCCGCTAGGCGGGAATCACCCTTGCCAGCGCTCCCGCGGAACGATCGCTTAACCCATCCGGGCGTGATGCCGCACGAGCGTGATCCACGCCCGTGTAAGGCCATGGTTCATTGGCTGGCGACAAGAATTCTAAGCCACAGAGTCACACAGATTGTCCGAGTGCAGCGGAGTTATGAACGCTTAGCGATTTGGTAACAGGTTCACTGAGTCGACAAATATAGCGGAAGCATTGAAACACAAGTTTGAAGTAAGCAACTCTTTATTGATATAAACATGTGTTACAGGCGGCGTATAGCCGAGATTACAAGTCGCTCAAGCCTCTCTCCGAAACAGTAAAAGCATGCCAAGTGGCTACAACTGTGGAATGTTTGTACAGGCGATGTTCAGACGAGTTCGGGCTATGTTCCAACATTATGTCTTGTATATGTGCTTCAGTCCCGGACGCACCGTTGCAAGGCTTCAGAGGGAACTCCTGGCCTTAGCACGTACGAAGGAGGCGTCCGCACCGAACGAGGTTCTCCCGTACCTTGCATACAAACTGGTGGATTATCAGTACATTGAATGCACTGGTGGGGAAGCTACTCGCCCGCTCGACAAATCCAAACACGTAGTATTAGTTCCGTGCACAACTATTAAGTTGTCTTTCTAGTTGCCTTAGGATCAGTTTCATGCAGATATTGAATAGCCTAACGTGTCGGGCAGTGCGTCGTGCGATGTTAGAGGAAACACGGCGAGACTTACCAACTTACCATTTATCCTTTCCTGTCCAAGGCAAACATTGTTAATTTAAGCATGGGCATGTATAACATTCAGGAGGCATAACATATACAAACAAGAATATTTATTTCAAGATCGTTCAGGTGTTTAGTTGTTCTTGATGCTATACAATGCCTCGCACGCGGATAGCCGCTAAGCGAGGATGATTTGTTTATCTTTCATTTACAAGCAAGCATGCAATAAGTTAAGTACAAGGCGATCACTGGCGTATGCCATAATGGACGGTATAGTCTTTGACGAGATGGTTTGCAACAAAGAACAAGAGGCGCTGCAAGCCATTCCGCCGAACAAGAGACTATTTAGTCTAGACGAGAATGGTATGCAACAAAGTACAAGAGGTGCTGCATGCCATTCCGCCGAACAAGAGACTAAGAACAATTTTCTTGCCCGGACCGGGTCAATGCCAGTGCCCCAGCATCGCCCGCGAGACCGTTACCCAGTGCACTGGTTGTCCATGATCGAACGGGGCCTTGGTTGGGGCAACAAGAGTACAAGACAAGAATACAAGACAAGAGGCAAGCTGTTGAGGCAACAATAGTACAAGATAAGATGCATTGCCTGTTTCGTTGTTTAGTGATTGTCTTTTGCCTTGATGCAATTCTCCTGGGGTGGAGATTTGCCTTGGTGACCTAACGGTCCCGAATACTTGCAGGTTCGTTCAGGCACGGAACGACTACTTAGTAGTCTTCCGGGGTTTGGATGAAAACACGGTAACATATAAGCAGACAAGCATGCGTTTCTAAGGAACATAAATAGGCACATTTGCTCGGACCCGAAGGTAAGCCGAGATATGAAACCGTTAAGGGACTTAGCATACGAGGGTCTGAGTATAAGCAGCATTTCATTTCCATGTTCTAGCAAGCAATACAAGTTGGGATTATTCCCTTAGCTAGGTGCGTTGGATTTATTAGCATGCAGGGGGTGAATCACCTAGCGACTAACATGAATATTCAAGATTTTATGTGTGCTGGCTAAGCAAAGACAAGTTCACCGTAGCCACCCACCTTAGCGATGATTCGCCTCGGTAGAGCGATACGTCTGAGCGAGCCTCTGAAAGCCTAAGCCAGATTCCTGTAGGGGCAAGTCTGGATATCCTTTGCTTCTTGATCGAGGCAAAGCGGGTCGGGACAGTTGCACTTTTACCGTTTGAGACGGCAGTCCGCTTGAGCGGAACGGGGTGTTACAGTAGCGACCATAGCCTGTTTCCCCTTTCCGTCACGACTGTTATTGCCGCTATTATTATTGTTGTTGTTGTTGTTGTTGTTGTTGCTGGGAAGCTTGCCCTTTTCCTCAGAAGTAGGGATATGGATCCCCAAGTGATGAGCGTCCTTGATCTTCTTCTAGGCGTTGACAACACTTACCATGAACGTTGTCCAGTCTTTGAACTTGCTCTCGTCCATCTAGAGGCTGACTGCAGGGAGCATGTTCTTCCGGCACATGTCCATTAGTGTGGCCTCGGGATTGCCAGAAGGCAACCTTAGCACGGCCTATCGGAACCGCTCGATGTAGTTTTATGTTAGTTCCTTTTTATCCTAGGTGACGTCCATCAGAGAAGACATCGTCAAATTATTTTCCGACTCATAAAATCTATTAAGGAACAAACGCTTGAGGTCATCAAATGATGAGATGCATTTATCTTTGAGACTGCAGAACCAATTAAAAGCTACTCCCACCAATGATCCAACCAAGATCCTGGAAAGGATAGTGTCGCTATGAGGTAAGTGTCACATGGTGATCTCGAAGTAGCTCATGAAGCGGCAAAGGGAGGACTTCCCGTCAAACATGTTAATGTTGAAGGGCTTGTACTTGGGCGGATACTGTCACGACCCGCACCCGATATAGGGGCACGAGAGCGTGGGTACATCCAGCCTATGCCGCAGCATCGGTGGTAGAACGCTGTCTAGTCACAGTAATACTATATAGCTAAACACCTGTCAATGATATCCATCTCCATAAGGAGGTCAATATACATCTCACAATAATCTCACAATGTAACTCAATCATAACGACTATAAGGCACGATAAAAGATAAAAGGAAATGACATAGTTAAACACCATGTCTCAACATAAAGATAACTCACAGTCTAGCTGTCCAACATAAGTCTCCAATTAAACTTAACATAAGTCTAACATAAACTAAAATAATCTCCATAAGTCTCAAGCATAAATAAATACTATCTAGATAGCTGTAGGCAAAGCCTCATCTAGAAGCATGATCTCCTCTAGGATCTCTGGTACATAGTCTGCATCTATACCTGGTCTGTAGTGCATGGTACAGAAATCCTCAAGATTCTCTGGAAAAAATATCCAGTCATGATTGGAACGAAAATACACCTCTAACAGCAGTTCCATATATATTGACAAAAACTATAATACAGTGTAAAGAAATACAAGACAGAATAAAATACTGGCAATGAGAAATACTGGAATAAGTACTGGAACACCATCATCAATATGCATCTGACAAGGAATAGGACTACAAGAATACGCAAGTACAAAGAACTGGTATGTAAGTGTATATAAGAACAACAACTAGAACATATGGAAATACAAGATCAATCTATCAAGATACATGTCAAGAATATCTAACTAAGTGTGTGAAACATCAGTATATCATGTGATCGGCTTGGGACTATATGATACATTACATTGATTAGCGATCATCCCCAACAAGTCAGGCTAACCAGATGTAACAGCGATGAGGCATGTAAGGGTAAGGTTGCACCGACGTGAAATGTGGGTGAGCTAATGCTACATGTAGGTTGGGTATGATCACATAAACTACTAATACTTCTCTATTTCCCCAGCTAGCACGATGGATTCCAATCATGACTCCTCGTGACAGGTCTCAATGATGCTAACTCGTGTAAAGAACAGTGTCAGAGTCATATACGCTATACAACAAGAATTATAAAGATAATTAACATAATGGAAACTGTCAGAGAATGTACTCGCTTGTGGTCCTTAGCTGGCAATACCACTGTCCGGGTTCCAAGGTGTCGTCTGGATGATCCAACAGTCCTATAGACATACCATATAATACAATACTACATCAGACATTACTCTAGCACACAATCAACATAATGATCTCAACAGGCTACACTAGGGGTGGTCACGTCTGTCGTTGTTGTGCATAACAGACAGTCAATAGTATGGTCTCGCCAGTACGTCAGTGTACATTTGGCAGTCTGTTATCATGCTACAGGGTCACAGTCGATGTAACTACAGGATATCCTTGATTATATTCAAGTCATCTATAATATGATCTAATATACATAAATGTCTATTAGTTACCATTAGATTAGATATTGTATATACATATACTTTAATAGAATTTATATCTTGTATCCATATTAAACAGGTACTAGGGAGATATACACAATACATATACCATCACATTTAATCCTATTCTAAAGCATGTACCCTACGTAAATACTAATTAGGTTCGCATACGTTATGGTTATACATATATATATATATATATCAAGGTACACATAGTAACCATATACGTATACCAAATACCCATACGTACTTACGTACGCATCAAGTTTATATGTCTATATACCAGTATTCAACGTAGCAAGTGCGAAGGTCTCCAAGGGATCTATATGTATGCGTACACGTATAAGCAAGAAGGAACTCGAACCTGTGCACGGGAATGAGACGTGCGTGTCGCGGCATCGTCGAGTCGAAGGGCTGCTCCGGTCGGGTACAGTGAGGTCAGCAGCGTACAGGCGGGAACCTCGGTCGGCAGCGTGCGGCATCGTTCAGCGTGCAGGCGAGTCGTCCGGCGTCGTGCAGCTCTGGGCAGCGTCGTGCAGGCTCTGGGCAGCGTCGTACGACGCTCGACGGTGCAGCGTGCTCTTGGTCGATGGGATCCAGGCAGCTCAGGGTCAGCAGGTCTGACCGGTCTCCGGCGTGCAGTCGCGGAGGGTCGTCAGTCGGGTGGTGGTCGGCTCAGACCGCTCGGCTCCGGCGAGTTTACGGTGGCGGATCCGAACTCCGGCGAGGGAAGGGTGGACGTGAACAGGAAGATGGGAAGAAGAATTCGGCTGGGGTATTAGGTTTTTAGGTTTTAAAGAGAAGGAATAAATAGGATGATATATATTTATATACAAGGGTGTGGGTTTGACCTAGAATATGTTGACTTTGGTCAATACTAGGAAAAGGCCTTGGCTTATTATAGAGATATTCCAATGGGCTAGGGTTCGAATGGTTTAATAAAATTACGAAAATTGCATGAATAGGTTTATTGTTTGCTTAATTAAAATTAAATGCAAGGAGGTGTTTTATAATTAAATAGAAGTACAAAGGGCTGGATTTACGTGGGACACGAGCATTAATTAATGGTTTGGCGTGTCTAGGACAAGGTGTGAATCTGTTGGAAGACAAGCTAGCATAGCGTCCTAGTTATTGAATAACGATAAAGTGCAACAATCAATTAAGGTCATTATAAATTAAATAAAATTGATTATCATGCAATCATTTACGCATTAATTACGAAAAGATGAAAATACCCCTAATCCAAAAAGTGGGGGTGACAAGTCTACCCTCCTTAAAGAATTTTGTCCTCGAAATTTAAAATAACTATGACAAGAACAAGCAATCAATTAATGAATTATACCTCAAGTCTCGAAGAGATATGGATACCGCTCGCGTATTTCATCCTCTCTCTCCCAAGTTGATTCTCTTGGAGGGTGATTTCTCCATGCAACACAAACCAAGGGAATAGTCTGTTTCCGCAATATCTTCTCTCTACGATCCAAGATCTCTACCGGTTGTTCAGGATAGCTGAGTGTCGGTCCAACTTCGATCTCCGAGTGATTTAATATGTGACTAGGATCTGCCACGTACCGTCTCAGCTGCGACACGTGGAACACGTTATGCACTCCATCTAGAGCAGGCGGTAAGTCAAGTCTATAGGCCACTGCACCGAACCTTGCAAGAACACTAAAGGGACCGATGTATCGTGGACTAAGCTTTTCTTCTCTGCCGAAACGAATCGTGCCCCACGTCGGAGAAATCCGTAGGAACACCAAATCGCCAACCTAGAACAACGATCTTAACACGCAACCTAAACCAGGCAATCATAAACCAGACAAAACAAATCAAAATAATACCTGAAACTCTAGGGGTCTACGGTGGCTATCTGCCTAATGCCGCTGTCTGTCCTGCGCCACTCGCAGTCTGTCTCTGATAAGTTTTACCTTTTCTGCTGCATCCACGACCATTTCTGGTTCTAACAAGGCTCTTTCTCCAACATCATCCCAAGATAAAGGGGTACGACACCTCCGTCCATATAAAGCCTCGAATGGTGACATCTCAATGCTGGCCTGGTAGCTGTTGTTGTAAGCAAACTCTACCAAGTATAGATGATCCTCCCAAGAACCTCCGAGATCCAATACGCAAGTGCATAACATATCTTCAAGAGTCTGAATAGTCCTTTCAGACTGCCCGTTTGTCTGAGTGTGATATGCGGTACTGAACTTGAGCTGAGTTCCTAAGCTAGACTGCAGGCTCCTCCAGAAATGGAAAGTGAAACGACTATCCCGATCTGAGACAATACTCACAGAAACTCCATGTAATCTGATAATCTGTTGTACGTACACCTCTGCTAGCTTCTCCGTCGAAGTACCCACTTTAAAAGGCAAGAAGTGGGCTGATTTGGTCAACCTATCCACGATGACCCAAATTACGTCTTTTTCTCCTTGAGAACGAGGAAGTCCCGAAACGAAGTCCATAGCCACGTGCTCCCACTTCCATTCTGGAATGGGTAAAGGTTGAAGCAATCCCCCTGGCCTCTGTCGATCTGCTTTCACCTGTTGGCATACTAAATATCGGGATATGAAGCTTGCTACTTCGCGCTTCATACCATACCAACATATATGCCTCCTCAAATCTCGATACATCTTGTTGGCTCCGGGATGCATCGAGTACTGAGAGCGGTGTGCCTCCTGTAAAACTTCTTCGCGCAGTTCTCCGCTTGGCACACACATCCTCGTGCCATGTCGTAAGGATCCATCATCCACAATAGTGAAATCGTCTATCAATCCTGCCTGAACTTGTGCCCTAATATTCCTTAGAGTCTCATCATCATACTGTGCAGCTATAATTCTGTCTATCAAATCTGATTGAATCTGCAGTCCCCACATCTGAATCTCAGCTCCTGGAACTAATACCTCAATTTCCAAGCTCTCAAGATCAGCTAATAAGTGTCTATCCGAAGTCAAGCACATAGCCATTGGGTACCTGCTCAAGGCATCCGCGACTACGTTGGCTTTCCCTGGATGATACTGTAATAAGATATCGAAGTCTTTCATTAATTCTAACCACCTTCTCTGTCTCATATTCAGCTCCTTCTGTGTAAACACGTACTTTAAGCTCTTGTGGTCTGTAAAGATTTCCACACACTCTTCGTACAGATAGTGCTTCCACATCTTTAGGGCAAAGATAACTGCCGCTAACTCCAGATCATGAGTGGGGTAGTTCTTTTCATGAGGGCGTAATTGTCTTGAAGCATAGGCAATTACTTTCCCGTGTTGTTGAAGAACGCATCCCAACCCTTTTCCTGAAGCATCACTGTAGATAGTGAATCCACCTGTCCCTGAGGGCAATATCAAAACTGGTGCTGTCGTCAATCTCCTCTTCAGCTCATCGAATGCGGCTTGACATTCTTCTGTCCAAACAAATTCCATATCCTTCTTGGTCAGCCTAGTCATTGGCTCTGCAATCTTGGAGAAGTCTTGTACAAATCTTCTGTAGTATTCTGCTAGTCTGAAAAAGGTCCTGATTTCAGCTACCGTACCGGGGGTAGCCTATGACTTCACCGCCTCTATCTTCTTTGGGTTAACTGAAATTCTGCCACTCGTTACCATATGTCCAAGAAATTCAACCTTTTCAAGAAAGAACTCACACTTTGAAAGCTTTCCGTATAATTTCTCTCGCCTGAGTGTTTCTAAGACTATTCTCAAGTGCTCTTCATGCTCTTCTGGGGTTTTTGAATATACTAGAATATCGTCAATAAATACTACTACGAACTTGTCAAGGTACTGGTAAAACACCTTGTTCATCAAGTTCATAAATACTGCTGGTGCATTGGTTAAACCAAACGGCATTACTGTAAATTCAAACTGGCCATATCTGGTTCGAAAGGCGGTCTTCGGTATGTCTTCTTTCTTCACTTTCACCTGGTGATAGCCGGACCTCAAGTCTATTTTTGAAAACACCTTCGCTCCGTTCAATTGATCGAAAAGATCATCTATCCTCAGCAGCGGATATTTGTTTTTGATAGTGAGGTTTTTTAAAGCTCTATAATCGATACACATACGTACCATGCCATCCTTCTTTGGTACAAATAACACCGGTGCTCCCCATGGCGATGAACTGGATCTAATAAAACCTTTGTCTTGCAGCTCCTCAACTTGTTTCTTTAGTTCTACCAATTCATTGTTGTTAACTCTATAGACATGTTGTGAAATAGGCTCTGCTCCTGGTATCAAGTCTATAGAGAACTCAACATCTCTGTCTGGTGGCAAACCTGGCAACTCCTCTGGAAATACATCCAGGAACTCCGCTATAAGTGGATGCGGTAACTCTTCTTCTTCCACCCTGGCTCCGCAAAAAGTGCCTCTGCTCCGCTCCTTTGCTCCTCTGGCAATCTCAAACTCTGGCTCTCCTGGTGGTCAAAATACTACTCTACCTCTGTGGCAATCTATAGAAGCATGGTGTTTACTTAACCAGTCCATTCCGAGTATAATATCATATTCTGGAAGTGGCATGACGAGTAAACTCACGCTCAACTCTCGTCCTTCCAATGATACTCTCCGATCCTTGCAACAATCACGGACTAGGATAATGCCTCCTCCTATCGTGATCTTGCAAGTCCTATCTAATGGTTCCATTTCTAAATGATGCTTAAGGGCATAAGATACAGATACGAAACTATGGGAAGCGCCAGAATCAAATAATGCAAGTGCTGGAATAGAATTGAGTAAAACTGAACCTGAAATCACGTCTCCAGCTGGCTCGGCCTCCTCAGTGGTCATGGCGTAAGCTCGTCCTTGTGGTGCTCCTCTTTGTTGCTGCTGCTGCTGAGCAAACTTCTCCTGCTGTGATAGAAGTGGGGGTCCTCTCTGCTGGCCTCCTGGTGCAATAGGTGCTCTGGCTGGTCCTCTCTGAGCTGCTCCTCCTTCTTGGCGAGTCTGAATAGTTGGGCAGTCCCTCAGCTGATGTGCTGCTGATCCACACGATAAGTGTCATGACCCGATTCCATAGAATCGTTTGAGGCGTCCCCCGAATCGTGACCGCCGTGCGGGCCTGGGGTTGCGCCCGCACAAGGCTTTAATGATTTGCATAGCAAGCACATATTCAGAGTATGCAGATAAATTGAAACACAAATTTGAAATATGGAAAAGTTCTCTCTATTGATAATGAACATCTATTACAAACTCTTGAATGAGTTAGCTAATATGCCGAACGGCTTACAAAAGAGATGACTCAAAATGAAATAGCAGTCCTGTACATTATATCCCTTTACTAAACTTCAAAAGATATAGACCTCCAGGCTGGAGGATAGCTTTGCCACGGAGCTGTATTTGTGTATGAAAAGTTGCAGCTTCGGACTTTAAAATGCTTCAAGGGCGCGGTGAAGGTGCGCTAACAGCTGGACTGGATCGGGAAGACGACTTCGACTCCTCGCTCGGTTCGCCTTGGTGAGGAGAACCTGTTTCAACGAGGGTCAGCATATCGAAACATGCTAGTGAAGGCGAGCTAGCCGAACTATACCAATCAACACGTTGTTTTAATGAAGCATGCATATTTGTGGGTTTCTATCTTGCCTTAGTTCATTTACAAGTAAGCAGCATATAGAATTTACTAAAAATGAACGTGCCACCATTCGATGGATTTTACCTGCCCGTCTGAATTACCTACACAATACTTACCATGCCTTCCCTGCCACGAAGACACAAGTTAGTATGCAACAGGTTTAAATATACACGATGATCACTGGCTTGATTACCATAATGGACACTAGTCTGTGACGAAGATGGTTTACTACGTGCAAGAACGTGAGGCACCGCATACTACCCTGTCCTAGTATGTGAGACTAAACGTTAGTTCCGTCCGGAGCCAGAATGGTGCCAGTGCCCCAGCAGCCGCCCGCAGGAACTATACCTTGTGCACAAGTTGTCCGTGATCACACATTAACAATCATTCGCCCGGAGGCTACGTTAACATGCATTCGCCCGGAGGCTACGTGAGTACAAGACAAGCAATATTGCATGATTCATTTTACATTGCAACTATGTTATATTCATGCATCAGGATATACGTTTAAACTTGTATCTATGCATTTGATGAACATTCCGAACGAACAAGCATGCAAAGATATAATCGTTCACAAGTTTTATTGACAAGCATAAGTACCAAGTCTATTCTCTTTTATCTTGGTTTCTTTTAGTTATTACTTGGTATCGTTTGATCGGGGCAAAGGAGTGAAGCTTGAAAGCAGGGCTAGCTAATCGGGTTGGTAGCCACTCACTTAGATTTTGGAAGGGAGAAGGAAAGAGGTGCTTCATGACTCCGCTCGCAAGCCGCCTACTGCTCGTTCACCTGCACACGAACAGCTCGATTAATACTTCTTCCTCTCTTTCCAATCTCGGAATAGAAGTGCAAGTCAATGAACGAAAATAATGAAAACCATCAAAACCGTTCAAGAAAAACAAGCAAATTCCAAAACCAACTCAAAGCACGAAAGCAACAAGCGATATCGAAAACCGAGGCAATAAAAGATAGCAGCGGAGAGGTCCCTCCTGACTCTGCCGCTAAGCCGATCCTTGGGGCGCAGTCCACTGAATATGGGAATCGATTCCGAAGAAACAAATCCATAATGAAGACAAGTTCTTAATTCAATCTATCCCGATCGAACGATACCGTCTTGTGTTTCTTAGCCGCGATCTCCGCACCGGAAGAACGGGGCGCTACATCCTACCCAACTAATTGGAAGTTTTGTCCCAAAACTTAAGAACAGGACCTACCATCAGGGAATGTTACATTGGGAATGTTTAGCAGAGTATTTGGGGCAGTCACGAATTCTGTGGTTTGTATCGCCACAGATGAGGCATAATCCTTGTTTCAGACGACATTCGTTGACCAGGTGCCCTGACCTCCTGCAGAAGTGACATAGCTGCCCTCTCTGTGGACCACCGTTGTTACGGCACTTTGTAGCAGTGTTTCCTCCTTCGTTGCTTTGGCGTTTGTGACTGGATGTATGTACAGCGCTGGCAGCAACATGAGGATACTGAGGTTCAAGAGATAGGGCATGATTCATGACTTCATGCATTGTTCCATACTGATTATTGACCACGTACGAATGGATGGCAGGGCGTAGTCCACCTTCAAACCTTCTGGCTTGACTCGCTGCATCAGGTAAATAGGTTCTAGCGAATTTGGAGAGTCGGTTGAATTCGGCGGAGTACTCCTTAACTGTCATGCTGCCTTGCCGCAGCTGCACGAAGTCATTTTCCATTTGACGTTGCACTGGAGGGGGTATAAACTCCTCTTCGAACGCGACACGAAAGGTCGTCCACGAGATTGCCTCCACTCCGTGATCAAATTGGAGAGATCATCGATGCACGTTCCACCAATCGTGTGCGTTGAGGCAGAGCTGTAGTTGCGCGCAGGTGACGCGCTTATCTTCGGGGACCTCTAGCAGAGCGAAGTGATCTTCAAGCTCGGCTAGCCAATCTAGAGCTATCACTGGGTCCTCAGTCCCGTTGAATAGGGTGTTGCAGACTTTCTTGAAATGGCCCAAGTTGAAGGCAGTCACGTCCCTCGGCCTTGGGATTTGAGGCATCTCTACTTCAAGCACGGGCTGTTCCACCGGAGTCGTTGCTGTTGCGGCAGAATAGTTGGCAGCCAAAGTCTGAACGATCTGTTGCAGGGTATCTACCTGCTTTTGTTGGACTGAGGATCGGGTCTCTAGATTGCTCTTGAACTTGGCTTGGCGAGCATCATCTCTTTGTCGTTGCGATTCTAACATTTGTATTACCCGCTCAAGCGGGTCGACTTGAGATATGCCTCGCTGGCTCCGAGAGCTTCTCGAAGTACCCGAACTGCTTTCTTGTGTTTCGTTCGGAGCTTGCACTACAGATTGCGCTGGTACCATTCCTTCAAAAGAAGGTAAATTACATTAGAATCATAATGTATTATGGACTTATTGCATGAACGTATCTCATTTTGGCCTAGCGAGTTCAAGAGTTCGCACAGGAATTTGATCGTTAAAGGAACTTTTCCAGCACGAAGTCTAAGGAACTTTGAATCTTTGTTCTGATACCACTATGTCACGACCCGATTCCGTAGAATCGTTTGAGGCGTCCCCCGAATCGTGACCGCCGTGCGGGCCTGGGGTTGCACCCGCACAAGGCTTTAATGATTTGCATAGCAAGCACATATTCAGAGTACGCAGATAAATTGAAACACAGATTTGAAATATGGAAAAGTTCTCTTTATTGATAATGAATATCTATTACAAACTCTTGAACGAGTTAGCTAATATGCCGAACGGCTTACAAAAGAGATGACTCAAAATGAAATAGCAGTCCTGTACATTATATCCCTTTACTAAACTTCAAAAGATATAGACCTCTAGGCTGGAGGATAGCTTTGCCACGGAGCTGCATTTGTGTATGAAGAGTTGCAGCTTCGGACTTCAAAATTCTTCAAGGGCGCGGTGAAGGTGCGCTAACAGCTGGACTGGATCGGGAAGACGACTTCGACTCCTCGCTCGGTTCGCCTTGGTGCGGACAACCTATTTCAACGAGGGTCAGCATATCAAAATATGCTGGTGAAGGCGAGCTAGCCGAACTATACCAATCAATACGTTGTTTTAATGAAGCATGCATATTTGTGGGTTTCTATCTTGCCTTAGTTCATTTACAAGTAAGCAGCATATAGAATTTACTGAAAATGAACGTGCCACCGTTCGGTGGATTTTACCTGCCCGTCTGAATTACCTGCACAATACTTACCATGCCTTCCCTGCCACGAAGACACAAGTTAGTATACAACAGGTTTAAATATACACGATGATCACTGGCTTGATTGCCATAATGGACACTAGTCTGTGACGAAGATGGTTTGCTACGTGCAAGAACGTGAGGCACCGCATACCACCCTGTCCTAGTACGTGAGACTAAACGTTAGTTCCGTCCGGAGCCGAAACGGTGCCAGTGCCCCAGCAGCCGCCCGCAGGAACTATACCTTGTGCACAAGTTGTCCGTGATCGCACATTAACAATCATTCGCCCGGAGGCTACGTTAACATGCATTCTGTCACGACCCGCACCCGAAAATCGGGCATGAGCCGTGGGTACGTCCAGCCTACGCCGCAGAATCGACGGTAGAACGCTGTAAAGGTCCGTTCTAGGTCAACCATATCTATCTATATCTCACTGAAAAATTCGGCATGACCTCTCCAAAAGGAGGGCAAAACCACGCAATATATATATAAAATCCTCCCCCAAAGGAGGCAACCACGCAATATATATATATGAACTCTCAATCACAAAATCTAGGGAAAGAAATAAAGCATGATATGATATAAACAAAGAAACAGAACCAAAAGAGCAAGACAATCCCAAAATAATACAGTCCAAGTCTACAAATAGCTACAACATCACACAGCATCAAAAGAATAAGTACAGTCATCCAAAATACAAACCACTGAAAACAACCCAGGAAACCCACCTAGCTAACTAGGGTGCTATCGGCGTCTCCTCGGCGCACTCCTCCTCGATCACGGGGTCACAACAGTCGTCAACACCCGGCCCGTAGAACGTAGGGCAATAGTCCTCAGGATCCTCTGGAAAAAATATGCCCAGTCAGGACTGGAGCGAAGTACATAACTCTGAAAGCAACTCCAAATGCATGGTAAGGTGTATATGACGAGCAATAGAAAAATAATCAAGATGCACAGGAAATAAATATATGTTGGAGCACAATAAGTAGCTGCAATGTAAACTGGAGAACGATACAAGTAGTAAAAAAGTAACTGCAGGTGAGAAACATGAATACTAGCTAAGTGCCTTGAGCACAAGTTCGTTATGTGATCGGCTTAGGTTGCACATGAAAAATACTAAGATAACTCCGTTATGCGTGAGTTGCATAACCGACATACACATGAATACTGTTTGGCTTTGATCACATAACCAACTCACTACTCCCCTCCCCCACTAATACCATTGGATCCAACCACAACACGCTACGTACATGATAATAGCTCGCGCACACGAAGGCGAGAGCACAATAAGCATATGATAGCACATGAGAATCAATACCCGAAGCACATGATGAAATACACGTGATAGAGTACCCGCTGAACACGGTAAGGGGGATAGCATCTCATGACGGGATCCACTAGTACCGGCTCGTGTAACAATGTGTCAGAATCAAGTATTACAGTTCTAGAACAGGTGATATAAATGCTATCATAAAATGGAAACTATCAGAGGTAGGTACTCGCCTGATGTCCTGAGCAACTGATGAGGATCGAGATTCGGACCGGTGTCGCAGGGATCTAATGCAAAAAGCAAGGATTAAACAGGATTCTAAGCATTTAAACTGATATAAAATAATTAAAAACAGGCTTCTAGGGCTATTCTAGGTTGAACGGGTCAAACCGGTGAAAATCGGGTCAAAAAGTCAACCCGAGGTCCAAAAAGTCAACTTTAGGTCAAAACTAGGTCAAATGTTGACTTTTACGGTCAACGGGGACAATTATGGTCAAAGCTAGGTCAAACTAGGGTGCCCCTGAAATTCTAGGTCAAACCAAGCTCATTAAGCTACTAAACTCACAAACTCGCCTAATCGAGATATCGGGATACCCTCGGTATCCGATACCTCGCCCTAGGCCACGCACCCCGCCTAAACCCGCTAAAACCTAGGCTAGCACGCGTAATTATATATATATAAACATATAAAAATCATTCCAAGATATTTCCTAGGCTAATGCTCAAATACCCCGCTCGAAACTCAATACCTTGAATATCTCAAGGTATCGAGATACCTCGGTATCTCTAGGTATTGAGGTTTCGCTCTAAAACCCCTCTAGCTAGCTATCTAGCTACTGATTATGCACCTAGTTATTAATCTAGGCTAGGTAATATAGATATCTATCATATATATCTAAGTAGGTATCTACCTATATACATATATATATCCACACACACATATACACTTATACCCATTACCTTACCTAATCATAACATATATATATATATATATATATTACCTATCAAGATATCTATATATATATATATATAACTATAGGTATATAGATATCTATATCTTAGGTAGATATATCTAAGTATCTAGCTATCTACCTATCTATAATCTATAAATCTAACTATCTACCTATTATCTACTTATCTAAGTAACTACCTATCTATCTAAGTAACTATGTAATCTAACTAGCTATCTATCTATCAACTAATCTATCTAACAATCTATATATATAGCTAACTATATATATATATATATCTATATATATATCACTCTTTCTCTCCCTCACTAGCTACTGCGAATGCTGCTGCTGCTCGCCTAAGACGCTGCTGCTGCTGCTATGCCTTTGCTGCTGCTGCTGCTGCTGCTGCATAATGTTGCTGTTGCTGCTGGCTTTGCTGCTACTGTGCTGCTGCTGCAGTGCAGCAGCAACTGCTGTTGCTGCAGATGGTTCAGCCCCCCTTCCTCTCACATACACACACACACACTCCCATATATATACCTATATATATATCATCCTCTATATATATATACATACATATATATCTATCTATATATAACTAGATATCTATATATATATTCACACTCATCTACACACTCTAACACACATACTAACACACTCACACACTAATACACACACACACTCACAACACTAACAACACACACACACATAAATATATACATAGCTATATATATATATATATAAACTTAATATATATATATATCTACACACACTCTCAACTATATATATATATATATATACATACACCCAAAATATATATATACATATACACACACACAAGCACACTTACACATATACATATATATATATATACACATAGACATATACACACACAAGCACATAGATATAAATACACACATATATATATAAATATATATACATAAACACACATACATATATATATAAATATATATATATATATAGATACCTATACACTAACACAACACAACACACAACAACACCCAAACCACACGCCCCACTCACGCCCAACGACCCCGACACTCACCAATACCCTAAAATATATAAAATATAACTCGAAAACTCTAGCACACACTCCCCGATACTAACCCAACGCGCACACAAGCCCGAAACGAGGAAACCAAGTCGAAATGGCCGTTCGGTCATTTCGACGAACACGTGGTGCGCGGCTCGGAAAACCTCCTGAAACGCACACCAAACGAACTCGGAATCGGCCCAAAATTTACCCACACGCTCTACACGATGTCTAGATCCTAGAAAATGCACTCCCGCATCGATTCTAGGCCCATGGCAGAAACACGTACGCACTTAGAATCGGCGACGACGAAAAGCCCCAATTTTGCCCGAAACGCCCGTTTCTCTGCGACACGACTTCCCGTGTCCAAACGGAGACACGCACTCACCCTCTAGACACCCGACAACGTCTACCTAGGTCCATCTAACCTATGACATCACCCAAAATTGGGCCAAATTCGGATTCCACCCTAATTCGACACAAAATCTAATGTCAAAGTCTCTAAACTCACCCAAACTAGTTCCAACTTCCTCTTACGGGTAGGCTTAGGGTCTAGGAAGGTTCTACAACACTAATTACACTACACAAAAATAATTAGGAAGGAAAAAGTTAGGTTTTACCTCTTGGGAGTTGGAATCCCAAGGCCAAAGTCTCACAACCCCTAGAAATCACATCCCTCAAGCTCCAAGCCACCAAAACTAGCCTCCACACAAAGTCTAGGCTCCACACATCTAGTTTAGAGAAAATGTAAGGTTAGGGTTAGCTTGAGGAAGAAGGAATGAAAGAAGAAAGAAGAAAAATGGAAGAAGAGACTTACTTTGGAGAAGAAGGAAGAAGGAAGAAGAAGTGGAGAAGAAGAAATGAAGAAGAAGAAGTAGAATGAAGAGAGAGGGGGCTGAGCTGCTGGATTTCTCACGGGTGGGTTAGGTAGGGGCCGGCCAAAGCAAATATAAAAGGGTTTACAAAGTTCCAAATTCCCAAAACGCCCCTACTCACTTGATTTTGGGTTCCGGGTCTCCAAATGCACTCAAACTAGCTCCAAATCTCTCCAACTAACCTCCTAAAAATAAAATAATAAATCTAAGCCCCAAAATAATTCTCACAAGGGTGTGGGCTGGGTCGGACATGGGTCCACTAGGGTCGGACACGGGTCCATGCTAGCCAAAACCCTAAAATAATTATTAAAAAATAATACAAGCACTATTTAAATATAAATATAACTAATTAAATACAATCCACTATTTATCAAACAAAAAAAAATAATACCCTATTTTCTAGAATTGGGTAGTGACAAGTCTATCCTCCTTAAAATAATTTCGTCCTCGAAATTAAAAGACGAAACTAGGACAGGAATGCAAGAAAGAACCATACCTCAGGGCTCGAAGAGATAGGGATATCGCTCGCGCATTTCATCCTCCCTCTCCCAGGTCGACTCCCCTGGAGAGTGATGCCTCCACGTGACGCGAACCAAGGGAATAGTCTGGTTCCTCAACACCTTCTCTCGCCGATCCAGAATCTCCACCGGCTGCTCTGGATAGCTAAGAGTAGGGCCCACTGCGATCTCCGAGTGATCCAATACGTGACTGGGATCCGCCACGTACCGTCTCAACTACGACACGTGGAACACATCATGAACTCCCTCCAGCGTAGGCGGCAACTCAAGCCTATACGCCACGGTGCCAACCCTCTCAAGAATACGGAAGGGTCCAACGAAACGTGGGCTAAGCTTCCCGCCTCCACCGAAGCGAATAGTGCCCCGCGTCAGAGAAATCCTCAAGAACACCAGATCTCCAACCTAGCACAAACAAGGTCTCTGCACTTAGTCTAAAACAAGCAATCACAAGCAAACACAAGAATAAAATCTAGATTCTAAGCTATACCTCGAACTCCAAAGGTCTCCGGTGGCTATCGGCCCAATGCCGCTGCCTGTCCTGCGCCACCCGAAGTCTATCTCTAATGAGCTTGACCTTCTCCGCTGCATCAACCACCATCTCCGGGCCAAGCAAAGCTCTCTCACCTACATCATCCCATGACAACGGAGTACGACACCTCCGTCCATACAACGCCTCAAAAGGTGACATCTCGATACTGGCTTGGTAGCTGTTGTTGTAAGCAAACTCTACCAAGTGCAAGTGATCCTCCCAAGAGCCTCTGAAATCCAAAACACAAGTGCGAAGCATGTCCTCAAGTGTCTGAATGGTCCTCTCTGACTGACCATCTGTCTGTGGGTGATACGCACTACTAAACTTGAGCTGGGTGCCCAAACTAGCCTGCAGACTCCTCCAGAAATGCAAAGTGAAGTGACTGTCCTGATCTGATACTATACTCACTGAAACTCCATGCAGTCTGACTATCTGGCGCACATACATCTCTGCTAGTCTTTCTGTAGATGTACCCACTTTGAATGGTAGAAAGTGGGCCGATTTGGTCAACCTGTCCACGATGACCCAAATCGTATCCTTTCCGCCTGGAGAACGGGGAAGTCCAGAAACAAAATCTATGGTCACATGCTCCCATTTCCACTCTGGAATGGGTAACGGCTGGAGTAATCCTCCTGGCCTCTGCCTCTCCGCCTTCACCTGCTGGCACACTAAGCATCGGGATACGAAGCGTGCTACCTCCCGCTTCATCCCGTACCACCATACGTGCTGTCTCAGATCTCTATACATCTTGTTGGCACCTGGATGCATAGAATACTGGGATCGATGCGCCTCCTGGAGAATCTCCTCACGCAACGACCCACTCGGCACACACAACCTGGTACCGTGCCGCAAAGAACCATCATCAGCAATGGTGAAGTCATCTGATAAACCCATCTGAACCTGCGTCCTGATGCTCCTCAGGGACTCATCCTCAAACTGTGTAGCCCTGATCCGGTCTACCAACTTTGACTGAATCTGCAGTCCCCACATCTGCATCTCAACTCCAGGCACTATCACCTCAATGCCCAAGCTCTCTAGATCTGCCAGAAGATAACGATCTGTAGTCAGGCACATAGCTACCGGATACCTGCTCAATGCATCCACAACTATGTTCGCCTTTCCTGGATGATACTGCAACGATATGTCGAAGTCTTTCATCAACTCCAACCATCTCCTCTGCCTCATGTTCAGCTCTTTTTGGGTAAACACACACTTCAAGCTCTTGTGGTCTGTGAAGATCTCCACACGCTCTCCATATAAATAGTGTTTCTACAACTTCAGAGCAAAAATGATCGCTGCCAACTCCAAATCGTGGGTAGGGTAATTCTTCTCATAAGGACGTAATTGCCTGGAAGCATAGGCAATCACCCTCCCATTCTGCTGCAACACACAACCCAGTCCCTTCCCCGATGCATCACTATAGATAGTGAATCCTCCATAACCTGATGGAAATGTCAACACTGGAGCTGTCGTCAACCTCCTTTTCAGCTCATCAAAGGCGATCTGGCACTCCTCTGACCAAACAAACTCCACGTCCTTCCGGGTCAGCCTGGACAACGGCTCTGTAATCCGAGAAAAATCCTGAACAAATCTCCTGTAGTAACCTGCTAGTCCCAGGAAACTCCTGACCTCGGCTACTGAACTCGGAGCACTCCATGCCTCTACTGCCCTGATATTTCTCGGATCCACCGAGATACCCTCTCCAGTCACCACATGACCAAGGAATTCAACCTTGTCAAGGAAGAACTCACACTTCGAGAGCTTTCCATAAAGCTTATCCCTCCTGAGAGTCTCCAGCACTATCCTCAGATGCTCCTCGTGCTCCTCTGGGGTCTTCGAATACACCAAGATATCATCTATAAACACCACCATAAACCTGTCCAGATGCTGATGGAACACCTTGTTCATCAGATTCATGAACACTGCCGGGGCATTAGTCAACCCAAACGGCATCACCAAGAACTCATACTGTCCATATCTAGTCCGAAAAGCTGTTTTCGGAATATCCTCCTTCTTGACCTTCACCTGGTGGTAGCCTGTCCTCAGATCAATCCTGGAAAACACCCTCGCTCCGCTCAACTGGTCAAATAGATCATCAATACGCGGCAGCGGATACTTGTTCTTGATTGTGAGGCTGTTCAGAGCCCTGTAGTCGATACACATCCGTATCGACCCATCCTTCTTCGGCACAAAAAGTACCGGAGTACCCCACGGAGAAGAACTAGATCTGATAAATCCCTTGTCCTGAAGCTCATCCACCTGCTTCTTCAACTCTATCAGCTCACTGTTGCTGACTCTATAGACGTGCTGGGATATCGACTTCGCGTCTGGCACCAAGTCTATAGAGAACTCCACATCTCTGTCCGGAGGTAACCCTGGCAACTCCTTCGGAAAGATATCCATATACTCCTCTATCAGTGGATGTAACGACCTCGGCTCTACCACCAGGGCTCCGCAGAAGACTCCCTCGGTCTGCTCTGCTGCTCCTCTGGCAAACTGAAACTCTGGCTCACCTGGCGGACAAAATAAAACTCTGTCTCCACGATAATCTATACTAGCACAATGCGTACTCAACCAATCCATCCCGAGTACAATATCGTAGCTCGGAAGTGGCATTATGAGTAGGCACACACTCAACTCCCGGCCTTCCAAGGTAACTCTCCGGTCTCTGCAGACATCTCGGACTAGGATGATGCCACCCTCGGTCGTGATCTTGCAGAGTCTAGCTAAAGGTTCAGCAACAAGATGGTGTCTAACAGCAAAAGATACAGACACAAAGCTATGGGAAGCACCGGAATCAAATAAAGCAAGTGCTGGAATGGAATCAAGAAGAACAGAACCTGAGATAACGTCACCAACTGGCTCGGCCTCGTCCACTGTCAGGGCAAAAGCTCGCCCCTGCTGTCCTCCTCGGTGCTGCTGCTGGTGCTGGGCGAACCTCTGCTGCTGAGTCTGCAAAGGCTGACCTCTCTGCTGCGCTGCAGGTGCTCTGGCTGGTGCCCTCTGAGCGGCTCCTCCGCCCTGAGCTGTACGGGCAAGCGCTGAAGGACAATCCTTCAGCTGGTGGTCTACGGTGCCACACAATAAATATCTGTCCAGCCTCTTTCTGCATATGTCCCATCCGTGCCCTGGCTTCTTACAGAAAGGGCAAACGATGGGCTGCCTCTGGCCCTGCTACTGACCCTGCCTCTGCTGCTAGGGCGCCTGCCGGAAGGGCGCTCGACCCTGACCCTGGTGCTGCTGGGTCTGCTGGAATGGCCTCTTGGCTGGGCCTGCACTGCTACCTGCTCCGGAAGTGTCTCTGCCCCTCTTCGTATTCAGCTCTAGGTCATCCTCAGCTCTCTGTGCGTCGCTGACAATCTGCTCGAAGGTTGCCTCGCGGTCGCTCCTAGTCATGGACTTGACCGCCATGACCAAGCCCTTGCGGAACTTTCGCGCCTTAGCTGCCTCAGACAACCCCTCAACAAATCTGCCCAGATGGCAGAACTCCGCTGCATACTCATCCACTAGCATACTCCCCTGGACGAGCGCCTCGAACTGACTCTCTAAGGCACTGAGAGCCACGTCCGGGAAGAACTTCTCCTTGAAAAGCTTCTTGAAAGCCTCCCAAGTCAATCCCGGAACTGCTATCCGCGTATCCGTGCGGAACCAAGTAAGGGCAAGGTCGAACATCTGGCTGCCCGCTGCCTCTATCTGCATGCTGGCTGGGATCATCGCCAGCCTGAAAATGCCCTCTATATGCTCGATCCAGTCGTCGGCGTACAGGATCCCTTCTGTGTCGCGGAACTCCTTAGGCCGCATCCTCTGAAAATCGATGATAGTACCCGGCCTAGGATACTGAGCCTGCTCTGGCTGTGGCTGGATCTGAGCCACCCTGTCGACCGCTGTCATAGCCACCTGATGAGCATTCTCAATGCCTATCCTCATAACATCTGCCTGGCGGTGCTGCGCATCCATCATCTCTCGGAAGAATGCGAACAACTGCGTAGCATCCACTGGCGCAGGCGGTGGTGGAGGAGGTACCACCGGGACAACTGGGGTGACTCTCGGATCAATGGGAGTAAGGGGATCTCCGAGAGAAACTGACGCTCCCTCAACCGCAGGAGTGGTGAGTGGAGCGGTAGCGGCTGCCGGAAGTCGAGCAGGTCGAGAGGTGGCAGACCTCTCGGTGGCAGCTGCTGGGGCAGTGCGCTGAGATCTGGTCTTCGGAGGTATCCTGAACACAGATCAAAAGAAGTCAATATAGTGCATGAAACGATAACATCAATAAAGGACAGTAATATTACAAAAGAAACAATTTCAGAAAAATTAAAGATAGCAAAAAGAAGTAGGAAGGGTCCTAGTTGTGATTGAGCACACTCTCTCTCAGCCTATCTCCTATATCCTATTGCAGGTAACCCTAAAAAGCAGACCTGCATGGGCCACCACCAAAAACGTATCACGACCCGCACCCGAAAATCGGGCATGAGCCGTGGTTACGTCCAGCCTACGCCACAGAATCGACGGTAGAACGCTGTAAAGGTCCGTTCTAGGTCAACCATATCTATCTATATCTCACTGAAAAATCCGACATGACCTCTCCAAAAGGAGGGCAAAACCACGCAATATATATATAAAATCCTCCCCCAAAGGAGGCAACCACGCAATATATATATATGAACTCTCAATCACAAAATCTAGGAAAAGAAATAAAGCACGATATGATATAAACAAAGAAACAGAACCAAAAGAGCAAGACAATCCCAAAATAATACAGTCCAAGTCTACAAATAGCTACAACATCACACAGCATCAAAAGAATAAGTACAGTCATCCAAAATACAAACCACTGGAAACAACCCAGGAAACCCACCTAGCTAACTAGGGTGCTATCGGCGTCTCCTCGGCGCACTCCTCCTCGATCACGGGGTCACAACAGTCGTCAACACCCGGCCCGTAGAACGTAGGGCAATAGTCCTCAGGATCCTCTGGAAAAAATATGCCCAGTCAGGACTGGAGCGAAGTACATAACTCTGAAAGCAACTCCAAATGCATGGTAAGGTGTATATGACGAGCAATAGAAAATTAATCAAGATGCACAGGAAATAAATATATGCTGGAGCACAATAAGTAGCTGCAATGTAAACTGGAGAACGATACAAGTAGTGAAAAAGTAACTGCAGGTGAGAAACATGAATACTAGCTAAGTGCCTTGAGCACAAGTTCGTTATGTGATCGGCTTAGGTTGCACATGAAAAATACTAAGATAACTCCGTTATGCGTGAGTTGCATAACCGACATACACATGAATACTGTTTGGCTTTGATCACATAACCAACTCACTACTCCCCTCCCCCACTAATACCATTGGATCCAACCACAACACGCTACGTACATGATAATAGCTCGCGCATACGAAGGCGAGAGCACAATAAGCATATGATAGCACATGAGAATCAATACCCGAAGCACATGATGAAATACACGTGATAGAGTACCCGCTGAACACGGTAAGGGGGATAGCATGTCATGACGGGATCCACTAGTACCAGCTCGTGTAACAATGTGTCAGAATCAAGTATTACAGTTCTAGAACAGGTGATATAAACGCTATCATAAAATAAAAACTATCAGAGGTAGGTACTCGCCTGATGTCCTGAGCAACTGATGAGGATCGAGATCCGGACCGGTGTCGCAGGGACCTAATACGAAAAGCAAGGATTAAACAGGGTTCTAAGCATTTAAACTAATATAAAATAATTAAAAACAGGCTTCTAGGGCTATTCTAGGTCGAACGGGTCAAACCGGTGAAAATCGGGTCAAAAAGTCAACCCGGGGTCCAAAAAGTCAACTCTAGGTCAAAACTAGGTCAAACGTTAACTTTTACGATCAACGGGGATAATTATGGTCAAAGCTAGGTCAAACTAGGGTGCCCCTGAAATTCTAGGTCAAACTGAGCTCATTTGCTGCTGGCTTTGCTGCTGCTGTGCTGCTGCTGCAGTGCAGCAGCAGCTGCTGTTGCTGCAGATGGTTCAGCCCCCCCCCTTCCTCTCACATACACACACACACACACTCCCATATATATACCTATATATATATCATCCTCTATATATATATACATACATATATATCTATCTATATATAACTAGATATCTATATATATATTCATACTCATCTACACACTCTAACACACACACTAACACACTCACACACTAATACACACACACTCACAACACTAACAACACACACACACATAAATATATACATAGCTATATATATATAAACTTAATATATATATATATATATCTACACACACTCTCAACTATATATATATATACATACACCCAAAATATATATATACATATACACACACACAAGCACACTTACACATATACATATATATATATATATATATACACAGAGACATATACACACACAAGCACATAGATATAAATACACACATATATATATAAATATATATACATAAACACACATACATATATATATATATATATATATAAATATATATATATATATACCTATATACTAACACAACATAACACACAACAACACCCAAACCACACGCCCCACTCACGCCCAACGACCCCGACACTCACCAATACCCTAAAATATATAAAATATAACTCGAAAACTCTAGCACACACTCCCCGATACTAACCCAACGCGCGCACAAGCCCGAAACGAGAAAACCAAGTCGAAATGGCCGTTCGGTCATTTCGACGAACAAGTGGTGTGCGGCTCGGAAAACCTCCTGAAACGCACACCAAACAAACTCAGAATCGGCCCAAAATTTACCCACGCGCTCTACACGATGTCTAGATCCTAGAAAATGTGCTCCCGCGTCGATTCTAGGCCCATGGCGGAAACGCGCACGCACTTAGAATCGGCGATGACGAAAAGCCCCAATTTTGCCCGAAACGCCCGTTTCTCTGCGACACGACTTCCCGTGTCCAAATGGAGACACGCACTCACCCTCTAGACACCCGACAACGTCTATCTAGGTCCATCTAACCTAGGGCATCACCCAAAATTGGGCTAAATTCGGATTCCACCCGAATTCGACACAAAATCTAATGTCAAAGTCTCTAAACTCACCCAAACTAGTTCTAACTTCCTCCTACGGGTAGGCTTAGGGTCTAGGAAGATTCTACAATACTAATTATACTACACAAAAATAATTAGGAAGGGGAAAGTTAGGTTTTACCTCTTGGGAGTTGGAATCCCAAGGCCAAAGTCTCACAACCCCTAGAAATCACCTCCCTCAAGCTCCAAGCCACCAAAACTAGCCTCCACACAAAGTCTAGGCTCCACACATCTAGGTTAGAGAAAATATAAGGTTAGGGTTAGCTTGAGGAAGAAGGAATGAAAGAAGAAAATTGGAAGAAGAGACTTACTTTGGAGAAGAAGGAAGAAGGAAGAAGAAGTGGAGAAGAAGAAATGAAGAAGAAGAAGTAGAATGAAGCGAGAGGGGGCTGAGCTGCTGGATTTCTCACGGGTGGGTTAGGTAGGGGCCGGCCAAAGCAAATATAAAAGGGTTTACAAAGTTCCAAATTCCCAAAATGCCCCTACTCACTTGGTTTTGGGTTCCGGGTCTCCAAATGCACTCAAACTAGCTCCAAATCTCTCCAACTAACCTCCTAAAAATAAAATAATAAATCTAAGCCCCAAAATAATTCTCACAAGGGTGTGGGCTGGGTCGGACATGGGTCCACTAGGGTCGGACATGGGTCCAGGCTAGCCAAAACCCTAAAACAATCATTAAAAAATAATTTAAGCACTATTTAAATATAAATATAACTAATTAAATACAATCCACTATTTATCAAAAAAAAAAAATAATACCCTATTTTCTAGAATTGGGTAGTGACACATTCGCCCGGAGGCTACGTGAGTACAAGACAAGCAATATTGCATGATTCATTTTATATTGTAACTACGTTATATTCATGCATCAGGATATACGTTTAAACTTGTATCTATGCATTTGATGAACATTCCGAACGAACAAGCATGCAAAGATATAACCGTTCACAAATTTCATTGACAAGCATAAGTACCAAGTCTATTCTCTTTTATCTTGGTTTCTTTTAGTTATTACTTGGTATCGTTTGATCGGGGCAAAGGAGTGAAGCTTGGAAGCAGGGCTAGCTAATCGGGTTTGTAGCCACTCACTTAGATTTTGGAAGGGAGAAGGAAAGAGGTGCTTCACGACTCCGCTCGCAAGCCGCCTACTGCTCGTTCACCTGCACACGAACAGCTCGATTAATACTTCTTCCTCTCTTTCCAATCTCGGAATAGAAGTGCAAGTCAATGAATGAAAATAATAAAAACCATCGAAACCGTTCAAGGAAAACAAGCAAATCCCAAAACCAACTCAAAGCACGAAAGCAACAAGCGACATCGAAAACTGAGGCAATAAAAGATAGCAGCGGAGAGGTCCCTCCTGACTCTGCCGCTAAGCCGATCCTTGGGGCGCAGTCCACTGAATATGGGAATCGATTCCGAAGAAATAAATCCATAACAAGGACGAGTTCTTAATTCAATCTATCCCGATCGAACGATACCGTCTTGTGTTTCTTAGCCGCGATCTCCGCACCGGGAGAACGGGGCGCTACGATAAGCAAGTGCCCAACCTTTTTCTGCAGATGTCTCTTGTATATCCCATCTTTTTGCAATACGAACATGGGACAACGAGTTGATTATGTCTTTGTGGTTGCTGTTGTTGAGCATGTCCTCGAACTGGTGCCTGTTGCTGGTGTTGTTGCTGGTGTTGTTGCTGGTACGGCCTATGTTGTTGTTGAAAGTGTGGGCGCTTGGCTGGTCCTGTGTTACCTCCTGTTGCTCCAAATGTATCGCATTCTCTCTTGGGCCTGAGGTCCAAGTCGTCTTCGGCAATCTGGGCATCCATCAGAATACTCTCAAATATTGCAGTACGTCGTCCCGAAGTACGAGACTTGATCTCCTTATTTAATCCCTTCCTGAATTTCCGAGCTCTGTCTCCTGGGTCTCGAACCATTGATGGCATAAATTGACTCAATCGACAAAACTCTGTAGCATATTCGTCGACTGACATGCCTCCTTGGACTAAGTCATGGAACTGACTTTCTAATGCTCCCAAGGCTACGTCAGAAAAGAATTTCTCTTTGAAGAGTTCCTTAAAGTCCTCCCAGGTAAGTCCTTCAGCGGCGAGTCTCGGCTCTGTACGATACCACGTCAGTGCGATATCAAATATCTGACTACCAGCGGCCTCTATCTGAAGAATCTCTAGAATCTGTGATAATCGCAGATTCCTCTCTATGTCTTCTAACCATTTGTCAGCATATAGTATTCCTTATGTGCCTTTGAACTCTCGAGGCATCATCCTCTTAAAGTCCACTATGGTACCGGGCCTCTGTTGTTGTTGACCTTGATGTGGCGATTGTCGTACTACTCTCTCCACAGCCTGGAGAGTCACCTGATGAGCATTCTCCATGCTCTCTCTCATCAGTTCGGTCTGCGCCTGGTGTGCTTCTGCTTGCATTCTCTGAGCCTCAGCTTGAACACGCTGAACCTCTGCTGTTACTCTCTGGGCCTCTAGCATGCCCTGCATCAGTGCGAACATCTGTGCCCTGTCAGCGGGCACTCCTCCAAAAATCGGTGTCGGTGGTGGTGGAAGGTTGTCTGTCATAGCTGAGAAAATCCTCTGAATAGGTGGAGGAGGAATCCCGTTAGTTGCAGATACTCCTACACGAACAGGAGATGTAGGAGGATCTCCAGGTATCTGTCCGTCAGGTTGAGAGGTGGCAGTCCTCTCTGAATTGGCTACTCCCATTCTCATGGATCTAGTATTCGGCGACATCCTGAATACAGATCAAAGAATCAATTAAGGTGATAGATATGATATTATCAAGGAAGGACACTACAGTGCTAAAGGAAGCAATCCATTAGAATAGCAATAAGAAGTTCAGAATTTCCTACTGTGATTGAGCATATTCTCATCCTAGATCCTATATCCTAGCACAGGTTCGCAGCAGTACAACTAAGTTGTCGCACTACCACGATATCGCATAACTTGCGAAACTTGACCCGCATGGGCCACCACTAAAAATGTGTCACGACCAGCACACGATATAGGGGCACGAGAGCGTGAGTACGTCCAGCCTATGCCGCAGTATCGGCGGTACAACGCTGTCTAGTCACAGTAATACTATATAGCTAAACATCTGTCAATGATATCCATCTCCATAAGGAGGTCAATATACATCTCACAATAATCTCACAATGTAACTCAATCACAACGACTATAAGGCACGATAAAAGATAAAAGGAAATGACATAGTTAAATACCATGTCTCAATATAAAGATAACTCACAGTCTAGCTATCCAACATAAGTCTCCAATTAAACTTAACATAAGTCTAACATAAACTGAAACAATCTCCATAAGTCTCAAGCATAAATAAATACTATCTAGATAGCTGTAGGCAAAGCCTCATCTAGAAGCATGGTCTCCTCTAGGATCTCTGGTACATAGTCTGCATCTATACCTGGTCCGTAGTGCGTGGTACAGAAATCCTCAAGATTCTCTGAAAAAAATATCCAGTCATGATTGGAACGAAAATACACCTCTAACAGCAGTTCCACATATATTGACAAAAACTATAATACAGTGTAAAAAAATACAAGACAGAATGAAATATTGGCAATGAAAAATACTGGAATAAGTACTGGAACATCATCATCAATATGCATCTGACAAGAAATAGAACTACAAGGGTACGCAAGTACAAAGAACTGGTATGTAAGTGTATATAAGAACAACAACTAGAACATGTGAAAATACAAGATCAATCTATCAAGATACATGTCAAGAATATCTAACTAAGTGTGTGAAACATCAGTATATCATGTGATCGGCTTGGGACTATATGACTCATTACATTGATTAGCGATCATCCCCAACAAGTCAGCCTAACCAGATGTAACAGCGATGAGGTATGTAAGGGTAAGGCTGTACCGACGTGAAATGTGGGTGAGCTAATGCTACATGTAGGTTGGGTATGATCACATAAACTACTAATACTTCTCCATTTCCCCAGCTAGCACGATGGATTCCAATCACGACTCCTCGTGACAGGTCTCAATGATGCCAACTCATGTAAAGAACAGTGTCAGAGTCATATACGCTATACAACAAGAATTATAGAGATAATCAACATAATGGAAACTGTCAGAGAATGTACTCGCCTGTGGTCCTTAGCTGGCAATACCACTGTCCGGGTTCCAAGGTGTCGTCTGGATGATCCAACAGTCCTATAGACATACCATATAATACAATACTACATCAGACATTACTTTAGCACACAATCAATATAATGATCTCAACAGGCTACACTAGGGGTGGTCACGTCTGTCGTTGTTGTGCATAACAGACAGTCAATAGCATGGTCTCGCCAGTACGTCAGTGTACATTTGGCAGTCTGTTATCATGCTACAGGGTCACAGTCGATGTAACTACAGGATATCCTTGATTACATTCAAGTCATCTATAATATGATCTAACATACATAAATGTCTATTAGTTACCATTATATTAGATATTGTATATACATATACTTTAATAGAATTTATATCTTGCATCCATATTAAATAGGTACTAAGGAGATATACACAATATATATACCATCATATTTAATCCTATTCTAATGCATGTACCCTACGTATATATTAAATAGGTACTAGGGAGATATACACAATATATATCAAGGTACACATAGTAACCATATACGTATACCAAATACCCATACGTACTTACGTACGCATCAAGTTTATATGTCTATATACCAGTATTCAACGTAGCAAGTGCGAAGGTCTCCAAGGGATCTATATGTATGCGTACACGTATAAGCAAGAAGGAACTCGAACCTGTGAGCGGGAATGAGACGTGCGTGTTGCGGCGTCGTCAAGTCGAAGGGCTGCTCCGGTCGGGTACAGCGAGGTCAGCGGCGTACAGGCGGGAACCTCGGTCGGCAGCGTGCGATGTCGTTCGGCGTGCAGGCGAGTCATCCGGCGTCGTGCAGCTCTGGGCAGCGTCGTGCGGGCTCTGGGCAGCGTCGTACAACGCTCGACGGTGCAGTGTGCTCTCGATCGATGGGATCCAGGCGGCTCAGGGTCAGCAGGTCTGACCGATCTCCGGCGTGCAGTCGCGGAGGGTCGTCAGTCGAGTGGTGGTCGGCTCAGACCGCTCGGCTCCGGCGAGTTCACGGTGGCGGATCCGAACTCCGGCGAGGGAAGGGTGGACGTGAACAGGAAGATGGGAAGAAGGATTCGGCTGGGGTATTAGGTTTTTAGGTTTTAAAGAGAAGGAATAAATAGGATGATATATATTTATATACAAGGGTGTGGGTTTGACCTAGAATATGTTGACTTTGGTCAATACTAGGAAAAGGCCTTGGCTTATTATGGAGATATTCCAATGGGATAGGGTTCGAATGGTTTAATAAAATTACGAAAATTGCATGAATAGGTTCATTGTTTGCTTAATTAAAATTAAATACAATGAGGTGTTTTATAATTAAATAGAAGTACAAAGGGCTGGATTTACGTGGGACACGAGCATTAATTAATGGTCTGGCGTGTCTAGGACAAGGTGTGAATCTGTTGGAAGACAAGCTAGCGTAGCGTCCTAGTTATTGAATAACGATAAAGTACAACAATCAATTAAGGTCACTGTAAATTAAATAAAATTGATTATCATGCAATCATTTACTCATTAATTACGAAAAGACAAAATTACCCCTAATCCAAAAAGTGGGGGTGACAGATACGGTGCATCCCTCCACTCTATCGGGTATGGTTGCCGTACCCTGAGACCACGGAGTGAGTCCCGATTGCTCATGGAGTCTAGGCCAGCTCGAAGTTCTCGGACCTCCCTTCTTGCTTCCTTAGCTTCAACTCCTGCCGGAGGAGCCGATGAGCCAGGTAGGAGAGGATCAATGCCCGTAGGTGGAGCTATCGTATTTGAATACCCGTTGGTCCTGGGGTCCAGGTTTGCTTGCCCAGAGGCTCTTGCTGGCTGGGAGGCCATGTTTGCCTTGATCTCCAGCATTGTCTGGGTCAAGTCTTGTATTGACGCACTCATTGTATGCATTATGGATTTGAGCATCTCGAGGCACTACCGGTTACTGGGGCCTTCATGGTCATCTCCGGCCATGTACATCGTCCTCACACAGAGAGAAATAGAGGGGGCAGTAGATGTCGTGTTGTAAACCTCCTCATCCAAAATTAGGCCTACTTGGCTTAGATAGTGAAATTAGGGCTGGTTTGTATCCAAATGAAAATAGGACACGATAGTTTTATTTAATTTTATAATATTTATGTCATATAGGACACCTTACCGTTGCTTCGATAATTGGAGCATTACACTAGCTATTACCTTCCTACCAATTTCACACCCTTATCCTAGGCGTGCCCATCTTCCATCCTGACCATTGTATAACTTATAATTATGCTCTCTTGTCCTACATTTTAGTCGCACAATATTTGTCGCAGACGATTGCAATTAATTCTAAATTAATTCCAACTTGTATCCGTGTACGTTCCAATCAAAATTGGAGACACAATCTTGACCTATTTCGTACGAACCAAATTTTTATAATATTCTATCCTGAGCCCTCTATGTCCATGACACTTGCGTCCACCTAATTTTAGTCCCATGTACTTCTAATTAATTCTCGAACGCCGTACGCATTAATTTTAATTAATTTATTCCAATTTCTATCTTTGTGCAATTTCCTAATTGTTGGGTATTTTATGCAAAAATGCATTAAGGTGACCACACCATTAAACAATATATGAAGAAACCCATTTTTCCCTTCCATATGAATTTTTCGTAATTTTTCAAAATGTGCAACGCACAAACATTGCCCCATTTAAATCTATCCTTGTATTTTAAATAATGCGAATTGTAGCCTCTAATCATCCCCTTGTAAGACTAAGGCCCACTCCAAGGAGAGTTGACCAAGCCCACATTGTCCTAGGTCAAATCCCCAAACCCAAATTTTATGTGTATATAAACAACTTTTTCCCTTCCTTTCTTTATTTTCCCAAAACACCAAGACCTAAATTACAATTTCAGCCGACCTCTTCCTCACCATTACTGTTCACCTTCTCCCTCGCCATACTCCGCCGGACCGAACCCCCTCCTCCGCCGTGCCTCCGCCTGACCCCTGGATCCTGCACACTGCCCTCTTCCACGTCACCTCTCCTCCGTTCCCCCACCGGAGTCGCCTCCCTCGCCGACTGCTCTCGACCGAATCTTTCTCCTTGCTGGAGCCCCGACCCGACTGCACCAAGATCTCGTCAGAGTTTACTGCTGTCCACCACCCCCGTTGACTGCTGCCCAGTTGACCATGCATCCCGCAGAACCTCCCTGAGCCGACCTCGACCCCGTCACCTCCTCCCTCCAGTGAGCCACCCCGCCGAGCAGTCCCCCGCAGCACGGCATCTCCTCCGCCGCACAACCTCTTCTCTCACCGACTGAACGTCCTCCGCCGCGCCTGCATCTCCTCCACCACGATGCCCAGTCGAAGAAGATCTCGACCTGTTCCTGCCTCCCATCACGATTAGAACACCACCACCATTGCCATCCACCTCTCCCTGCTCTTCTTCTTCTCCGGGGAACCGCCACGAGCTTCTCAGCCGAGCTTCTCTCCCCAGCTGTACGAACAACCACCACCACCATTGCCATCCCTGGCCTCATGAACCACCCATCTCCTCCGGCCAGACCTCCATAAACCACCATGAACACCTCCACCTCCTCCGGTACACCAACACCACCAGCACCACCTGCATCGACCATACCCCCTCGACCCGAACCGCCTGGGTCCCTGCCACGACTGCAGTCCTCCGTCACCCTCACCGGATCTCCCTGTCCGCTCTTCTCCGCCCTGTCATCAACTCCTCTCCCTCGTAACACTCGACCCTCGCCGGAGCAGCTCCCCTGGCCGGACTCCGGCGGACACCATCCCCATCATCATGATCATCAACATCACCACCATGGCCATTGTCATCATCATCATCACCATCTTCCATTAACATCATCATCTTTATCATCACTATAATTCACCATCATCTCATCATCGTCGTCGTCATCATCATCGTCACCATCGTCTTCAACCTCACCGTCGTACCCGTGCGTGTACCCCGAGGTACGAACCTGTCCGTCTTCTCCTTTTATGTGTGTTCGTGTGTGTGCCAGTAGGACATTAGTATTAATGTACCACAGTTAGCGGATAGCGGACCTTGAGTCGGTAAACCAAACTCGCGTTCGTGCATGTACACGTACGCGTACGCGGACATTATTCAATCTGGTATATATACATATATCTAGTATATGTATATTTAGTTATTCATTAGCATATTATTAATTGGTATATAGATTTATGTACATATTTAATATATGTATTCCAATAGTTATGTAAATAAATTACTAGTTATATTACTATATAATTGTATGGATATATATATGTATTGTATAATTAAGTAAATGCTAATTGATAATTATGACTATATATATTTAGACTGTACGACCCTAGGACACCGTAGACTGTCCCGTACTTACCTTGACCATGTTGACCCTAAGAACTTGTGAACTGCCTGCCTTGCGCACATTGACGTACTGGCTTAGACGCATGTTAGATTGACTGTCTGATTGTGTGCAGCACTTAAAGATGTGACCCTGCGTAATTCAATACGTAATTGACCGTGTTAGATAACTAGTGCCACCCCTAGTGTACCCCCCGAGTCCAGTGTAAATATGGTTGTGTATATGCTAGTGTAATGACTAATGATTTTATTGTATTATATTATATGTACATAGGATATTGGATTTGTTCTGCGCGACTTCTGGAGCAGGTTATTGGTACATTACAGCTTCCTTGCCAGGCAAGTATACCTTGCTATTGTACTGTTATTCATATTCCATATGTTGCATGCATCTTTATTTTTTGCCTTTAGTTCATATATTTTAACAGTTATATAAAATACGCGCGACGGTGTCGTCGCGATATATTTTTATTTATGTATTTGCATTGACCTTGTTTATGAGACTATCCCATTATCATGTAGCATCATTAGGTTCATTGGCCTTGACACCGTTGTTACACGAGTGTGAGTCTCATATAGATCACGGACTGCATGACAAGTCTGGCCTCCTCTACGTATGGGCCGTGCGTTAGGGGTAACTGCTAATAGAAACTTTGTATGCTAGAAGACTTAGCAGTTATTATAGGTCCATGGACATAGCCTATTATAGTACGGTGGTCCAATTCTTGTCCTTGTTTGGTTGTAGGATTGGGCTAGGGTACTAAAGATAGGCTATGAACCAAATCGTGTCATGGATGTGACATGCTTAGAGCATGGGGTGGGGAGAACAACAAGTACCGCATTTTGGCTCCTTTGTACTTTTTCCTTCTGTAACCCGGAAGCTCCGCTGGAGATACGGACGGTGATGAACCCATGTACAATTGGCGGCCTCTGTCGTTCAAAAGACGGTATGCTTTGAGGCCCCTGATTCTCCGAGAGAGTCATGCCAATTCTATTTTATGGCCAGATAGCCCACTTGTTAGAACGTTGTTCTCAACTGCATTCACTTAGACGGTTAGGCGACCCATTGGATATTTATTTCAGTACTTTATTGGCATATTTTTATGTATCTTGTTTTGTCCCTCTGAGGACCTGGTCCTTCCAGGTGTATCTGTTCTTGAGTATTCGCAGGAGCGTAGATTCTGATGGTTACATATATTTCGAGGATGTCTTCTCTTTGAGCCGTGATTGTTAGCTGGTATTCTTATATTGTGTTTGTTGTGGTGTACTTATATTGTATTTGTTCTTATATTCTAGTTGGTAGTAGATTTGTTTCCATCCAACTATTATCTTCAGATACTTTGTGTCGAGATCTAGTTTCATAGATATTGGTTATTTATTTATATTTGATTTTCGTGGATGAGATTTAGATCATACCCTGTGACTTGTGACATATGTTTATACCACTTGTGGATTGATATTCATATTACAGCGTACGTATGGATTTTGGTTTCCATGTATTGGAGTTGTCATATCTATACGGCTGGCATGCTTACGTGTCCTAGTCCTACGTATTTTGGGACTAGGGCATGACATGTTTTTATGGTAGCCAATGCAGGTCGAGAGCATATTGTCTCGGTTACGTTACTGTACCGAATAAGCCTACACCTAGGAATAGAGTATAGGATCTCATCCATAATTGACTATGACTCGTATTTCTTCCAATCTGTTCTATTTGAATAATTGTATCATGCTTGATTCATGTGCTTCCTAATAGTTCCTTGAGTATAGCCCCCTCCTATAATATAGAAGTCCCTGTTGTTAGATAATAAGTAGGGTAACCTTCCTATTCCGAGTACAACTAGAGTGTTGACACATCACTGAGTTAGAATACTTAATTAACCATAGCATCCCTTACCTATAGACTGATTGACCATTACCCCTTGATGTATTATGAGGACTTGAGAGCAGTATAGACACTACTAGAGTTAGTTAGAAGTTTTACCATAATGTTTGACCATAGTATTGAGGGACCACTAGAAATCCAAGGTCGAATATTAGGACCAACCCTAACTTTTATAGTGAGATAGTATTATATAACTATACATTTAGATGCTTGTCTTGATATTAGAAGATAGTACCCTAGGAGGCCAAAAGGAATGAATATAACATTTCTCTTGAACATACCTCAAACACAGAGATTAGCATAGCATCTTCCATTAGGAAAACTATGACATTATCAATAGCCTCTATTTTATTTCATGGCTAGTTCCTCTGAAACCTTAGCGCTCGCTATTTGTGCGATGACTAATTATGTTTTATCTTCTTCATCTTTTAATTTGTGCCACCTGACACTTCTGATTGTAGACCGAGTGATTTTATTCTATGTTAGGATATATAGTTTGCTAAGGTTATAGTTGTAGTCTTGAATTTTAATGTCTCGTTCTCGGTAATTATAACTCGATATTTTTGAGTCATTTCTGTAGATTATGACCGATGATTATCCCTTAGTTTTAAATCACGTAAATTGTACCCCCACCTCGATACGAGTTGTATTCCCTTTCCCGTGAGACTAGTAACCTTTCCATTCTTGCTATTGACACTTGTTCTATGAGCACTATGATTAAGACTTAAGATGACCACTACCTATATAATATGATATGATACCCTAATAAGTTCCAAGATCTTTTTCGTATCTACCCAAATAAGAGTTTATACTTTATTTACAAACAACAATATTATTTTGTAGGAACCCCCTTAAGACTATCACAGTATTAGTTTATTATTTTAAGTTGTGTAGTATTCCTCACAATATAGTATCATATAGCCCTATTGACCCATTGATGAAGTGTAACAGGATGACACAACTTTAGACTTGCATAAGAAGATAGTGTTTATTCAGACTGTAGAAATTAGAGGTCCATACCCTATTTGGTTGACTAGCAACTTAGACAAGGAGCTAGTATGACAACTGTAGATATTGTAGAGTCCTACATTCTTTGTGAACTTGAATTATTTTGTAACTTCTCTCATCATAATCCAGCGTTATATTTTCTGTGCTACCTCGAATTATGCTGCTATTATAGCCTAGTTTTGCAAGCTTAATCTTATATCGAGCTTGTTTATGATATATGTGTTATTGGGGCCTGATCAACCACACTAATATAAATTGTCTAATCAAAATCAGTGTATTATGGTCTAGCTAGACATAGTGCGCTTGATTCACCCTTCGCATAATTACTTTACGTGGATTGAGATATATAGTCGACTACTAGACGAATATACATACCCCTAAACGTGTAAGATCATATCGTATCGATTATATAACTATACTGAAACGAGCATGCGAATGCGAAATTACCAATTAGATTTCAATCCACAATTGCCTTGACAATTTCTTTGAATTCTTTAAACGCCTTGATCCCCATACTTGTATTCGATCACCTCCCCCTTGAACTCTCTATTATTGTTTTCCGTCTTCCCTTATTTTGGAAAGATGAAACCTCGTGCTTGGTATAAGTTGATATACAAATAGTACTAGATATACCCCATAGGCCAATCGCATTATTTGGTGACTATCTTTTATAATTGATTAAGGACATATCATATGCGGTATAATTGGTGTTAAATTTTTGAGGATTGAATAACATGATTAAATAATTTAAAGAATATTTTAGATATATAGCCTTATATGATAGATGGGTAAATTCTAAGTTGGGTAGAAACTGCGTTGTTAAACTTGAAATAAATTCTTTTAGATGGTGATCAAGTGAGATTAGATAGAGAAACCCTACCCTAGTTTAATTTTGAGGACGAAATTGTTTTCAGTTGGGTAGATTGTAAACTCCCTCACCAAAAATTAGGCCTACTTGGCTTAGATAGTAAAATTAGGGCTGGTTTGTATCCAATTGAAAATAGGTCACGGTAGTTTTATTTAATTTTATAATATTTATGTCACATAGGGCACATTACCGTTGCTTCGATAATTGGAGCACTACACTAGTCATTGCCTTCCTACCAATTTTACACCCTTGTCCTAGGCGTGTCCATCTTCCATCCTGACCATTGTGTAACTTATAATTATACTCTCTTGTCCTATATTTTAGTCGCACAATATTCGTCGTAGACGATTGCATTTAATTCTAAATTAATTTTAACTTGTATCCGTGTGCGTTCCAATCAAAATTGGAGACACAATCTTGACCCGTTTCGTACAACCCAAATTTTTATAATATTCTATCCTGAGCCCTCTATGTCCATGATACTTGCGTCCACCTAATTTTAGTCCCATGTACTTCTAATTAATTCTCGAATACCGCACGCATTAATTTTAATTAATTTATTCCAATTTCTATCTTTGTGCAATTTTCCAATTGTTGGACATTTTTATGCAAAAATATATTAAGGTGACCACACCATTGAACAATATATGAAGAAACCCAATTTCCCTTCCATATGAATTTTTTGTTATTTTTCGGAATGTGCAACGCACAAACATCGCCCCATTTAATTCTATCCTTGCATTTTAAATAATGCGAATTGTAGCCTCTAATCATCCCCATGTAAGACCAAGGCCCACTCCAAGGAGAGTTGACCAAGCCCACATCGTCCTAGGTCAAACCCCCAAAACCAAATTTCATGTGTATATAAACAACTTTTTCCCTTCATTTCTTTATTTTCCCAAAACACCAAAACCTAAATTACAATTTCAGTCGACCTCTTCCTTACCATTACTATTCACCTTCTCCCTCACCATCCTCCGCCGGACCGAACCCCCTCCTTCGCCGTGCCTCCGCCTGACCCCCGAATCCTGCACCCTGCCCTCTACCACGTCACCTCTCCTACGTTCCCCCACCGGAGTCGTCGCCCTCGCCGACTGCTCTCGACTGGATCTTCTTCCTCGCTGGAGCCCCGACCCGCCTGCACCAAGATCTCGCCGGAGTTGACTGTTGTCCACCACCCCCGCTGACTGCTGCTCAGTCGACCATGCATCCTGCAAAACCTCCATGAGCCAACCTCGAACCCGTCACCTCCTCCCTCCAGTGAGCCACCCCGCCGAGCAGTCCCCCGCCGCACGACATCTCCTCCGCCGCACAACCTCTTCTCTCCCCGACTGAACGTCCTCCACCGTGCCTGCATCTCCTCCACCACGATGCCTACCCGGAGCAGATCTCGACCTATTCTCGCCTTCCATTACGACCAGAACACGATCACCATTGCCATCCACCTCTCCCTACTCTTCTTCTTCTCCGGGGAACCACCACGAGCTCCTCAGCCGAGCTTCTCTCCCCCGCTGCACGAACAACCACCATCACCATTTCCATCCCCGGCCTCATGAACCACCCATATTCTCCGGCCAGACCTCCATAAACTACCATGAACACCTCCACCTCCTCCTCCGGTTCACCAACACCACCAGCACCACCTGTATCGACCATACCCCCTCGACCCGAACTGCCTGGGTCCCTGCCACGACTGCAGTCCTCCGTCACCCTCACCGGATCTCCCTGTCCGCTCTCCTCTGCCCTGTCATCAACTCCTCTCCCTAGCAACCCTCGCCGGAGCAGCTCCCCTGGCCGGACTCCGGCGGACACCATCCCCATCATCATGATCATCAACATCACCACCATGGCCATTGTCATCATCATCACCATCTTCCATTAACATCATCATCTTCATCATCACTACAACTCACTATCATCTCATCGTCGTCGTCATCATTATCATCGTCACCATCATCGTCAACCTCACCGTCGTACCCGTGCACGTACCCCGAGGTACGAACCTGTCCGTCTTCTCCTTTTATGTGTGTTCGTGTGTGTGCCAGTAGGATATTAGTATTGATGTACCACAGTTAGCGGATAGAGGACCTTGAGTCGGTAAACCCAACTCGCGTTCGTGCACGTACACGTACGCGTACACAGACATTATTCAATCTGGTATATATATATCTAGTATATGTATATTTAGTTATTCATTAGCATATTATTAATTGGTATATAGATTTATGTACATATTTAATATATGTATTCCAATAGTTATGTAAATAAATTACTGGTTATATTACTATATAATTATATGGATATATATATATGTATTGTATAATTAAGTAAATGCTAATTGATAATTATGACTATATATATTTAGACTGTACGGCCCTAGGATACCGTAGACTGTCCCGTACTTACCTTGACCATGTTGACCCTAAGAACTTGTGAATTGCCTGTCGTGCGCACATTGACGTACTGGCTTAGACACATGTTAGATTGACTGTCTGATTGTGTGCAGCACTTGAAGATGTGACCCTGCGTAATTCAACGCGTAATTGACCATGTTAGATAACTAGTGCCACCCCTAGTGTACCCCCAAGTCCAGTATAAATATGGTTGTGTATGTGCTAGTGTAATGACTAATAATTTTATTGTATTATATTATATATACATAGGATATTGGATTTGTTCTGCGCGACTTCTGGAGCAGGTTATTGGTACATTACAGCTTCCTTGCCAGGCAAGTATACCTTGCCATTGTACTGTTATTCATATTCCATATATTGCATGCATCTTTATTTTCTGCCTTTAGTTCATATATTTAAACTGTTATATAAAATGCGCGCGACGGTGTCGTCGCGATATATTTTTATTTATATATTTGTATTGACCTTGTTTATGAGACTACCCCATTATCATGTAGCATCATTAGATTCATTGGCCTTAACACAGTTGTTACACGAGTGTGAGTCTCATATAGATTACGGACTGCATGACAGGTCTGGCCTCCTCTACGTATGGGCCGTGTGTTAGGGGTCACTGCTAATAAAAACTTTGTATGCTAGAAGACTTGGCAGTTATTAGAGGTCCATGGACATAGCCTATTGTAGTACGGTGGTCCAATTCTTGTCCTTGTTTGGTTGCATGATTGGGCTAGGGTACTAAAGATAGGCTATGAACCAAATTGTGTCATGGATGTGACATGCTTAGTGCATAGGGTGGAGAGAACAACAAGTACCGCATTTGGGCTCCTTTGTACTTTTTCCTTCTGTAACCCGGAAGCTCCGCTGGAGATATGGGCGGTGATGACCCTATGTACAATTGGCGGCCTCTGTCGTTCAAAAGACGGTATACTTTGAGGCCCATGATTCTCCGAGATAGTCATGCCAATCCCATTTTATGGCCAGATAGCCCACTTGTTAGAACGTTGTTCTCAACTGCATTCACTTAGACGGTTAGGCGACCCATTGGATATTTATTTCAGTACTTTATTGGCATATTTTTATGTATCTTGTTATGTCCCTCTGAGGATCTGGCCCTTCCAGGTGTATCTGTTCTTGAGTATTCGTAGGAGCGCAGATTCGAATGGTTACATATGTTTCGAGGATGTCTTCTCTTCGAGCCATGATTGTTAGCTGGTATTCTTATATTATGTTTGTTGTGGTGTACTTATATTATATTTGTTCTTATATTCTAGTTGGTAGTAGATTTATTTCCATTCAACTATTATCTTCAGATACTTTGTGTCGAGATCTAGTTTCGTTGATATTGGTTATTTATTTATATTTGATTTTCGTAGATGAGATTTAGATCATACCCTGTGACTTGTGACATATATTTATACCACTTGTGGATTGATATTCATATTACAGCGTATGTATGGATTTTGGTTTCCATATATTGGAGTTGCCATATCCATACGGCTGGCATGCTTATATGTCCTAGTCCTACGTATTTTGGGACTGGAGCATGACACGAGCTCCCTGTTTCATACCTTTGTAGTGAGTAGTCTTCAAGGAGGGCGGGAGTCGTTGTGTCTTCCTTGAATTCGAAGGGGATACTACCCCCAGCGTAGAAGATTGTGTCGTCTTGGTGGGAGTAGCTACCCTCCGGGACCTAGGATTTTGTTTCTTGAGAATTATTGTCTCCTCGAAATATCGAGTTGTCGCGTACTTCCAGGGGGGCACTACCCCCAGCTTGGGCAACCCCCAGAGGTTCTGAGGAAGAACTACCCCCAGGGGCTGACGGCTTCTTCTTTGAGTTGGTGCCTTAGAAGGCGCCTTTCGCAGGTGCCGTCGTCAGCCCTCGGGGTAATCGCCTTCGCGATGCAGTGGTAGAGAGCGCCGGACTGGAGGTGTTTGAGTTCTTTGTTCCCTTGGTGGCGAGAAGCTTTCCAGTTGAGTAGCATGAGGTGAAGGGCAACTCATCCTCCTCTGATACTTGCACCTGATCTCCGAGTTGCCGTCTGGTAGGTGCTTTCCGGTGCAGTCAGTGAAAGGCCGACTGCTTGTCTGTGAGTACTGCTGCTTTATTGCAGCAGCAGTTGATAATGATGTTGGCGCAGGTGTGCCTCGAAGAGGGAACGTCGCACATCGTATTTGTTTCCCTTACTTTTCGTTTGTGAGTAATTACGTCATGTAAATCATGCGAAGGGTATTTTACCTTTGCATCCTCTTTGTGAGTCCGGGTATCCCGGGCACACGGATGCGTATGTGCTGTGTTTGCTCCCTGGCATGGGGTTCGTACAAGAACTTGCCCCGAGGTACTGGTGGAAGACTTTTGAGATTGGCCATGTCCATAAGTCTCTGTAGGCTGGACGCAAGGGTCGGTCTTGTAAAACTGTCCGTCAGAGGCTCGCGTAATAACTAGCCATGCTTGTTGGCGGTCGGTCCGATGAGCAGTTGCTTGAGCTTGACGAGCTCGCACTGCCCTGAATTTCTTCAACTTAGCTACCACAGGCATGTAGTATGAAGAGTCCAGGTTTGGATTTTCACTATTCTCAGTGGGTTGTATAGGATCTGTGCTTCATGAGATACGGTCAAAAACAGAGGTTCTGTTGCTATTGGGGCCGGACTGTTGTCTGTGGTTGTGAGTTGATACCGTATGGGCAGTCTTATGCGGCCTCCTTCTTGACCGCATAGAAGCTGCCTCAGCACCAGGACGTCTGGCATTGTAGTATTTTCCTCTGCCAGAGTCTGGGTACTGAATAATCTCTGCGTCAACCCAGGATGCCTCATAGATGTGGACGTTATTGGTGTTCGTCCGACGACCGTCATGGGCAACAGAGTGAGAGGCTGAAAGCATCTGATCTGCAGTTGGGTGGGGCACAGCGGCCTTGGCCACCCATATTCTGTGGGTCTTCGAGTGGAGAGCACCCTTTTGGTTGGAAGAGGATGTAGCATAGACAGTGGCCGCATGATGTGCAATCCCTGCAGCTGGGAGAGAGACGGGGAGCGCATGCTCCGCGGTTGGGTGACGCGCAGAGGCCTTTGCTACTCACATCATGTGGATCTTCTTGGGCTTTGCTTGCCTCGGATAAGGACTCGCGCTGTCCCCGGAGAGCATGTCTACTAACACTTGTTGGTCGAAGCCGACCACCAACATCTTTTGTGTCGAGCCGAGCTTGGCCACATCGGACTGTGTTACCGACTTTTCAACAGAAAAGAATGATGTCTCCAGCAGAGTCGCCCCCGTGTTTTCCATTTAATATCAAAATGAGAAATGGGAGAACTAGATTTGATTAACAAACTAAGAGAGTACAAAGAAGAGTCGTAGGAGACAATCTAAGTACAAAATTTATTTTCGAGGGGGTGATAATGGAGGGTTAGGAGTGTAGCAACTCTCTTCACTCCATGGATGATCCGATGCAGAAGCTCTTCTCTCTCCCTTGAGTATTGATTCGCAACTTCTTGTATGAGGGTAGTACCCTGTTATTTATAGTTATTTCGTGGCCGCATCCTATGGGTGCTGCATGCGCCCCTGTTTGATGACCACATAGGGCTCTCTCAACAGAATAAGGTTGCAAATATGGTCGTATGTCACAGTGAAGATGCCATATGAGCTTGGTTAGGATTTACTGTTGATGAGATCTCAAGTTCATTTCAGCCCATTGTATGCGTGACTTGGTCATTTAGACGCGTAGCCCGTATCAACTTGCATGAAGATTCCTTTAGTTGTAACGGAAGAATCTTGTTAGCTGAAACGCATTGGACCAGAGACGCATGGACCGTATAGAGTCTGGGATGCATTGGGCCAGAGACGCATGGAACGCGTGGAGTCTGGGATGTATGTGGGCCAGAGACGCATGAAATGCATAGAGTTTGGGACGCATTAGGCCAGAGACCCATGGAACGCTTGGAATCTAGGACGCATTAGGCCAGAGACGCATAGAAAGCAAAAAGTCCGGAACGCATTGGGCCAGAGACGCATGGACCGCATGGAGTCTAGAACACATTGGGACCGAGGCACATGAATTTTTGTCGTCTTTTGCATTCGTGGAATTTGAACAGCTGTATATTGCCAAAAGTAATTATGACAAAGCCGTTAGCCCGGATTTCAATCATCGGTGCAGGATTCGAGGCAGTCAGGATGACTGTCTATTTTGTCAGAGTCATAAATGCTCTAATGTGACTGTAGGGACGATGCATCAAAAGGCGGCATGCGTCTTGCGACGTCATGTATCCGAGGGTGTTATTTGTCCACCATTATTATGCGTCTCTTGCTTATTTGCTGACTGTAAACTTGAGCGCATGGAGAGATTTTTTATGCTTCTTCAAAGGCCAACAGCAAAAACCAAGCAAATCTAAAGCAACACCAAAATAAAATCCCAAAGTGACATCAAGAAAATCAAGCAACAAAATACGAAAATTATTGGACTCGTTTCAATAGAGGCATATCCATGAGTTGTAAATGATCATCGTATTTTGTTCGTGACAAGAGGAGGCCAAAGATTCTAAACACCAAACTATGACTCAGACCGACTAGCCACAAGTCCAATTATATAGTGTGCATCCCGGTCGGATCAGGATTTTAGGTACTACATAATATGCCACTAAAAAAAAATTGTCCCAAAACTTGTAAAACCCTATATTTTTAAATATTATATTTAAAATTAATTAATCCTTTAATTTATTTATAGCATGTCTTAATTAATTAGAAAATATATTTTCTTAATAATAATAGCAATAATAATAATAATATAGTAATAGTAATTATAGTAATAGAATTAGTAAAAGAAAAAAAAGCTATTAAACCCCTTAACTAATAACCATTAAGTCCTAACAACTATATCACCTGTCCATAACTAAACTAACTCCCCTCCCATTAAACAATAAACCCACAGCAGCCCATAAACCCCCTTAAGCATACCCGCTCCCAGTACACACCCGACCCCCCGCGGATTTCTTCTCCCCCTCTCTCTCGATCTCTCTATATATGTATATATATACTATACTTAAACCCTAATCCTAGCCTCCGACTCCCGCACCCCAGTCGCACCGCCGGAGAACCCGTACACCGCCAGCGCCGCCGCCGACGATCGTCGCAGACCACCGTCCGCCTGCGCAAGCGTACCCCCCGCAGATTCAGGCAGCGACGACCACCTCTTCACGCGTCGTTTCTCGTCGCATCTCTCGACCAAATTTGAATCTGTCTTCGCCGATATGATCATCACTTAACTCTGGTAACTAGTTTCATTCGATCAGCGTTATTAACTAGGTAAAAATTGACGCCAAGTTTAGGAAAAAACCATGTTTTTGAACTGCAGAAAACTGCCCCATCGACCTATGTTTTGAGACCGATATCTTCCAACGTAGACATCTAAATCGAGATCTACCTTTTTCTGTGTAAAGTTCATATAACCGAGATTATTCCCTGCTAATTAGTTTATTTTATTATGTGTTAGAATCAGAGATAACTTAGGTTGAAAACTCCTAAAAACTTGTTTTTAAAATATTAAAACTTGTGATACGGAGCGCGCCCCACCAAACGGGACCGCCTAATCGTATACCAATTGTACCAAAAGGCGCGTATGGTATGTCCTGATGTGTGGGCTTTCGCGCGAAATAGATTTGGACGTGTGTGCGCGTCGGAATCAACCCGTATACGTAAAAAGATCCTGTATCGCAACTTTTGCAAAACACTGCACCATTTAGTGTACCCTCGTCAGAATGCAACAAAACTTACGACATTAGATTCATGGTATCACGCTGGTCCTGTGACCCAAGTTTCACATGATTCTGAGATAGTTGACTAAGCCGCCTAATTGCGGGCCTCACGGTTGACTTTTTGGACGAATTTGTGTTCGGCTCACCGGAATCCAAAATTGGACGTACCATTGAGTTCGTATTGACGTTTAAAATTTGTTTGACCTATAATTTGTTCTATTTAGAGATCTTTACCTCTGACACACTTTTTGGTGCAAAGTGCCACATATGTGGACCCGTTTTGATCCGAAATTATCGTTTTGCTCCTGTGTCCAAATTGGACGAAAGGAGAGTATTTTTTAGCTATCTCGCTTATTCTAGAAATATTGGTGATGTTTATTTCAGCATCCGGAGACGTTTATTCGGAGGCTGTAGTTTCTGATTGTGCTTGACGCCTTGACGTTTATACTTTGCAACTTTCTTGCCAGACAAGTATACCTTGCCAAATTGCTTACAGTATTTTGCATGCTTATTATATTTTTATATATATTCGTAGCATGTGTATATTCTTTCAGTCATAATTATATACTATATATATGTTGACACACACTTGACACATAGTATCATAGGAGGGGAGGATAATCAGTAGGCGTATGGACTATAACCACTCTGGTAAACCGTAGTAACTAGCACGCACTACGGTAGTTGTGTTGTGCTGGTCGCTACCCTCGAGGTATATCGATTTCTGGTGTCGCATTGGTCGCTACCCTTGAGGTATGTCAATTTTTGATGTTCCTGACGTGTGTGTGAGTTATGAGATTAGATAGATTAGCCTATCCATGCCCATATGTCAAAAAGTTATCCTTATTATGCATTTCATATAGATTGTCTAGTACAGCGTACTTATATATTTTTTTGTCTATTATGCATGTTTACTGTATTCAATTGGCATGCTTCTATGTATCTTGTTATGTCCCTCTGAGGACCTGGTCTCTTGCCAGGTATAGACGACTAGGAGTATCCGCAGGAGTACGGGCCAGGACCTAACACGTTATTTTCTACCGAGGAGGTCTTACCTTCTGAGCATCTTTGATTATCTCTAGCGATGGATCTCTTAGCTGATACACTTATATCATCATCTTATTTTATATTGGAGATTTACCCTCCTCTCTCATTTTTAGTTTTGATATAGTCATTGGTAGTGGATTTGTCTCCACTCGACTATTATTTTTGGATTATTCAGACTCATTATTCTAGTTTAGTTATTTTTTTCTATGACTTGTTGTGTGGATGATATTAGTATATCTGTGACTTATGACCATATATATACCACATGTGAGTTAATAATTCACATTACAGCGTACGTGTGTATTATGGTATCCATATATTGGAGTTGCCATATATATACGGCTGGCATATTTACGTATTCCTAGTCATACGTATTTTGGGACTGGGGCGTGACATATTTTTGTGGTGGCCCATGCAGTTCGAGTTAGCCGTTTCGGTTACGTAACTATACCGAGCGGGACTGCACCTAGGATTAGAGTTTTAGATCTCATCCACACTTGACTATAACTCAGCTTCCTTCCAACATGCCCTACTTAAGTGCTTGCATCCTGCTTGATTCATGTACTTTTCCTAATCCTCCGCCCATATCTTGCAGAGAGATGAATTTACGTAACAGATATGCCACCACCGGGGATAATGCGTCTCCAGGGGTTAACGGCCAATCAGCAAAAGAGGCCTCAACGACTCTTCTTCCGGGACCGGATGGACTGACTAGCAATCCAATTCCATCATCTCCTTCCACAATGCCAAATAGGACTTTTCCAGTTCCAACGGCACCGCAGGATATCCTGACACAGATGTTCTAATTCTTCCAGATGATAATGCAGGAACAGAACCAGCAGTCAGCCGCACAGGCTACAGAGCAGAGGCAGCAAGTGGCAGAGTAGAGGCTAGAATTTCTGGCAGCACTTGAGAGAATAGCTACACTAGCCCCTGCACCAGCCCAGGCACTAGTTTCATTACCGCAAGCTCGGGTTGGTTCAGTCGAGGACTTTGTGCAAATGGGACCCAAGACGTATAAAGGCATTGAGAGTCCAGAGGAGACCACAAACTGGATTGCCAACCCCAAGAAGTTGTTAGAAGCATCACAACTACCTACAGATATATGGATGATAGGTGTAAGGACCCAGCTAGAGGGTAACTATCATCACTGGTGGGAATCAATGGAGCGCCAGTTGGGTATGTGACAGACTTGAGAACAATTCTTGGAGTGCTTTGAGAAGAATTACTTCCCGGACACTGTAAGGGACGCGTTGTACGATCAGTTCCTCCATCTAGAGCAGGAGAATAAGATAGTCAACGAGTATGATGCAGAGTTTAGCCGCCTCAGTAAGTATGGCACTGCCTTAATACCTAGTGACTTGGAGAAGTCTAAGAGGTTCCACCGCGGGCTGACTTAGGAGCTCCAGCACTACACAAGCTCACAGTCCCGGGTCTCTTATGCCGAGTTATTAACAGAGGCCAGGATCCAGGAGGCCATCAGCAAGGGAAACGGAAATCATCAGAGAATTCACCAAGAACCAATAAGGACACAGCTAGGAGGACCCATTAGACACCCTTTGACATGCCAGCAACCATATAGTGTCGCACCATACCCAACCAAGGAGCACTGTACTTGTCACTTTTGTGGTATAACAGGTCATATTCATAGAGATTGTCATCGTCGATTGGGACAGTGCATGTTATGTGGATCAAGTCACCATCAAGCCCGAGGATGTCCTCAGCAGACCCAGAGGTCTATGGCATTAGTATCAGGAACACCGCATACACCCTCAAGTATAGAATACCAAAGGGACCCACCTCTTCTTCCACAGTCTGCCCAAGTGGAGGAGGCTAGACCCCAGCTGAACGACCAAGGACAAGCACTCATTATGACAAATATAGGAGCGCAGTCACAGAAAGTCGTAGATGCAGGTACGACCTTTTAGTTATATTTGTTATTGCATACTCATAACCCCATTGTGACACGAGATCTTAGGTGTACAAATAGACGTAGAATTATATATAAGGTAGTTTAGCAGTTATGAGGATATATTAATATTTTAACTAGATAGTACACCTGCGATGCTAATGGATAACACGAATAACAGTAGTAGTATTCTTTTTCTATCACCATCTCGCCCCCTTGGGTGGCTCATCTTCTCTTCCATGTCCATTCCTTATATCGTGCTTAATTCTTCCTATCATAGTTGCCCATTTTCATGCCATCATGAATTATTTGATTTACTTCCATCTCATCCTTATTTTGTTAGTTAAAACATAAATGTGTTAGTAATGATTGATAACTAAAGGATGAGTTCTTAATGATAACCCTTATATATAAGCACTATAGCAATATATATATCCTCTTATTATTATTTTAAACCTTAAGTAGCGTCCCTAGTCTAACAGAAATTAGTTGGATTATTGAAATAGTTCATACTCCTAATAGTTTATAAAGTTAGTCAAGACCTGAATTGTTATCCAAAAACTTAGACTAAGCATAGGAAAGAGTTGAAGGCACTTGTTACGAACTGATGACTATGACAAATTGGCCAGGTGGTAGACGATTATGGTAGAGTAGTCGAATTACTTGCAGCCATATTGGCCAGGTGGCATGGCAGTATTAGACTACGATACTTGAAGGTTACGAAAAAAAATCATAGTTATGAGATTTCAGACAGGTATCCCAAAATTCTCGACCCAATGAATAAATTCGTCTTACAACCTAGACAATAGCCTCAAGAGACTTTGACTACTAGTAAAATTCTTGTAAGTTGGGTAGTGTAGACGAGTTAAAGGATAAAAGAATAGTGTATAAACAATAAAATGAGAAAAGTATTAGGATGGCTGACCATGACATTTTAGGAAGCACTACTAGATAGTAATGAAGTGTAATAGCTATAGTGAATTATTAGGAATATGGATTAGTGTCAATTTTGAGGATAATTTTTGTCAGTTTGGTAGAATATAAAACCCCATATTTTTAAATATTATATTTAAAATTAATTAATCTTTTAATTTATTTATATCATGTCTTAATTAATTAGAAAATATATTTTCTTAATAATAATAGCAATAATAATAATATAGTAATAGTAATTATAGTAATTGAATTAATAATAATAAAAGTTATTAAACCCCTTAACTAATAACCATTAAGTCCTAACAACTATATCACCCGCCCACAACTAAACTAACTCCCCTACCCTTAAACAATAAACCCACAGCTGCCCATAAACCCCCTTAAGCATACCCGCTCCCAGTACACACCCGACCCCCCCGGCGGATTCCTTCTCCCCCTCTCTCTCGATCTCTATATATATGTATATATATACTATACTTAAACCCTAACCCTAGCCTCCAACTCCTACACCCCAGTCGCGCCGTCGAAAAACCCTTGCACCGCCAGCGCCGTCGCCGGCGATCGCCGTAGCCCGCCGTCCGTCCTCGCAAGCGTACCCCCTCCCCCCGCAGATTCAGGCAGCGACGACCACCTCTTCACGCGTCATTTTTCGTTGCATCTCTCGACCAAATTTGAATCTGTTTTCGCCGGTATGATCATCACATATCCCTCTCTAAACTCTGGTAACTAGTTTCATTCAAGCAGCATTATTAACTAGGTAGAAATCGACGCCAAGTTTAGAAAAAAACCATATTTTTGAACTGCAGAAAACTGCCCCATCGACCTATGTTTCGAGGCCGATATCTTCCAACGTAGACATCCAAATCGAGATCTATATTTTTTTGTGTAAAGTCCATATAACCGAGATTATTCCCTGTTAATTAGTTTATTTCATTATGTGTTAGAATCAGAGATAACTTAGGTTGAAAACTCCTAAAAACTTGTTTTTGAAATATTAAAACTTGTGATACGGAGCGCGTCCCGCCAAATGGGACTACCTTGTCGCATACCAATTACACTAAAAGGCGCGTATGGTATTTCCTGACGTGTGGGCTTTCGCAGAAACTGATTTGGACGTGTGTGCGCGTCAAAATCAACCCTGTAAAACCCCCTTCCTAGAAAATTATATATATTTTTTATTTATTAATTATTAACTAAATTGTAGTAATTAGGTCCAAATAGGAGAAATAGATTTTTAATAATTTTTATATTAGGTGTTCGGACACTTAGAGGACTTGTGGAACCATCAGGAATTTTTCGGAATTTATTCCATGTAGGAGACCCCTTGAGCAGTTGCTAGCCTAACGATGTACAATACCCCATTTTATAAATTTTCTTATGTGTGAAAATATATATATATATATAAACAAATATATATGTATATATATTTTAATTAAAGAAAGTAAGGAAAAGAAAAGAAAAGAAAAGAAAAATTAAATAAGTTAATAGATAATAGTATAATATTAATAACTTAGAATAATAAACTTATAATAATAACCATAGTAATAATAGTTACTATGTTACTTGGGGAAGCTTGCTGACTTCTCAGCAAAGCCTTCACGTTAGCATCCGTGGACCCCTGGCATTCCGCGACCCATTATTTCAACCCGCGGACCCCCCTTGATCCCTCCCTCTCTCTCTTAATATATAACATATATATATATATCATTAGCTCCCCAAAACCCTAACCTAAAACTCCAGACTTCTCCTTCCCATCTAGAGCCATCACCGCAGCCAGAGAAGCCTCCCCAAGCCATCCAACCATCCCGTCGACGCCGACATCGCGAACTACAGTTTCCCACTCGAGGCACCTTCGCTCCGGCGTGATTTTCCGTTGACTCGCTCGACCAAACGCTGTTCCGTTTTCATAGGTATGATCTTCCCTCAACCCTCTCCAATACTTGTTTTATAGTCAACCTCAGATTCCGTGTGCCCCTAGGTGAAAAATAGCGCCCAAGTCAGCGCGAGCAGACAGAATTCTGCAATCGCAGAAACTTGCGATGACCACCTATATTGTCGAGTTCGTATCTCCCGCCACAGAGATCCGAATTCGACGATTCTTTTTGATACCTGTAGATTACATGACCTAGTTTAATTTCTGTATTATAACTTTGTGCTATTAGTTGCTGTGGACCAAATTGTAGTCGTCACAAAACTGCGCGCACCCACTTTTTCCGGTTTTCTAAAAGTGGGAGATCAGAGCGCGCCCCGCCAAACGGGACCGCCCCGTCGTGTGCCAAGTGTACCGAATGGTGCACGCAGCATAATCGGACACGTGAAAATTTGTGGGGACTGATTTGGACGCGTGTGCGCGCCGGAATCAGGCCGTATCCGCGAACACATTCCGTGTCGCCACTTTTATGGAACTCGCGAGTATTTTGTGCACGCTTGTCAGATTACGACGAAACTTACGCCACTGGACTCATGGTAACACGCTGGTCCTGTGACCCAATTTTCACGCATTTCTGAGACGGTTGACCAGATCGCCAATTGGCGGGCCCCACAGTTGACTTTTTGGACCAAATTAGGTTCGGCTCATCGGAATCCAAATTTGGACATACCGTTGGGATCGTGTCGACATTTAGAGTTGTTTGACCCATAGTTTGTCCCATTTAGAGACTGTTACCCTCGGCACGCTTTTCGGTACGAAGTGGCCCACATGTGGACCCGCTTTGGCCCGAAAATGACCTTTTTGCCCCTGTGTCCAAATTGGACGTAAGGACAGGCATTTCTAGCAGTTTGACATCTTCTGAGACTGTTGGTGATATTTATTACAGCTTTCGGAGTAGTACCTACCGGATCCACCGATACCAGGACGACAGTTGATATTCAAACATCAGGCAAGTGTACCTTGCCAAACTCTGCAGCTTAGTTATTTATTTTCCTTGTTATATATATATTACTGTGCATGCTCAACCTAGGGCCGTGTGACGTACTTAGCGTCCGATTATCAGTCGGGTGCCGACACTGTACGCAGTGTTGGGTACGGTCATCTAGAGATGGACATCCGTGACACTTTATATTCTCGTACTTGTCTTATCAAGTACCATATGACCCAGGACACTTGACACTATTCATGAGACAGGATTTTCCCGAGATATTCGTGGTGATTCTGTATAGGATACAGGACTTGACATAGATTTTATATTCTATATACATTATGACTTGTTGCATTTAGCTATGATCGCGCTTGACATGGACATGAGACGTTATGGACATGAATGCGTGGTTACATTGGGTGGGGAGAGACACACAAGCTACAGGCTGATTATATATATAATAAACATAGTAAACACATAGTAAAAACATAGTTATTGCTGCTACCGGCTCCCAGACACAGAGCTTGTAGTGGTCTCAGCCTGAGTATTCGTGCTGCTCTCACTTGCATTTTACTTAGATGGTTACATATTTATCCTACTGTTTCATTTAGTTATTTATTGCTGCACTGTTTATTTATTTATTGGCATGAGCTTTCTTGTACCTTGCTATGTCCCCTGAGGACCTGGATCCGGATTTTGTCCCCAGATTTTGCAGACGAGGTTTATCCCGAGGTTTACGGGACCGGAGCAGGAGCTGATCCAGGAGCTGTACCACCATCCGAGGACGAGGTCTTGGCTGAAGACTTCTCTTGAGCATCTATGTTCCATGCTCAGCTTTTATTTATTTCAGTCTTTTCTATTCTGGTCTGTCGAACCATTGTACTGGATGTTTATCGGGTTGTTCCCCGACGTACTTTGTGAGACTTGCTGATGATTTACATTCCTTATTTATTCTGTGGATCATATTTTATATCTTGTGTGGATGAGATTAGTTGTGCCATGATTGTCGTAGACTTGTTTTACAGCTTAAGTATGCCCTGATGGATCCATTATATTGAGTTGGTCCATCGGTGCGTACTGCTGGCCATTGCCACGTGTCTAGTTCCACGGTATTTTGGGACTGGGGCATGACATGGTTTTTGTGGTGGCCCATACAGGTTTACGACTAAATTGTTCGGTTTCAACTTAGGGACCGGACCAGCCTGCCCTAAGGATAGTATAAACTATAGGATCTCATCCATCATTTAACCATTTGTTGAACTCTATATCGAACTCAAAATTGGTTACTTGAACTGCATCCTGTATTGATTCCTCTGAGCGTTCTCATAGTTTATCTTTTGATTTCAGAGCAATGGATTCCGGGAACAGAGATGATATCCCTTTGGATACACCACATGACGCTGTGGTTACTTATGGAGATGAAGTGACACCAGGGGATGGTGGACGAGCATCACAGGGTGATCAAACCGGACAGCCTAATCCAAGGTTCCGGAGAGATGACATTCCACCACCACCACAGTTCACTCCCCAGATGCCAGTATTCCCGTCAGGACAAGCCATGGACGGGCAACAAATGTTCCAGATGATGTATGCTATGATGCAAGTACAGTAACAGAATCAGCAAGAGGCCCATCGGCAGGAGGCCGAGTATCTGAGGACCAGCCTGGTATCCGCATTGGAGCAGGCTAATCCAGCAGCGAGGCGAACATTGACGGGATCTATCACCGACTTCCGTCATCTCAAGCCTCGCACATTTTCTAGTAAAGAAGGGCCAACGGAAGTTCATGAGTGGCTCACCAACATTCAGCAACAGTTGGAAGCCGCTGAACTTCCAAGAGAGAAGTGGATGACTGCAGTCAGAATACAGTTAACTGATAATGCGCACCACTGGTGGTTAGCAGAAGAAAGGAGACTTGGACAGGACAGAGTCACATGGGAAGAGTTCTCCAGACTCTTCCAAGAGATGTACATCCCGGCAGTTGCACGGTCAGAGCTCAGGGACAAGTTCAACCGCCTCATCCAGGGCAGCATGACAGTAGAAGAATACAATGCAGAATTCATTCGTCTAAGTCGCTTCGCCCCAACCTTGATCCCGACAGAAGAAGAAAAGGCTGAGAAGTTCTTCGACGGACTAAACTTGGAGCTACAGAAACTAATTGGATCCGTTGCACCTACATCCTACTCAGACGTCCTTGCAGCAGCCCGACGCATGGAACGCGTCACCAGGAGAGAGACCAGTCTGAAACGGTCTTCTACATCAGCCAAAGTATCACAAGAAGAAGCTGCAAAGAGACCTCACATACACCAGCCACCCAGAGCCTCTCCGCAGATATTACCCACATGTCAATACTGTCACAAGGTAGGCCATCTTGAGAGGGACTGCAGACGCAAGTTAGGATTATGCTTGATATGCGGAACCAACCAACACTTAGCCAAGGATTGTCCTCATCATCGAGAGAGAGCACCAATATTAAACAGACAAGCTCTCCCAGCGCCAGGAGGGTATCAACCAAGGCCACCCATGGCTCCACAGGCAGCACTCTTCCAGCAAGCCCACCAGCAACAGCAGAGGAATCCACCGCAAGGACGTGGACAAGCTTTTGCTATGACTTTGGAGGACGCGCAGATTAATGGAGTAGCTAATGCGCGTAAGTTTTTATAGTCTTCTGCTTTTAGATTTGCTTAGTTTTGCATATAGATTCGTGACCTAGCCTTAACCTAGTAATTAATTTGAACTTGCTAAAAAAAATTTTTTTAACCTAGAATGTTTTTATAATTAATGACTGTAGAGATTGTAGAGTCTGTTATTATTATGGTTGCTTGTTTATTTTGTTTTGTGAACTTGAATAATTGGTACCTCCTTTCATCATCATCTAGCGTACTTAAATTTGCTGTACTGGACTTATGCTGCTATTCTATAGCCTAGTTTTGCCAGCTCATTCTTTATCGAGCTTGTTCATGACATATGTATTAGTGGACATGTACACTAATACGTTTCAGAATCAGTGTATTAAGGTCTAGCTAACCTTGGTGCGCTTGGTTCGCCCTTCGCATGACTACTTGACGTGGATTGAGATATATAGCTGACTAGTATACCTACCTCTAGACATATCAGAGCATATCATATCGGGCACATAACCGTTCCAATATGAACATGCGAATAGGAATTTATCAATAGGATTTCAATCCATAAACTGCCCGGACAACTCTCCTATTTTTGAATTCTTTAATCTCCTTGAACCTCGTACTTGTCTTATGTTACCATTCCCTTGAACTCTTTATTAATGATCTCTGTCTTTCCTTATTTCGGAAAGACGAACCTCGTGCCTAGTATAAGGTTGACACGCAGAGAGTACTAGATATACACCATAGGCCAATCATACTACTAGATGACTGCCTTTATAGCTGATTGAGGACATATCATAGATGATATGTTGGTGTTACGAACCTTGAGGATTCAACAACATAATTTGGGGCATAGCTTTCTTGGATGTATAGCCTTAGATGATAGATGGGTAAAATCTAAGTTGGGTAGAGACCGCAATGTTCACTTGAGAGGAACCCTTTAGACTGTAATCAAATGAGATTGATAGAGAGACCCTAGCCCATTTTTAATTTCGAGGACGAAATTTTTATAAGTTGGGTAGAATGTAAAACCCCCTTCCTAGAAAATCGTATATATTTTTTATTTATTAATTATTAACTAAATTGTAGTAATTAGGTCCAAATAGGAGAAATAGATTTTTAATAATTTTTATATTAGGTGTTCGGACACTTAGAGGACTTGTGGAACCATCAGGAATTTTTCGGAATTTATTCCATGTAGGAGACCCCTTGAGCAGTTGCTAGCCTAACGATGTACAATACCCCATTTTATAAATTTTCTTATGTGTGAAAATATATATATATATATAAACAAATATATATGTATATATATTTTAATTAAAGAAAGTAAGGAAAAGAAAAGAAAAGAAAAAAAAAATTAAATAAGTTAATAGATAATAGTATAATAATAATAACTTAGAATAATAAACTTATAATAATAACCATAGTAATAATAGTTACTATGTTACTTGGGGAAGCTTGCTGACTTCTCAGCAAAGCCTTCACGTTAGCATCCGTGGACCCCTGGCATTCCGCGACCCATTATTTCAACCCGCGGACCCCCCTTGATCCCTCCCTCTCTCTCTTAATATATAACATATATATATATATCATTAGCTCCCCAAAACCCTAACCTAAAACTCCAGACTTCTCCTTCCCATCTAGAGCCGTCACCGCAGCCAGAGAAGCCTCCCCAAGCCATCCAACCATCCCGTCGACGCCGACATCGCGAACTACAGTTTTCCACTCGAGGCACCTTCGCTCCGGCGTGATTTTCCGTTGACTCGCTCGACCAAACGCTGTTCCGTTTTCATAGGTATGATCTTCCCTCAACCCTCTCCAATACTTGTTTTATAGTCAACCTCAGATTCCGTGTGCCCCTAGGTGAAAAACAGCGCCCAAGTCAGCGCGAGCAGACAGAATTCTGCAATCGCAGAAACTTGCGATGACCACCTATATTGTCGAGTTCGTATCTCCCGCCACAGAGATCCGAATTCGACGATTCTTTTTGATACCTGTAGATTACATGACCTAGTTTAATTTCTGTATTATAACTTTGTGCTATTAGTTGTTGTGGACCAAATTGTAGTCGTCACAAAACTGCGCGCACCCACTTTTTCCGGTTTTCTAAAAGTGAGAGATCAGAGCGTGCCCCGCCAAACGGGACCGCCCCGCCGTGTGCCAAGTGTACCGAATGGTGCACGCAGCATAATCGGACACGTGAAAATTTGTGGGGACTGATTTGGACGCGTGTGCGCGCCGGAATCAGGCCGTATCCGCGAACACATTCCGTGTCGCCACTTTTATGGAACTCGCGAGTATTTTGTGCACGCTTGTCAGATTGCGACGAAACTTGTGCCACTGGACTCGTGGTAACACGCTGGTCCTGTGACCCAATTTTCACGCATTTCTGAGACGGTTGACCAGATCGCCAATTGGCGGGCCCCACAGTTGACTTTTTGGACCAAATTAGGTTCGGCTCATCGGAATCCAAATTTGGACATACCGTTGGGATCGTGTCGACATTTAGAGTTGTTTGACCCATAGTTTGTCCCATTTAGAGACTGTTACCCTCGGCACGCTTTTCGGTACGAAGTGGCCCACATGTGGACCCGCTTTGGCCCGAAAATGACCTTTTTGCCTCTGTGTCCAAATTGGACGTATGGACAGGCATTTCTAGCAGTTTGACATCTTCTGAGACTGTTGGTGATATTTATTACAGCTTTTGGAGTAGTACCTACCGGATCCACCGATACCAGGACGACAGTTGATATTCAAACATCAGGCAAGTGTACCTTGCCAAACTCTGCAGCTTAGTTATTTATTTTCCTTGTTATATATATATTACTGTGCATGCTCAACCTAGGGCCGTGTGACGTACTTAGCGTCCGATTATCAGTCGGGTGCCGACACTGTACGCAGTGTTGGGTACGGTCATCTAGAGATGGACATCCGTGACACTTTATATTCTCGTACTTGTCTTATCAAGTACCATATGACCCAGGACACTTGACACTATTCATGAGACAGGATTTTCTCGAGATATTCGTGGTGATTCTGTATAGGATACAGGACTTGACATAGATTTTATATTCTATATACATTATGACTTGTTGCATTTAGCTATGATCGCGCTTGACATGGACATGAGACGTTATGGACATGAATGCATGGTTACATTGGGTGGGGAGAGACACACAAGCTACAGGCTGATTATATATATAATAAACATAGTAAACACATAGTAAAAACATAGTTATTGCTGCTACCGGCTCCCAGACACAGAGCTTGTAGTGGTCTCAGCCTGAGTATTCGTGCTGCTCTCACTTGCATTTCACTTAGATGGTTACATATTTATCCCACTGTTTTATTTAGTTATTTATTGCTGCACTGTTTATTTATTTATTGGCATGAGCTTTCTTGTACCTTGCTATGTCCCCTGAGGACCTGGATCCGGATTTTGTCCCCAGATTTTGCAGACGAGGTTTATCCCGAGGTTTACGGGACCGGAGCAGGAGCTGATCCAGGAGCTGTACCACCATCCGAGGATGAGGTCTTGGCTGAAGACTTCTCTTGAGCATCTATGTTCCATGTTCAGCTTTTATTTATTTCAGTCTTTTCTATTCTGGTCTGTCGAACCATTGTACTGGATGTTTATCGGGTTGTTCCCCGACGTACTTTATGAGACTTGCTGATGATTTACATTCCTTATTTATTCTGTGGATCATATTTTATATCTTGTGTGGATGAGATTAGTTGTGCCATGATTGTCGTAGACTTGTTTTACAGCTTAAGTATGCCCTGATGGATCCATTATATTGAGTTGGTCCATCGGTGCGTACTGCTGGCCATTGCCACGTGTCTAGTTCCACGGTATTTTGGGACTGGGGCGTGACAAACCCGTATCCATAAAAAGATCCCGTATCGCGGCTTTTGTAAAATATCGCACCATTTAGTGTATGCTCGCCACAATGCGATAAAACTTGTGCCTATAGATTCGTGGTATCACGCTGGTCCTGTGACCCAAGTTTCTTGTGATTCTGAGACAGTTGACTAAGCCGCCTAATTGTGTGCCCCACGGTTGACTTTTTGGGCGAATTTGTGTTCGGCTCACCGGGATCCAAAATTGGACGTACCGTTGAGTTCGTATTGACGTTTATAATTTGTTTGACCTATAATTTGTCCTATTTAGAAATCTTTACCTCTGACACACTTTTTGGTGCAAAGTGGTCCATATGTGGACCCGCTTTGACCCAAAATTACCATTTTGCCTCTGTATCCAAACTGTACGAAAGGGTAGTATTTTCTAGCTATCTCGCTTATTCTAAAAATATTGGTGATATTTATTTCAGCATCTGGAGACGTTTATTTGGAGGCCGTAGTTTCTGATTCTGTGTGCTTGACGCCTGAATGTTTATACTTTGCAGCTTTCTTGCCATGTAAGTATACCTCGCCAAATTGCTTACAGTACTTTGCATGCTTATTATATTTTTATATATATTCATTGCATGTGTATTTTCTTTCAGTCATAATTATATACTATATATATGTTGACACACACTTGACACATAGTATCATGAGAGGGGAGGATAATCAGTAGGCGTATGGGCTATAACCATATATTGGAGTTGCCATATACATATGGCTAACATGCTTACTTATTCCTAGTCCTACGTATTTTGGGACTGGGGCGTGACAAAACTTAAGAACAAGGTCTTACCTCCGACTGAACGGATAATGAAGGGTGCTTCTCTTTTATCTTCGACTTCATCTCCCACGTTGATTCTTCCACAAAATGGTTTTGCCACAACACACGAACCAAGGACATTTTACAGTTCTGCTGCACCTTCTCCTTGTGATCCAAGATCTGCATAGGCTCCTATGAGTATGATAAGTCCGTGCGCAGTTCCAACTGATCGAAGCTAACCATATGACTCGGATCATGTACATACTTTCAAAGTTGAGAAATATAAAAGACATCATGTACTTCAGCTAGGACGGAGGGTAGTAAAATCTGATAGGCCACAGTTGCCACTCGCTCAAGTATTTCAAAGGGGCCAACAAATATGTGACTCAATTTGCCCTTAATAATGAAGCACATCACTCCATGCATTGGTGTCACTTTCAAGAAGACATGATCCCCGACCATAAACTCCAAGGGTCTTCGATGAGCATCAGTATAGCTCTTCTGTCGGCTCTGTGCAGTGCGGAGTCTTTTCCGAATTAAGCGAACTTTCTCAACGGCCAGCTCCACCAACTCTGGCCCGAGTACCTGTCGCTCGCCGACTTTTTTCCAGCAGATTGGAGATCGACACTTTCGCCTATAGAGCGCTTTCTACGGTGCCAGCTGGATGCTTGATTGGTAACTGTTGTTATACGCGAACTCCACTAACGGAAGGTGCATGTCACAACTAGTCTTTAGATCGATCGCACAGAGTCGCAACATATCTTCAAGTATCTAATTTATCCTTTCCGTCTGGCCATTAGTCTGGGGGTGATATGCGGTACTAAACTTTAGCTTGGTATCCAAAACAGACTATAGGCTAGTCCAAAAATGAGATAAGAAATATTTGTCATGGTCCGAGACGATTGAGGCAGGTACTCTGTGTAGTCAGACAATCTCATTGATATAAATTTGCGCTAACCGATCGACGCTCCATGTAACTTTTATAGGAAGAAAGTAGAAAATTTTGGTCAAACGATCAACTATGACTCAAATCGCATCATGCCCCCGTGGCATCTTTGGAAAGCCCACGATGACGAGAAGGAGTTGCACTCTTTCAGTCATGCACCTAGGAAGATTTCCACTTTAGCACTCGACCTCGCTCTAGGGAAGTAGTAATAGAACGAGAACAAGATGGATTGTGAGATACTCTTGCTTTTAATTATTTTTTCTTGTCTGGGGAAGAAAGCGTATTCTCAAGCAAATTAAATAAAGGAGTCTAATCCATAGCGATTTTGTCCTATTTCCACTCGGGAATAGCGAGGTTCTGTAGCTCCCCGTCGGGCCTCTGATGTTCAGCTTTCACCTGTTGACAAGCCATACACTATGACACAAAGGTCGCCACATCCGCTTTATACCGTGCCACCAGAAGGTCATGCGCAAGTCCTTGTACATCTTAGTGCTCCCCGAATGTAAGGAATACTTCACATAGTGTGCCTCTGCCATAATTTCCTTCCGAAGTTTTGGATCGCTAGGAACGCATAATCTTTCTTTCATCTGTATGGTCTCATCTTTGCCTTCAAAAAAGTTAGACGTCTTTTCCGTCGATATCAGCCTATGCATCTTTGTTAGGAATTAATCTTTCCTCTAAGCAGACTTGATTCTATCATGCAAATTTGGCTCAAGATAGAGTGGGGCCAGCTATATTCCTCGATGTCAAACTCAAAATTCGATGTCCATCACCTCTAGATCCTGAAGCTGATGACTGTTTATGGATAGCGAGCCCACGTGCTTTCGACTCAGAGCATCAGTAATGATGTTTCCCTTGCCCGGCGTATATGCAATAGTCAGGTTGTAGTCCTTTATCAGTTTTAGCCAGCGCCGCTGCCGTAGGTTCAGTTCCCGTTGGGTGAATAGGTACTTGAGGCTCTTATGGTATGTGTAGATTTTGCAAAAACTACCATAAAAATAATGCCACCAAAACTTCAGTGCGAACACAATTGTCACCAATTTCAAGTCATGTGTTGGATAGTTTTTCTCCTGCAGCTTTAATTGTCTTAAGGCGTACGATATTACCTTGTCCCTCTACATGAGAACACACCCTAAGCCGAGTCCCGAAGCATCGTTGTATATCTAAAAATCTTCTATTCCATCCGAAAGTGCAAGTATTGGAGCTGAAACGAGTCATTGCTTTAGCTCCTGAAAGCTAGCTTCACAGTCGTCAATCCACTTAAATAAAATTCCTTTCTGAGTAAGGCAAGTCAAAGGCGAGGCCAATTTAGAAAAATCTTTCACGAACCTACGGTAGTATCCCGCTAGGCCCAGAAAGCTACAAACTTTACTAGCTGACGTAAGTTTCTTACAATCCACCACCGCCTCTATCTTCTTTGGGTCTATGATAATGCCTTTTGCCGAGATAACATATCCAAGGAACGCCACGTTGTTAAACCAGAACTCACACTTGCTGAGCTTTGTGAACAACCGATGCTCCCGCAATGTCTGCAGCACGATCTTCAAGTATTTCTTGTGTTCCATCTCATTCTTGGAATAGATTAGTATGTCGTCAATAAACACGACCATAAACTTGCCTATGAATGGTCAGAATACATGGTTTATCAGATCCATGAAAGCTACTGGGGCATTCGTCAAGCCGAACGATATTACAAAAAAATCATAGTGCCCGTATCGGGTTCAAAATGCTGACTTGGGGACGTCACCGAATTTGATTTTTAACTGGTGATAACCCGACCTAAGATCGATTTTAGAGAATATTGTTGCACCTAGTAGTTGATCAAACAAGTCATCTATCTTGGTAACGGGTACTTATTCCGTATGGTAGCCTTATTCAGTTCTCGGTAGTCTATGCACAGCCACATGGATCCGTATTTTTCTTTACGAAGAGCACAGGATATTCCTATGGAGAAACACTTGGGCAAATGTATCCTCGGTCCAATAGATCTTATAACTGCACCTTCAGTTCATTTAGCTCTGCTGGGGCCATTCGATAGGGTGCCTTCGATATCGGCCGTATATCCGGAAAGGTGTCAATGGCGAATTCAATCTCTCGATCAGGAGGCATTCCAGACAGCTCATCCGGGAATATGTCAAGGAAATCTGCTATGATATCAGCTTGAGCTGCATCTGCACCTTCCTGTCGGGTGTCTCGAATAGAGGCTAAGTACCCTTCATAACCCGAATACAACATGCGCCTAGACGTAAATACCGATATCACCATCGTCATCTTCGATGCAGCGTTGCATGAATAGTAGAAGTCTGCCTCGTCGGGTAGATGGAATACGACTCGCTTCTCTGCGTACTCGATCATTGTATGGCAAGCACCCAACCAGTCCATCTCGAGAATAATATCGTATTTCTTAATATCTAGAACAATGACATCTAAGGAAAGCTTCCTGCCTCCGATACAAATATAGCCGTCCCTACAGATCGCATTGACGGGCATGTCGACTCCCGAAGGGGTACTCATGCAAAGGTTTATATTTAATGGTGTAGAATTTATTCTCAAAAATAAAATCAACAAATATAAAACTATATGTAGCACCTGAATCGAATAAAACTCTAGCGGGAAAATCTCTGAAAAGTAAGGTACCTGTCACAACAGTGTCAGAGGAAGATTCCTCATCCCGAGTCAAAGCGTAGACTCAGCCTTGGGTACCCTTGCGTTGTGGGTTCACTGGTACAATATTTGTGCCATGTGCTGGAGGCACATTGTTCTTGTAGTATCCCACTCCGCATCGGCACTATGTAGTGCCCCGCTCTGTGTCGACACTATGTATCAAGGTGAGTGGGCAGAACTTCGTTCTCTGATTCTTGCACGCCTTAATAATGAATCTGAGTATTTTGAATGCTTGTTTGCTTAAAGAGAATGATAGAACCTGCCTTGCATGCTAATAAGAGAACTCACATAGCTTATCATTGAAACGAATATGCTTGCTTGCTTGCCTAACTAAGAGAACATTAAAACGCTTGTCTAAGAGTAAGAGTTTGCATGAACATGTTCCACTATCGCTTGTGCTTCGAGAGAACCATATCGTGTGCTTGAACTTGTTCAGAAAGAGGGCGGCTAGTCCGCAACAAAGATATACGGTCTGATGGTTCGTCTCGTCTGCGTCCTAGAGTTTATTTGATAGTGTTTCATGCATTCGCATCGTTCGAACAATGGCTATTGGTGGAGAGCTGAACCTTGGTCACGGCTGCTACCATGATAGTGAAGAGCAACCATGAGTCACAGCTGCTAATAGTATCAGATAAAAGAGTCATTGGTTAGCTGGATTACCGCTACCGATCCTGAGTTACTCAGGGACCGCACTGCATATAAGCTAGTTTATTGTGTTGGCTTGATAGAGGAGAGTCCCTAGATATGTATTATCCCTAGAGTCTTTGAGTATAGCTCACGAGACACGCTGCGCACACCCTGATAATAGAACAATCGGCTTATCTTATCTTGTCTGCTTGCTTATATCGAATATGAACTCTGTTTTTCAAAGATGCTTCCAAAAAGAAAGTAATATGAGTCTGTTCTTATGCTGCATGTAACGAACATAGGTAAAACTAGAAAGATCACTAGTAATGTTATATTTTATAACATGATTACTTAGTGTTGGTTTTAGTGAATTTTGCTTCTGTTCAGTTATTTTAGACTCACCAGTACTTATAAAAGTGCTGACCCACCAACAGTTTACTTGCTTGTAGGTACTGGATCGTCCGAGGAAGCGATAGGCGTGCCTCATCCCCAAGACCCAAAAATCTGGTTTTGATTGCCTTGAGTTGCTTCGTATAAAGGGATATAATGTATGGAACGATGCCATTATATTAAAGAGAACCCAGTGCCTCGATTTGCCCTGAATACTCAGATGGATAAATGCTTGCAACATGTCCCTCCGCTGCTTACTCGATAGATGGGATGATAGCCAAAACTTTAACGATGTTGCCTTGTGCGGGCGCAACCCCAGGCTCGTACGGTATCACATCCCAGTATCAAATGACCATACGCGCCCTACGAGAGCGTCGAGGCACGGTGATTCGCGTCCGATCCAGCGGGGGAACGGTGGTCTGGAGGCCTTCGGGACCGGGCATGACAGTTTTGGTTGGACTATTGTTTGACGATCAGCCTTTTGTCTCGACAGTCAAATGCTTTATGGTCCAATCGACCATATTTGAAACAGCATACGACTCGGCACTCAATCACCCAATGTCCCATCTTGTTGTACCTAAGGCAATGCAGTCCCTGAGGCAGATTCCTGTGCTCGAAAGTATGCGGATGCTTTGGCATTCTAGACCCTCCCGTTTTATGTGGTCACTTGTTGAAATTAGTGCGGAAAGTCTGTATATTTGTCTTTTGGAAATTGTGCCCAAATATCTGTTCGCTATTAAGGGCAGCTTCATAAAATTTCTGGTAGGTCTGGCACTTTTGATTTATGATATCCCTACGCAGGTCGTCATTCAAATCTTTCTGAAAATGATAGCACCACGCCTGCTGGTTAGGCAAGAAGTGTCCGATAAACTTGGCGATTCTTGCGAACACTGAATCATAGATATCAACGGATATACTTCCTTA